>VWZF01002002.1:522913-996386 GCA_013396755.1 Sclerurus mexicanus
GCACACGGGCCTGGCACCCACAGACCCCTCACCCCACGGCCCCAGAGCACACGGGCCTGGCACCCACAGATCCCTCACACCACGGCCCCATGGCACACGGGCCTGGCACCCACAGACCCCTCACCCCACGGCCCCATAGCACACGGGCCTGGCACCCACAGACCCCTCACCCCACGGCCCCATGGCACCCGGGCCCAGCGCCCACAGACCCCTCACTCCATGGGCCTGTCACCCCACAGGCTCCACACCCCACAGCCCCTCACACTGTGGGCCTGTCACCCCATGGGCCCCTCACACCACAAACCTGTCACCCCATGGGCCCCTCACACCACAGTCCCTCACCCCACAGCCCCACCACTTCCCTCGGCTGCGGGGGAGCAGACCACAGGCCCCACTGCCACGGCCACCACAGACACGCTGTGTCGCCCAATAAAGCGGGAAGGCTGCAGTTTTATTTTCGCTCCCCCTCGCTGTGACTGAAGTGGTCCCGTGGTGATGCCACTTGGGAAATGGCTCGCTGGTGTGTGAGCCGCGGTAACCGCAGCAGTCACGTCAGCCCTCGGGAAGCTTTTCCCCGCACCAGTACAAGGGTAGGCTGGTATTTAACACGCAGTCACAGAATTGGTTAGGTTGGGAAATCCCTCTGAGAGCGTGGAGTCCAACCTATGGCCCAACACCGCCTTGTCAACCAGACCATCACACAGAGTGCCACATCCAGCCTTTCCTTGGACACCTCCAGGGATGGTCTCTCCACCAGCTCCCTGGGCAGCCTGACCACTCCTCTGGTGAAGAAATCCTTTGTGATGTCCAAGCTGACCCTGCCCTGGCCAGCCTGAGGCCATTCCCTCTCCTCCTGTCCCTGTTCCCTGGGAGCAGAGTCTGACCCTCCCCAGCTCCCCGCTCCTGCCAGGGAGTTGCAGAGTCAGAAGGTCCCCCCTGAGCCTCCTTTCCTCCAGGATGAGCCCCCCCCCAGCTCCCTCAGCTGCTCCTGCTGCTCCAGCCCCTTCTCCAGCTCCGTTCCCTTCCCTGCACACGTTCCAGCCCCTCAATGCCCTTTTCGAATGGAGGGGCCCAGGACTGGACAGAGCACTCGAGGTGCCTCAGTGTTGCCCAGGATGGATGGACAATCCCTGCCCTGGTCCTGCTGGCCATGCCATTCCTTACACAGGCCAGGAGGTCACTGGCCTTCTTGCCCACCTGGTCACACGCTGACTCACATTCAGTGCATGAGGGTGTGAGTCCACTCAGTCCATGTCATGCCCCTGGAGGGGAGCCCACTGACAGTGGCAGGACATATTGAGATCTCCAACCTACTCCTCACAACTCCAGAACTTCCAGCAAGAACTCATAATGGAGCAACCAGCTGGTTTTTCCCCCCTCCTTTGTGATAAAGTGCCACGTAATTCTAGATCAGTTACTGTGACCTTGGATGGATCTAAAAGCTCTGGTTTAGGAGGAGGATTTGGGCATAAGCTCCGTCTTGGAAGCTGAAATCTCCTGATGTGTCTGGAGTTTTGCATGGGCAAAAGTCTCTTTTGAAATAACCCTTCACTAACGAAGGAAAAACTAAATCCTCAGCTTACTGGGCATGGGCTTTACTCACAAACCTGTTGTGTAGACACAGGAACCACATCTCTCCATCGTCCATTCCCCTGCTGCCCCTAAACTTGTACAAAAGCACCCTTTTACCCCGTACCAAGTGACCTTTGCTTAGCCCTGGTCACCGTCTTCCCTCAGGGAAGGATCTTGACTGTCAGATCCCAGAAGAGGATGGTGTTCACTTACCACCCTATGACCAGAAAAGATTTCAGGTGCAAACCTGTCCTCAGTGCCAGCAGAGCTTTGCTCCCCACATTGACCACCAGTCCAGGCACCTCATTTTGTGGTTCTGTGTCTGCTTTGAGCATTTTGTTGGTATTTTTGTTGTCTGTCATTCTTAAACCTCCCACGTAAGGATTTATTCTTCATTTTAATCCAGAATCTTACATTAAAAAAGCCGAAATTCTCATGTGGATGCCATCTCCCATTTATCATGTTTCCTTTCTGAAATGTCTTTATTTGGAGTGCTTACTCTGAAGGCTTCTGAGTGTTTATTTCTTGTCCTTTAAAGGAAGTTCAGAGTGTATCAGCAAGGCTGAAGAACTTCTCTCTTTCTGTAAGCTATGTGTAATTGTGCAAATTCTAGCATGTTCTTCTTAAAGTGAGGAAATTTTGGTGTGATTTTGCGGTTTTTCACTGCGATGTAATTTCTTATTAGAATTTTAAACACAAGCATTTACATACATGTTAGGGAATACAGGAGTTTAGCTGCTACCTGGAAGTTAACTTGTGCCCGCTCATAAATATGCACTGTGATTGGAAAAGAGAGTCTTTAATTTCCTGCCTGTCACCAGACTATGCAGCATGGAATGTTTGGTGTAAAATGAGCTCTCCGGTGTCTCGCAGCCATCTCTGGTGGGGTTGGGGCAAACAGATCTGCAGGGAGATTTTTCATTACCTTAATTCTGAGGCATTTTGTCCAGCGTCTACACTCTGACTTATGTTTCTTACACACCTTCTAACTCTAGAGGAAATGAAATACCATCCCTGGGAAGTGCTGGTAATAAATATATACATGCAACTCGGAAAAACAAGAAAAAACAGAGTGTGCAGCCTGCCAGCTGTCTGATTCCTGCTGTCTTGAAACAGACAGAAGAGTTCCTGACCCAGCCTTTCACTGAGGAAATAATAATCTCCTTTTCCAGCGATGCAGATTCAGTGAATGCTTTCTTATAACCTCTGACTTTGCTCAGGGACAAAAATAGGTATTTTGTGCCTGGGTTTTGGGAGCCAGTACTGAATTTGAATATACTAGATGCCCACTTTACACTATTTTATCTAGCAGAGCTTCTTAATTCATCCCCCCATGTAAAAATATGGGAATAAATAAAGGGCTCTGTGATAATTAATGAAATCTTATTTATTTATTGGTGTAACCAATTTAATCTATGGCTTCATGCTGTAAACTGTACTTTGGTATTTATCTCAACATAGTAAATTAAAAACTCCCACCCCCCAACAGTTAAATGAGTACTTTACCAG
This sequence comes from Sclerurus mexicanus, assembly GCA_013396755.1. Classification (NCBI taxonomy): domain Eukaryota; kingdom Metazoa; phylum Chordata; class Aves; order Passeriformes; family Furnariidae; genus Sclerurus; species Sclerurus mexicanus. The sequence continues at coordinate 525,995 of VWZF01002002.1, forward strand.
GAGAAACTAGGGCAGATAAAGAGATGCAAAATATGCTGGCGTATAATTAAGGAAGTTTAAGTTCCTTTATAGTAACTGCCTGTTGTGCATGCTCTTATCACATGCTAGGTGAAAGCATGATATTATCTCAAGTGCTGCAAAGTCTCCACCTAAATTACCTTCTGGTATTTGGTTCCTGTAACCTTGCTTTGCAAGCAAAATGTCTTAAGGCAGGGCCGAGACATTTGCCTGTGGGGTTTAACCCCAGCCAGCAGCCAAGCCCCACATAGCCACTCACTCACTGCCCCACCAGTGGGTCAGGGAGACAATCAGAAGGGTAAAAACTGGAAAGCCCGTGGGTTGGGATAAAGACAGTTTAACAGGGAAAGGAAAAGGTGTGCATGCAAGCAAAGCAAAACAAAGAATTAATTCCCTGCTTCCCATGGGTGGGCAGGTGCTCAGCCATCCCAGGGGAGGATCATGTGCACAGGGTTAAATGCTGCCTGGAGGACTGGACCACTGAAAATGTAGTGGACTGATTCCTTGTGAGCTTTGAGTTATCTCCTGAGCACACATTTCCTCGCTTTCCTCCCTTCCACACACCTGTGAGGTAGGATGTATACTTTTCCTCCCCAGGTAAGGCACAGCAGTTGTAAAAGGTTATTTTTTACAGAAAAGAAGTGATCCTTGTGCCGTGGGGACAAGCCTCACAGACAGTCAGAGAAGGCAATGTCATCCCCAGACTACCTTAAGCATCCCTGTACTTTGAAAGCACAGAAGCCTTGGGAAAGGGGAAGGTCAAGAGATCACGTAGGAACAAGATACAAAGCTATGCAAGTCTCGCAGCAGCTTCTGTTCCTCCTGCTTATGAGACCACGGGGTGTCCCCCTGCGTCACAGTGTAAGTTTAAGCTTCCTCATACTAATAAGTACTGCTTGTACTGCGTGTGTGCCCGAGGAGTTTCTTGCTGCCTGCAGGGCTCTCTGAGGGTGAAGGTGCTTGGAGGAACAGCTGTGCTTTCTTCAGAGGAGAGATATCATGGGCTGCAGGGTGTGCATCTCAGAGTAGAGCCCTACTGGATAATAAACTCCACAGGCACACAGTGCTTTTGCCTTAGCGTGTGTGAGGAAACGGCAGCAGAACTGGGGCAGAAATAGCAGAATCAGTTGTCATCCCATCAGCTGCTAGCATGGAAGAAATGGTACCATCAACAGCAGCCTTGTGACACTGCCATCAGGCCACTGTCCTGAGGCTGCCACGCTGCATAGGCACCAGCTGTCCTGCATGCCAGCACACGGAGCTGTTGTCCTGCTGCAGAGGGAGGGTTGCTGATGAAGTGTTGGACACTCTCAGAACCCACACACGCCCTCCTGGGGCTCAGCAGCGTCATCCTCCTGCTGCCGGTTCATGCGATGTCCCTGGGTAAATTGCAGGCTCCTGGCACAGTGACCCATTCCACATGTCCCCCTAAGCAGGGACTCCTGTCCTCACAGGTGAGCAGCACTAGGAAGTTGCTGGCACAGGATCAATAAAACTTGAGAAGTTATTATTTAAAAGTCCCCAGAAAATGAGTGTATCACATACACGTGTGCTGCTGTGAAGAGAGGCTGGACTTGCCCAGTTTGGAGAGAGGGAGGGTGCAGGGTAACCTCGGGAGGCATGGAGAGGGAGGTGCTGAGCTCTTCTCCCCAGAATCCAGTGACGAAACGCGTGGGAATGGTTCAAAGCTGCACCGGGGACGTTTACACTGGACATCAGGAAACATTTCATTACCGGGAGGGTGGCCAAACCCTGGACCAGGCTTCTTGGAGAGGCGGTCATGCCCCAGACCTGGCAGTGTTTGCGGCATCTGGAGAATGCCCTCAGCAACGGGCTGTGACTCGGTCAGCCCACAGTCGCTCAGGCAGCTGAGCCAGATGGTCGTGGTGGGTCCCTTCCCAGTGAAATATCCCATCCCATCCAACCCCATCCCACCGCATCCCATCCCACTGCATCCCATCCCATCCCACCCCTCCGCCCCAGGGAGCGGCTCAGGCCGTCCTGTGGCTCCCCCTGGCGGCGGGTCCCGGTCACCTCACCTGTCCCCGAAAGCTCCGCATCCTGGAAACCATCCTGGAAAACATCACACACGGAACGATACCGGGCTGGCCACCCGGTGATCCAGTCTCACCTCTCGCCGAGCCTTAAGCCAAGGCACCGGGAACACCTTGGGCTCGGCTGCCCGGTGGAAGCAGGAGAAACCGGGATGTCACAGAGACCTGAAGGAACGGGACCCCAAAGAACAACGCAAACCCCACAGCCAACGACCCTGCCAACAGCGACGCCATCTAAGTACCCTCTGCCGACTAGAAGGAATCAAAGATAAAGGGGCACGGGAGAGCCAGTTTGCCAGCATTGTTTGCCTCGTAGCGACAGCTACAAAGCGATAGCTGGGGCACTGCAGGCAGAGACACAACCAGGAGCATCGTATCCTGCGGCTGCGGCTCCTGGAGCACCCACCGCTGCAAAGCCACGGGCAATACAAGCACCTGCTGTGCAAACCAGTGCAGCCAGTACCCCAAATTTCTGAACACTTCCCCCGCTAGCTTTTCTAGTGGGCTCATCTGGGTTTGCTTTAGGTGAAAACGCTACCATCTGCTACAATTATACAATTAACCTTCGTAGTTCAGACTTAATGATGCTCATTAAGGTTGAGTGTTTTTATTGGCTGAGTGCTCTCAGCAGTTTTGCATGGAATTGCAATGGCAACTCTCGAGGGCCATAGTTTGAAGCATAATTAGCAATATGTGAGTGTTATGCAGGGGCTCGGGTGAGGGAAGGCAGAGCACTAGATGGGAGATGCATTTTATTCCTTGAGGCTGGAATGCAATGAACAGCAGAGCTCTGTTACATCTGGGTCACTAATAATAATCAGCTAGAGCAGTGTGGCAGCAAATTTGGAATATCTGTGTCAGGACATCACAGAATCCCTGTCATCCACTGTTGACTGTGTGACCTCTATTTCCTCAACCAACCCTTCTCCCACAATATTTCTTCATTTATTCTAACATTAGGTAATGAGTGTACTTTTCCTGCGGGTCTTTCTCAAACAGTAAAAAAAAAAAAAGTAGCAAATAAAATATTTAAGAAAAATGCCCATGATCAAACACTCTGTGGTTTAATTCACCTGTGCATGTAAGATTCCTAAAAGGTTAGGCTGTGGTGACATGAAAATATGTAACCACTGTTCATATCATCCTTAACTACAGCCATTCTCTGACTCGATTTGTTTGTCCAAGAGGAATGTCTGTTGTTCCACCATCATTTTCCATGAGCTGCCTCACATCTTGTTAAAGGTTGGACTCATCACCTCAAATACACATAGAAATAATCTGCATCACAAGGAGTTACAATCTTCCATAACCCAACAATTTATTTAAACTTACATCACAATGAGAATCTAATAATAAAATACATCAGTTCACACCAGTCTGCATTGCCATTTTTTAAGGGTAAGCATTTTTCTTCACTTTATATTAAAACTTTATAGAGGTAAAAACTACTGCATTGTACCCGCAGTTCTTGAAATCTGTTTGTAAAATTAGGCAGGTTACAGAGGAACTTTCAGAGCTAATTACACTTCAGTTAACCTCACATTTTTGGCACATCTGAATGCTTTTTATTTTCTTCTTAACATAAAATAATTCTATAGCAAGTCAGAGAATCATGGACATAAAGCATCACTATACAATGGCAAGTGCTGCCTAAAAGCATACAAAAATCGCATCATTTGGTTACAAAATAGATATTCTTAGTTCTTTATCCCAACACTTAACATTGAAGTGCCACAACAGAAAAGGGCCAGGAACAGGGCCGGCCTTGCTGAGTTGTTGCTGGTCCCTTTGCTGCAAGGCTTTGCTTCAGTAAATCCCAGAGTGATGTGTTAACAAGATGTTGATGGCTTTTGCCTTGCCAAGTCATTCGTTTGAAAGCACCCTCCGGCAGGTGCGAGGCCACCGGTAAATGTCACCCTCTCTCACAAGTGTTGCTGCTGCAGGGACAAAGTGAACACAGGTTTGGGCAGTGGTCAAGAGGCGCTATTTCTGCAGGCCTTGGCAGTCCAGTGGCTACAAACTGGAGGGCTGGGCAGCCACTGCTCAGCCTGGATTTTCTCTGCCTGGGACCACAGCAGCTCTTTCTTTTGAATGTTTTACACAGGAATGTAACATTAATGGTGTTGGTGTGCCCAGCACATACTTGCACAAGTGCTTGCAGTTACTTGGAAGGAAATTTTAAAACCTGTAGGTTGTGAGTTTAGGTGATTTTTGTTGTACACCACAAACCCCCGCTGCTGCGACCTTCTTACTGTATTAAAAATAAAAAGCAGCCCACATCACAATACTTGTAAGCAGGGTTAATTTTTCCCTGGCTGTTGAGCTGTACTGTATCAATCAGAATTTGGCACATTAACTAGTGATTGTTTTATGTTTCACTGATTGTCAGCTCCATGTACTGGTATTTATTTTGGGAGATGGCTGTTGCATTGGTTATGTCCCTTCTGCTCATGTTGCTCTGGTCGTAACAAAGAAATATGGATGAACTGCTGCAGTTAAGGAGAGACTGACATAGCAGGACAATGTTAGAGCTTTCCGGCTGTATAATAGCTAGGTGGTCTCTGTGCTTGAATGGGAAATAAACACTTGTATTTGCCATGGCAGGGTTGCGTTCTGTGCATCTTTCCAAAGCCCAAATCAAATGAAAGCCCCATTTTCTTGATTCAACTTTCCTACTCATCCTTTGCTGAAGCCCCTAACTTGAAATCCTTTTGGTGAGACCAGTGAGCATTCCCAGAAGGACCTTATGGCTGCTAAGCATCTCTGACTACCTCTTCCAGAGAAAGAAATTGAAGAAAGGACCATAATACTTGCTGCATTAGGGAAAGATAGAAATTACATAGATAATGGAACAGTTGTTGATGGGGAGGTTTAAAACTTACAGCAAGAGAAATTTCAAGGTATCCATGGTGCGCTTTGCACATATGTACTGACCCTGAAAGGCAGCCCTGACAAAAACCCTTCACAAATCAAACTCACTCCCAGAGTCAGTTTTTGCCTCACGTGCACAGTGAGAATTTGATATCCATTTCCTATTCAGCAGTTGCTCTGAACACAGAGCAGTGCAGATGGAAGAGCTTTGGCTGAGCTGGTCAGTCTGCGCTGGATGGAGCTGTGACACCTCCCCTGGTGCAGAGCAGAGAGCGCTGCTGGGGCGGACAGATGTCGGCTGAATACCTTCACATGGATATAGTGCAACTTCTGCTCATTTAAAAAGCTGTGGGAAAGCAGCCATCTGCTCAGTGCCAGAGTGAGGATGAGCAGCAGCTACAGCCCAGCTCACACCCATGGCTCAAGTGACAGTGGGAGTAAAAGCTGATATGTTGCAGGTGCGTTCTGGCACCTGCAGTATTTTCATGCTCTTTACAACCTTTGCAATTTAAAGTGTCAAGGTGTGACAAACTATGTAGCAGTGCATTCCTTGTATTTCATATACAAAAAAGGGCTCAAGGCTGGGAGCAAGAAGGCACAAACTTGGGAAATAACATAGCTGAGGAGTTTACACAAAAGTACTGTGTCATTTATTAGGCATCACTTAGCACTTATTTCAAATTTTGCCCCCAAATTACCCAAAGCAACATAAATTTCCCCCACTTCCTTTTCCCTTCGTACCCTTCTTTTGGATAAAGCTGCCTGTGCTCTATAGATACAGTTGCTCAAGAATATAGCGTGAACACAGATAAATACAACATACACAGCAAAAAAATGAATTATAGTATTACAATAGTCAAATAATGTAATTAGCCTCCAGCTACGGCAGTGCCTGTGTGCTCTGGGGAACAAGTTCACGAACAGCAAGCGGGGCCACTGTACAGGAGCAGACCAAGGCTGGCAGTGTTGGGCAGAGCACGGGGCTGAGGGGAGGCTCTCCAGGTGCCAGAGCAGGCAGGTGGCTGCAGTTGCTCACAAGGATCCACTCGCTTGGCAGACCCAGCCAGGAGATTTCTTCAGCCCCGTATCAGTTCGGCAGCGGGTCCTTGGAACACCTTTATGTTTGCTCATTGTGCATACATATAAAGTCACCCCACATTCCTCCTGTTAGGCTATGTTTTCTTTATATATATATATATATATAAAATACTTTTTTTTTTAACTTTTAGCTTTTGAAATTTTTTTCTTACAACTGTTAAAAAAGTTTCATGGTAAAAATAGCTCACTATATGATACATATACCCAAAGTGGTGCGATACTTTATATAATAAAAGATGAAAATAGTCACTTTCCATAATAAAAATAAGTTCTATTTTTTGCTTATTTTACAATATACTTAATAATTCTTTTCTTCTTCTTCACTCTGAAAGTAAATAGGTCCCGTTTTGATAGCGCTTCTGAGTCGATTAAAGTGGCAGGAAACTGGAGAATGGCTTTATAAGCATTTTGAGCAGCCGCATTCCACATGTCTCTCCAGTTCTTCCGTGAAGGTGGAGCCGTCCACGCACTGGAAGAAGTATTTCCTCCGTTTGCTGCGGAGAGGGACGCAGCACTGCCCGCTGCCGCAGCTGCCCCGGCATTCCAGGCGGGGCACTTTGGAGGCGGTGGCACACGACGTGTAGCCCTGCTGCTTCCGCACGACTTCTCGAATGATGTCCCCCTGGCAGAGATTCTCTGGTGGAGACAACAGAGATGTAAAAGAGTGGTAACTATTTTGCCAGATATTCCCCAAATATTAGCAAACGGCCCTGTACTCGTACTGTGATTCAAAAACAGATGGCATGAGAAGGACCTTAATCCTTTACTGCTTTGTACCTGCCATCAAAACAGAGCTTGTGTTACACAAATGTGTAATATCCGGAGCGAGGCCAAGGCCATCAGGCCTGCTGGCTTTGATCAGCCCTTCTGGAAATGCTTTAATGAATGCTGAGTGTTGAATCCTGCAACACTGCTGCAAAGTAGGAATTAATTTTAGCATGTCTGCTTCTCAGGAGCAAAGGTCAGCCTGCTCTGCAGGACACTAGCGGCCTGGGATACCTGGAAATGTCTGTGCTGTTCTGCAATCGCTGTGCAGCAGCCAGAGACATTTCAGCGAGGCTGTACATGTGTATAATTTGGAAAGTCTGTGGTTCATTCACAGGAAAGGCACCATCTAAAGAAAAATAATATAAGCCAGCTCTTTCCTTCTATATAGTAACAAGGAAAGACCTCCTTTCCTTCTGTGCAGTAACAAAAGGACAAAGTTAAAACTCAGTGAGTTTCCAGTGAGTTTTGTCAGATCAGGGCAGAAGATCTGGATCTCTGCCCTAGTAGGAAAGTCCAGCATGGTCTTGGTTTCCCCAGGAAAGCTGCCCAGCTGCATTGGAGGGAGCAAGCTGAGAATCTTGCATGCCATTTCAAGTGAGCAGCATCTCTGTAGTATACAGGGTAAGACCTTTCCCAGCACTGCAATTAACCCTGCTTGCTGAGGGTAAACCTCAGAACAACCTCTTCTTTAAACATCCCACCCAAATCCTGGGAGCAGCAAAACTTGAGGATTCAGGAGACAGAGAATAAAACTCTCCACTGCACACGTCTCCCTTTCCATATGTTTGGATAGCAGCTAATAGTGTTGTGTGGTTCTTTTCTCCTCCCTGTGTTGCTCTACTTAGCTTTTACCTTCTTTATTTGCCATTTACCCCTGAGTACAAGTCCCATGGAAGAGAGGTATCGACAGAGGTGTAAAGCAGTGGTCCTACCTCTGTCACAGAGCTCTCCGCTGTAGTTCGGGTCACACTCGCAGTAGGGCTCCCCGTGCTCTGAAACTTTACACTGCCCGTGGTTGCATTTCAAAGTCCTGCAGGGATTTGAGGAATTGATCTTCTTGTCACAGTACATGCCCGTGTAGCCCTCCATGCACTTACAGGTGTAAGCAACATTGGCCGCCACGCACTTACCGTGCAGACACCTGGAGAAACAGAAGCATTCAGAGCTGACTTGTGTTAGATGGGAAAGTTCCTTTTCCCAGAAATGATTGCTTTTGGCATTTCTGCCCTTTTAATTCCAGGACAGTAATCCAAAAACGGCACTTCAATGTCAAACACTCTTAAGAACGTGTGAGTTTTCAGTGATTACTGGATAACATTCAGAGAATAAACGTAGAATTTGTGAACCTAAGGGATCTCTTTAAAAAAACATTAGGCTTCTCCATGAGCACAGAGCAACGCTTGGCATCCACACAAGACAGCTCACATTTACAGCATCAGCACGTGCAACTAAGTGCCAACAATCAAGCCACATGCCCAGGCTTCCTGAGCAGAATTACTGTACAAATAATATCAGGTGATGAAAACTGGTGTGATAAATGAAGGTGCTTGTAGAAAAGCTATGCACACATGTATCGGGGGGCAGCTGTAGCTGACGGGTTCCTTGGCTTGTCTGGTTTGCAGAGAGCTTTGGCATTTCCAAGGAATGCCACAGGGTGGGGTGTTGATCCTTAGCAGGTTCTCTGACACCATTCCCACTTCTGGTGACAGGGACTTGAAATAGACTGAAAACGGGGAAGAAGGCAACACTCTCCAGCCAAGGGACAACTGCTTGGGGCTTATAAACCTTTGGTAGAACAGGTTCTACTTGACATAAACCCACATCTCTCTTATTTTTATTTATTTTCTTTCTAGTACCCTCAAAGTGTTTATGTTGGATTCTTATACATTTAAATTTTAAGCTTTGAACTAAAAAGCACAAATAGGAAAAGCAATTTCAGTCAGATCAAGACATGCAAAATAACAAAGGGAGTCACAGTATGTATAGAGCAGTATTTTCTGCCCCACTAACGAGAGGTTACCTCATCTTTACAGGTGCATTTCCTCACTGAGATTAACCTGTGAGTGTTGGAGCAGACACCTGCCAGCAGCGCTCTGGACTCTGCTGGACAACACAGGGCTTGGCTTTAAGGATAGAGCTCCAAAAATCTGAAGTGATTTCATGAAAGGTGGGACAGTGTGCAAGCACTAAAAATACACACAGCTCCTTTCCTTAGCAAGGGGCTACATTCATGACTGCCTCACCCTTCTTGGATTATGAGAGAAACAATCCCTCACTGTGTAAACATCTGGAACTCCCTTATTTTTCTCTTGTGCAACCAACAGCAGCTTCGACACTGGAGATTCAGGGAGATGTTTGAGTCTTCATACATTTGGTTTGTAAATCGTCAGGTGCTTCTCAACACCTTTCAGGGTTCGGTACTTTGCAGAATTAGACCCAGAAGCAAGTTTAGAATGGTACCTCTGCCAGGTTAAATTTCTGCCCTTAAGAGAGTGATTATTCACTGTGTCAATTTACCTCTCAGAAGTATGTGCTTGTGAAAAGCCCCTTCCACAGACAGTGCAACCAAAGTAGGTTCTAGAAGAAAAGCACTTCCATCTGCTTATGAAACAGCACTGAGCTGTGCAGCCTGCTGTTCTGCACAGGACTGTTTCCTCTGTGCTTGCCAGAAGAAAGCCATTCATCCTGTGTTTCTGGTGGAGATGTGGTTATCGAGCCTTTGAACTGCGAACACTTTACACTCACATTCCCTTTGCATGCAACGTCACGTTACCCTTTAAACTTGCACTTTGAAGGGGTGTCTCACAGTGTAATATTTAAGTCAGCTCTTGGGGAAATTTAAAACTGCTCACATTGGAGTGCATAATGGTCTTCAGGGGGTTAGTTTGCAAACTGGGTCCAGCGCTTCTGTGAGCAACCCCTAAACCATGTACCTCTCACTCACAGGCAGCTCGGCTCTGGGTAAGTGCAGGCACTCACCTCCTCGGAGCTAAGCCATACCCATTAACGGGAGACTTTGTATTTTAATGTGCAGCATCACAGCTGAAAGCAAGACCTTTGGCACTAACACATGACCTCCTACAGGCTCACAATGTCCTTTGGAGAATGAGCAGCATCAGAACAAGCAGTGGAAACAGAGCTGCCACGGATGCTGACTCACAACTGTCGATGATTTCATGTGGGAACCCAGCACCTCCAAAAATACTCAGATGTGGTTTTGTAAGATGAAATGTGAAATATGCATTAGCCGTAAAGCTTTCGCCCTCCCATCAGCACTTGTTTGAGCTTACTTGTGGTTAAGACAGGGGTCTCCAATTTCCTGGTCACACAGGGGGCCTGTCCAGCCTGGGTGACACTCACAAATCACACTCGTTTTCTCCAGGGACCGGCAAATACCGTGCTTGCAGATGTTACAGGATTTGCAGCCAGGAAGGACTCCTAGTGACTGCTGCGGTAAATCCTTGAAATCCTGCAGCTCGTTGTTGATGCGGACATCGTGGATACAGCCGTGAAAACCATTTGGTGTCTTATCCGTACCCTGGCGCAGGGAAGATAATCCGGTAGAGGTTGGGATCCCTTCAGATAAGAGCAAAAGGGGAACGTTCACTCACAGTTACAATGAAAATACATAAATTATAATTGCTGTCGTTTCTTTAAAGAATTCATTTGCATAGGACCTGTGTAAGGTTGCGCAGAATTTGCTATCCATAAGTAATGCCACCATTAAAGATGGTCTTAAAACTAACCCAGCATCTTTGTTTAACTGTGTTAGGAGGGAAGTTGCTAGACTGGGTCATGTAGTTGGGGAGATGGACAAAACTGTGGACACAGGAAGGCTCAGGTCTGTGTTAGTGCTGAGTGTGGGTTAGGAACAATAGCTCTGCGGTAATTTAATCAATGACTTTAACTAAACCATCCGCAGTGGAAGGGCATCTGGCATCCATGGGAGTGCTACACATGGAGAGGTGGCACACTGCAGAACAATGAGGGTTTAGAAAGAAGCAAGAGAAATGGTAATAGGCAACAAAAAAGTCTCCATGAGCCCATGGCTTCCAGTATCCGATAGTCCTTCATTCCACGTCTCAGGTTTGTCCTGAGAATTTTTTGTAGGTACCTTTTGAGATTAGTTTTGAACCATGATGCTCACCCATTAACAAAACTTTTCCACGTGATTCCCAAATCCCCTGTGTAAAAACTACTGCAGAGCTGGTATCTTTTATGCTGTGCTCGAGGGAGAAATTATGATGGCCTCTGCATCAGCAGATTATCTTTGATGCACAATGCTCTTTAATAGCTGTGACATTCTTAATAGGAGCCAATTATAAAATTTCAGCTCTGTACAAAGCAAGATTAGCCAGTTTTCTGCTTTACAAGGGCAATATTCAGGGTTCCTTTAGAAAAGTGTTATTAAAGGGAATTATTTACAAAAAGCTTGACCAGCATCAAGTGAAGTTGGTAAGAGTTTCTACTATTGGCTTCAGTGATCTCATTAGAAAAAGCCAAAGACTTTCTGAGTCTATTATTATTCTGCTGACTGAAAATTCAAGAACTCTGTGTCACTGAAAGAGAGAGATTTCAACATTCAGTCCAGAATAGAGCTAGGGGGGGTACTGGCGAAAACAAATCCACTGGGCAGAGATCAGCCTTTGTTCTGTCTCTTATAACCAGACACCTAATCAGTGGCATAGCCATTATTCTGGGCATCTGTTCCCCACCCCACTTGGCTTCTCCTTCCCCCCAAATTCAGTACTTAATGTGAAAAAACTTAACCGAAGTTTGGTCAGTTCTAATACCTCTCCAGTACTGAAGCTCTGGCTTCAGTTTCCAATGAGAAAACTATTAATGAAAATGTTCTTAGTCAGCTTGTGTGTTAATGTGTTTTTTAATCACATACCCCTTCTCCCCCCTGATTTTTAGACCTCTGTAAAATTCCAGCAGAAATACTGCTCGGTGATGATACATTTAAACCTACTGACTATAGATTTGCTTTTTTGCCGTGACTGTGATCCTCCCACTGTATTCTTCAGCCATGACACCTGGGTGCCAGCCAGTTCAGAAAGCTTCAGAAATGATAAGTGGTCTGTTCCTGTAGTGGCTGTGTAGCCCCGTTTTGGGTCCCAGGGGGCTGTGGAGCACAAAGCACAGCAGCAGAGCAGGGTTTCCAGGCTCTCTGCTCAGGGAAGCAACCTTTGGCTGAGGGGAAAGACAAACTACTAGTCCTCCCATTGTCATCCCCTGCCCTGGAAGGATCATCTCTATAGAATGGAAGATGATTTGCTGCTGAGAAAACATGTTAAAATCTCAAGTCCAGAGCAAGTCACGGTACCTCCAATGTAGAGGGGCGTGTTGAGGCTGACAGAAGACTGTTTCTGGAGTTTCCCTAGACTCTTGGGAGCCCCCTTGTCCACCACCAGGTTCAGAGTTTGATTCAGCATCACGAGTTCCACACTGTGAAACTGCCCATCATTTACTGTTTCCACACTAAAAGGAAAAGCAAAACAGAGAATTAGAAGACGAACAAGGAACAGTCTCTGCTTCTGTGACATCCCATGTCCCGACACATCTTGCACAGCACAGCTCCATTCCGTGCTCCTTTATGGTCACTGCATTCTCAACATTTCCTCCAGCTACAGAGTGACACACTGCTGATGCCTGTCAGGCAGTACTGACACGTGTGACACTTGAGAAAGCAGCTAATCAGAACAGTAGCTACTGGAGTTGTTTTCCCAGAAAAGCAAGGGGCAGTTACACAACATACTGGCTTTGGTGACCGAAGGACCTAAAAATCCCATTCTGTGCCCTCAGCCACAGCTTGCTACCCCTCTGTCCCACTGCTTGGTGCTCATGCTGCAGGCCAGATCACTGAAATGATTCTGGGATTGCTGCACAAGTGGCACACACCACATTATATGTAAAAAGTTAATTTTAAGAAGGGATTTCTGCTCATTCAAATGGCCCACGAGCTCAGCATCCTCTCTCAGTAAGTTACGAAGTCACAGGTCAGATTCCTTTCAGGTGTTTTGCAAAGCTGCAAGGTCAGTGTCTCTGTGCTATGTACCAACACCTTCTTCCCTGTCAGTGGAGAGGAACAGACACATTCATTTCTGAGGATGAATCACCTTTTAGATGTGTCTCCCTCTCAACCTAGATGACATGCTGCTCCTCTTTAATGCCCAGCCCTGCATAACTGATGTGTAAAGTTATTGTAGCAAGGAAATAGGACCTCGACTTCAGAAACAAATGACATGCCTTGGAGATTACCAGAATTCAGTTGTTGCTGAAAGAAGTTTCATTTTTATAGTGTTTTATGGTAGACCTGACATAACCAATTATACTTGAGCAATGTCAGGCAGCAAGTCAGCACTGCAGGCATTTCTGAGGATGTGCTGTTTAAGAAGAGCACTGCTGATTCAGAGCTGAGCTAATGTGCCTCTGCAGTGCTGCCCTCCCCAAAGGTTCTTGGGATGAATCACAAACACATGTGCCTTTAAAAGCTTACCTAAGGTTACACAGGTTGTAAGGTGACAGCAGTACATGAGCACCTTTACAGCGTGTCTTTACATAAACAAGAGGTGAGTTAGTTCTGCCACAGAAAGGCTCCTGGGAAAGCTCTGCTGGCTGAACTGCTCCTTCCTGACCTCCAGAAAAGCACTGGGCTGTGGCTGCTGCCCCATGCTCAGGATGGTGAGGGAGCCCTGGGGAGGAGAACTCAAGAACCTGGAGCTGATGGTACTGTTCAAAGTGTTTTAAAGTAAAAACATAAAGGCTTGACATTGCACAGAAATGCAGATCAAGTAGACTGTCTGGCTCGGAATAGTTGCAGCAGTGCCCCGGCAAGGGCAGTGAGTTGTGTGGGCCAGGATAAGAGGTGGAGAGTGTGTGCCAGACTCATTGCAGCCTGTGCCCCTCAGGAGAACAAGCCTGTCCTCACTGTGCCCGAGGCTGCTGTGTTGGGGCCACACCTCGAGCAGGCTATTGTATGGATTGACAACTCGAATAAGTTTGAAAACAGCTGGTCCAGGCTTTCTGTTTAGACACTCTGGAATTCTGCTAAGTATCTGCTGCGTTACAAGGAACAGCTGTGCCACGGCAACACGCCGACTGGGTGATCCCTGTGTGCTCCCTGCTTATCTCACTGCTGCATTGCGAGGCCAGATTCCCAGGGGTGAAGCACTTGGACTTCCAGCTGAAAGGTGAGAGATAAATGGAAATGCACATTCGTAATTGTCAGTCTGTGCAGAACTGCCAGTGAAAGGAAGAAATAGGGCCAAGCCCCCTGGACTGTGAGAGCCGAGGTGGGATGGATGGCTGTAGGACAGGGAGCCCTTCCCCAGTGGAATCAATAGCTGGAGCTAACACACAAACCACACAGTTATCTGCAGAAGGCCAAGCTGCGGCCATTTGTCAGAGGACAACATTATCACATCTGGCAGGGCTGGCTCTTCCCGGGGCCAGGATTTCACAGGCATTCATCACCTACTCCTCCACAGGGTGTGCTTTTTCCAGATTATGCCTTAACTAGCAGGCAAACAAAAGTCTGTGAGTCCTGGCGATGGAAGCAGCCACCCCACAGGGTGCTCATGCCTTTCAGCATACCCAGAGCCGGAGAGGGGCTGAGAGGTCCCAGTCTGCACATACACGTGGATGAGTATTACTCCGTTCCGGGTCTTTCGCTTTTTACCTCGGAATTAAAATAATCCATGCCTGGACTTTGAGAAACAAAATAACTCACAGCCATCACCCAACACTGCAGCTTTGTAGAGCAGACAAAGTCAGAATAGGCGAAGTGCTCGTTTACTGTTTGAGAAGACACAGAGATAAGATAAAAAAGCTGAATGTGGACAGCCGGGATGGCAGGAAATTCCCAGGCAGCAGAGACTCGTGTGAGAGCCCTTATTGCTGCTGCTGCCGGACAGGCGCTCAGAGCCTTCGGGCGCTAAGGGATGGAGACAGCGGTGCGGGGGGAGAGCGGTGACGAGGGGAATGCTACAGGAACTCTCAGAGCCCCTTCTGGGCCTTGCGGAGCCTCGGCAATGGTCGCAGACAGCTGGAGACAGTGGCTTGGCCGGCGATGCAGGGCTGAGCAGCGCGCACGGCTCGGCTGCTCCTCGGGGGCCCCTGCCCTGCCGGGCCTTCATTAGAGTCTTAATCGAACTCTCCCTGCGGATCGGGTGCTCTTACACGGCTCTTCCTCCCGCAGCCGCCCGCGGGAAGGGAGTTACGGGGGGCAGCGGGGCAGGACCGCGGGGCGCGGGCAGGGGATGCGGGATGCGGGGCAGGGGATGCGGGGCTCAGGCTGGGAATGCGGGACTTGGGCAGGGGATGCGGGGCCGGGAATGCGGAGCGCAGGGCAGGGAATGCGGGGTGCGGGCTGGGAATACGGGGCTCGGCAGGGAACGCGGCGCAGGGAACGCGAGGATCAGGCTGGGAATGCGGGATGCGGGGCAGGGGACGCGGGGATCAGGCAGGGACCGCGGGATGCGGAGCAGGGATGGGGGCAGGGATGCGGGGCAGGGATGCGGAGCAGGGATGTGGAGCAGGGATGCGGGGCAGGGATGCGGGGCAGGGATGCGGGGCAGGGATGTGGAGCAGGGATGCGGGGCAGGGATGCGGGGCAGGGATGCGGGGCAGGGATGTGGAGCAGGGATGCGGGGCAGGGATGCGGGGCAGGGATGCGGAGCAGGGATGCGGAGCAGGGATGCGGAGCAGGGATGCGGGGCAGGGATGCGGAGCAGGGACCCCGCGTCAGTGCCGGCCGGCGGGCGGCAGAGGGCGCCCTGGGACCGCCGAGCGGAGCCCCGGCCCGAGCCCGACCCGCGGTACCCGCAGAGCCCGCAGAGCCCGCAGAGCCCGCAGAGCCCCTTCTGCCGCTGCTTCACCGGCAAACCACGATCGCGAGTGTGAGCAAAACCAGGGAGCGGGAACAGGAGCGGCAGGAAGAACCAAAGGGCCGCTGATTTCGCACCAGCTGCTTTCCCCGGGGCTCTAACAATGTCTCACTCCCGCACCTTTCCATCCCCGGGCTCTAACAATGTCCCACTCCCGCACCTTTCCAAGCTGTAATACAGACAGGAATTTTTAGCTGGCTGCCACCTGAAGCGTTTTGGGCCAACACCATTGGGTATCATATAGTTTACAGTATATACTTGCTGATAAAAAAGGGAGGGATTATGTTTGGAGAGTAAACACTTGGAAGCGTAAGCAAGCATTGTCAGGAATTCAATGGTTAAACGTGGTAAAAAGTAAGCAGTAAAAGGAGTCAAAAGTTTCATATAGCACAGGAGGACTCCTCAGGACCCTGGCACTTCTCCTTGGAGTGTGCTCCAGAGCTGGACCCACATTGCACCCACTGTGCTCAGTCTCTGCAGCACCTTCGCTGGAGTCATGTCACAAATTGGATGCTGAGAAACAATCTCAGTTCCTTCCCAAGCAGAATCACTTCTGGTCTCTTAAAGCCCCTATCCTGAGGGAATGACAGCCCCTTTGGCACAGCCAGATGCTGGCAGGAGGATCTGTCTAGCTCAGCAGTGCAGTGAACAGGTCCCGGTTGGAGCTGGCTGCTCTGGGAACCCCCCAGGTGCTGAGGAGGGGCAGCTGCTGGCCCTCCCTGCCCTGTGTCCCCACCAAAAGGGACACACTCGCTGCTCCTCAACCCACAGCAACCCTCACCTTCCTCTTCTCCATCACACTCATCCTTTCATAGGTTTCCAGCCTTGCACAGTCCACTGCGCTGGTCTCATCGAGGTTACCCTCACTGAGAGCTGGCCATGGCACCTGAGCAGATTTGACCAAAAAAAGAGGAAAATGCTGGGCATGTGGGGAAAACCCACCCTCCAAAACTCATGAGAAAGCCCTGGGTCCAGCACCTTCTGGTCCCTCAGAGCTGCTCTCACAGGGAAGAGAGGCCACTAGAGAGGGCTCTGTGGAAGAGACATTAAAATTTCAGCTGGCAGGGAGCTGGTGTCATCTGTCGGAGCAGCTCCAGCAGGATGAGGCAATGAGCCCATTGCAGAGGGCACTGCACACAGGCCATGGCCATGGCCTCTGCTCGGGGCTTACACTCCACAACACAAAGAAATGAAGGGAAAGGGATGTGTATTAAACATAAAACCTCGGGGAATATAGGAAAGAACAGTTTTCCACTCTCATTTTTGAGCTATTTCTCTTCTCCCTCCTATATTTTCTTTCCCCTCTACTCCAGCCCCAAGCACACACAGATGTTATAAACACTGACTCCCCTTGCTCTAATACCCATGAGAGATTTAGAACTGAGCCACTATAAATATGCCAGTGAACAGAAATGCATTAAAGGATTAAAGCATTCAATTGGAACTTGTAAAATTTGGGCTTTGGGGTCAGGTTTTTTCACTGACAAATAATATACCTTTAGTGTAGGCAGCAGAGAACAGCAGGGCAGAGGAGTCAGAAACAAAAATAGCTTTAAGTATCACAGCAAACCATGTTACTGAAGAAATGTATAACCATCAATTATGCAAATGAGAACATCAATTCATTAGCTACAGTCTCCAGATTTTCCTGACCTCTGCCTTAATGGGGACACGCCTCATTTGATGTGCAGAACAAAGGAAACACAAGGATGGTAAGAGACTGGGGAGTGAAGGCCATGGGGAACACTGAACTTAGATAATCTTTGAGAACATTCAGAGTAGAAGGGAATAAACACAAATATGTATCCAAAAGCTTAAGGAGCTTACAGCACACGGGAGGAGCAGGCACCAGAGAAGAGGAACCAAAATCAAGAAACACAAGGTGAGAGCTGTGGGGAACCACACTGAGATGTCAGTTTGGGAGCTGTGAAACTCAAACTGTGCCAGGTTGACTGCAGGTATCAGCAGTGATGGGTTTTCACCTTTCCAAGCTACACTTACCTCCCACCCTTAGTTCCAGCTATAATCAGTCCTTGGCCTAAAATAGATTTAAACTTCTCCATGGCAACAAAGGCAAAATCATAATTGGAGTGGTGTTTGTGTTACCTCTACGATAACACATCACTTCAAGCATTATCATCTTCAGACACCGAATAAAAACCACATGTTGAGAAAAAAAGTATGAAAAATGCTAATGAAGCGCAGGGCTAGGGAAATAAGAGGTGAAAGGGATATTAAAGCACTCAAATTCACTTTCGGCTTGAAATAAACTCTTTTGTTGTGTTCAGTCCTGTTTTACGTGACTTGAGTGCTAGGTCTTCGAGGCTGAGGGCCCTTGACATTGAGATTGTTTTGCTTGATACCTCCATTTTAATTTGCTTGATTTTATACCTTTTCTTCTACTTACAACTCTGTAGACCACCCAAATAAACCATCTTTCTCTTCTTGGTGTTTACAGCCCTTGAACACTGGCAGCTGATTACCGTATCTCCCTTAATGATCATTTGGCCAGGCTGTGCATATCTAATTTCCAGTCATAATTCAATTCCTGCAGCACCCCTGCCAGCAGTGAAAGTCATTGTATTACAGACCTTCTAAGGGAAAAGCAAGGACCTTTTTTATACGCCTGCAACACGCAATTAACACAATCCTGACCCCTTTCCCTAGATAATTCATAAAAGGGTCAGACTCACAGCCAGGGCAAACACTGCTTCTTTGCAGTGAGCTCTCACAGTGTCCATGATCTGTGTGAGAGATCCCAGCATCTCCTTCCAGGCCCTGTGCTGGGAGATGAAGCTAATGGTCTCCCGCACTCGCACCAGCAGAGCTGGATACTTCATTCTGCTCACTGAGAACCTGTTAATGGCAGTAAAAATAGCTTGAATGCTCTCCTGAAGTCCAAGGCCTCTCCTGAGTGACGGATCACAGACTCCTTTCCCACCTTCCCCACCAGAATGTGTTGGCACATCACGCACACGTCAGCGTAGTGTGGTGCCACGAGCTGTTGCATCTCTGTGTCCTTTCTCTAACAGGCATCATATAAAATAACAAACCCAGCAAAAACAGAGTGCAAAACCAATCAGTTAGACATTCTGTGGTGCTACTGGGTTTGTATTCAACCTGTTATCCTTGCAAAAATGACTCTGCAAAGAACAGAGACGAAGGCAGAGCCCTGGCACAGCAGCAGGGTGGTGACAGCACAAAGTGCCACGTCCTCCCCAGCACTGCACGAATACAGCTGTGTGGATACACCAGGACAGGCTGTGGCACAGTCCTTGGCCCTGCCAAGGCTTTGAACAGGGCAGGGGCACTTTTTAACATCAGTAAAACAGGTCTGCCATTCAACTGGTTATCAAATCTCAGGTCCTGATGAGAAAATCCACCAAGTACCTTCACAGAATCATTTAATCAGGCAATACTTTACACCATCAGTCCCCTTTTCAGCTCTGGAAAATATGGAGGTATCTGCCATCTAGCAGGGCACTGCATTTAACAGTACAATTAACAGGGCATCCAATCAGAATGACAGAGAATGGCAGGTTTTATGTGAAATTGGAGACTAAACCCCAAGGGAAAAAAAAAAAAAAAGCCATGCCTATTTAGAAACCTGATGCATGGTCAGAAAATGAAATTGTTTCCACCTCATCTGTGTCAACATATGTACAGTTGGATGCCTCTCCTTCCATAGAAATAA
Organism: Sclerurus mexicanus; assembly: GCA_013396755.1. Taxonomy (NCBI): domain Eukaryota; kingdom Metazoa; phylum Chordata; class Aves; order Passeriformes; family Furnariidae; genus Sclerurus; species Sclerurus mexicanus. The sequence goes on from VWZF01002002.1 coordinate 545,386, forward strand.
CCCAAATCCGTCCCCTATTTGAGAGCCACAGCAGCAGCTGCCGTGCCCATCTTTCCCTGCAGCACGGGGACGTGCCGGCAAACGCAGAGCTCTGGGCCATTCCCACGGTAGGAAGAAGCGGTGGAATAGATAACTGTGCACGGACCCATCCTGCACCTCCAGGACCACCCTCAGCACCAGCTCTGCGTGTGCCGCTCCTGCCAGAGCCGCACCTATTGGATCCAGAGCCCGGCGTGTGAATCTCTCACACGTGGTACCCATCCCAACTTCGTGTTCCTCATCATGTTTACAAGGAATTTACGGGCAGAAAAACAATAAACATATTAGCTCGCTACATGTTGTTGTAAGGCGAAAACGTCACAATTCAAGACATGAGCCAGTCGTTAGTGTGCAGGAAGTTTATAAAGCCATTTTGACTATGATTAGATTTATTCCATCACTGTCTATTATGAGAATGCTTCATCCTTCCTCTGATGAAATCAGTATTAACCAACTTTGGCGATTTACTTCTGCACCAATGACCTGTGGTATAGCAAGAAAATACCTTTAATACATCTTTGCACACCTTTCTCCAGCCTGGTCTCTGCTGACAGGGAATGTCTGAGTGCAACTTAGACCCACAGCCCCAGATTCTGGGCCCTGAGGGAGATGGCCTGGGACTCAGAGAATGTAATTTCTCTTTCTGGCACTACCACAGTGGCTTTAGATGACCTATTCCTAACTTTCTGTCCCTGGTACAGACACGTCAGCACTGACTCACTTTATGAAAGATTTTTCCTCCTTCTGGTAAAACATCTCGCTCTGAAACACCCTACACATGTGCAAGGTTAGACATGGATCTGTGCTTCTGGGTACTCAGATACTGCACCGAAGAGAATGAGCTGGGTGGAGAAGAGGAGAGAGAGGAGAGATGAGAAACTATCATTCTTGCAAGAGATACTGGAGAGATTTACAAGGGAAAAAATTAATTCAGCTTAACAAGATTTTGCCGGCTAAGTCCTCCTGCAGCCTGAAGGACAAAACTTTACCCTTCTTAAGCTTTGGCTCAGCAGAAGAAAGTTTCTGAATTTCATGAGAGCAAATATTTGATTCTGAACCTCATGATAAAAGTTAAATAATAACAAGGTCTTGGCCATACATTTTCACTGTCCTACTACACAAGAATCCAGGAAAAACTAGGGAAATGCAATGTTTGTAGTTTGACAAGAACTCACACACTTGCCATTTTTCCTCCCTTTAAGTACACCAGAGCCCTTTATAAAGGCAAAAAATACCTCAGCTGTCCTTTGCCTTGGCTCATGCAAGATGTATAAGTACATTCAAATTTTAAAGTTTTTACTGTGCAGGTCAGAGACTAATGCCAGTTTCTTTCATTATATTTGATGCAGAATCCCTAAGGAGCACCTGAAAAAATAAGAGAGTGTGATAGAGAGAATAAAATGAATTGGAAATATGCAGAATTGTTAAGAGCTCAGTGATGTCTCATAGAAATCTCTGAAAAACAGTCTATTTAGGCACCATCCAGAGTATCAAACAGGCATCCCAGCAGGGACGGGCACAGCACAAGCTGCAGACTGTGGAGGTATTAGGAAAAAAAGGACCAGTCATGCTCTGCAAAGAGACTTCTGGTAAAAACTGAGTTTGACAAGCTCTAATAATGATCCTAGGAATAATTAATGCTTTCACTCCTCCAGCACATTCCTCCCCAGAAGGCAGTGAATTAATGGTGAAGGCTCCCAGGTTTGGGGTTTTTTTTGCAGATAAGCAATTGCAGCTAAAGAGATGATTACACAAAGGTCCCATCTCTTTGAATGGTGTGGAAGCTTCTCCACCACCAAAGCAACTGTTCAGCCTTAACATCAGAAGAAACTTGAGTAGAGACTGAAGTCCTTGAGCAGTACCATGTCAGTTCAGCAGTGGCATGGCCACCAAGTGCGAGGGTTGGAAGCGCAGATGCTGCTGAGATAAAAGCCTCGTGCTGCTCCACAGCCTGGAGGGAGAAGGGAGCAGGAAGCAGGAACCTCACCCTCTGGACACCCACAGCACATTTCTGAAACACCTTTTCTATTTTTCATGCCTTTCTGTACTTTTTGCATGCACAGAGAGCCAGATTTAATTTGTCATCCTGCAGTCTTCACATCTGAAAGAGATACAGGAAGAATTTAAGCTCCCTCGTTCCACGTCTTTTGCTTTAACCACAAGAACATCCATCTACACTATGTAGGAATCAGCCAGACCATGGGAACTGCATGATACAATCTGCAAGGAATATTTTTAATGATGTAGCATTTTTGAAGGCAGATTATGCAAGGATGCTTTTAAAAGGAATTATAATGTAATTTGGGTGTAGGCTCTGCAGAAAGACAAATACAATTAATTCTTATCTTTTCCTAAGTGCCTCCTTTTTCACTGCTGTCAGAAACCCTGCATGAAAACATATGATTTTACACCAATGACGCCTGCATCTTGCTCTTTACCAGATATGACAGTCTGCATGCAACATGGCAATCTGGGAACTCTGGAGGGAATTACATCAGTAGTTTGTGTCAAATTTCTATTTTCCATTTCTACTAGGAAGGATTAATTTAGCATCCAAATCAATATGACTGTATAGCAGCATGAAATCTATCGGAGAAAAATTTACAAGTAAGGTCTTATCTCTGGCTCAAGGAACAGATGTGGGAAAAAAGACTGAGAATAGGGAGCTGTCCCTATAGAATACAGTTAAACAGATACCAGTGTCAACGGCTGAATGCTGCAACTACAGACTTATTGCTCTTTGTTAATTCAAACTTTTAACAGTTGAAGTGTGGTGGCAAATAAAAGCAGCACAGTTGGCACCTTTAAACTGAGGTAGAGTATCTGTGTAAAAATTTCCTTCATTTCAAGAACACACAGTTGGCCTGGTACCAAGTACTGTCATGGCATGGAAGAGTAACTCCCAGCAGTGCAGAGACCAGGAGGGCAGTAAAGCACTCAGAAACAAATCTCTGTTCTCATTTGTGCATCTGTAAAAGAACTAAATAGACTAAAAGAAACAACAAGGAGGAATCCTACTTCAAAAATGGGTCTTCTGTTAAGAGCTTTACTACGACATTCAGGAAACCATTTTTCTGCAGCTCACAAGTGAGGACTTCCAGTAACAGACCAGTCAGCTTTTCTTTTAAAGGGCAAGTCCAGTCATTGCATATTCATGCATTAACTTGCATTTCTCTCTAACAATGATAAATGACAGTGTATTTTAGGTAGTTGTTTCCATTGGACTTGTGCTGACCTTTATCTGACTAGAATGAAACAGAAGTCCACTGTCAACTTTAACCTTTCTATCGAAACATACCACAGGAATGAACACAAGTAAAGCAAACCTGAATGTACAGTCCGTTAATGCTGGGCTTTTCCAGCCCGACTTTGCGCTGCAGTTCTAGTTCAATGTGCTCAGAGGAGCAGCTAAAACACAGGGGACAACCTGCATTCCCAGCGTGGCACTGGAACACATGGCCTACTTCATCCTTCCAGCACCTTTCTGTGGAATACTCTGGAAAACTACCACCAGTATGCCTGACTCACTGCTGGCTCCCCAAACAACAGGTTTTATCTTATCCCTACAGGATATTATCTGTATTAGCCAAGTATTTTGCTAATTTTACTGTTCTTAAGTACCATTAATAAATCTTATCATGGGGACTCTGATGGGGAATTACAGACCATGTGGCTTGCCAATGACTTCCCACATCCCTTCCTGGGAGTACCTGAAATAGCCAGCAGAACATCTCAGTTACAGCCCAGCACCAGGTCAGCTACAGATTTCCTGCAGCTGTAGCTGGCACAGCTCCCACCAGGCAGTGTTTTAAGGCCTCCTCCTCTTCTGGCAGACTCTTCTGGGTCAAAATAAGAGTCAAAGCCCTGCTCATCTAGTCCAAGAAGTGGACTCCTTTGGAGGAGAGCAGCACATGATATTGCCCATGAAAATTAATCTAATGATCTTTCAACAGAGCTGCTCACAGCAGAGTCCACTTTTGCTGAGATTGAAACTTAAATGAGGCATCTAAACAGCAAGGAGGAGGCAAGAGAGATGGAAAAAACTGTTTTATCAATGGTGAGGCTGAGACTTGAATGTCACAGGTTCTCCTAGAAACCGTGTTTTTAATGACAAATCAAAACTGTAGAAGTTGCAGAGAAGAGTTTCCCAAATTCTTCAGCTATTCATTTTATCAAAATGCAGGTTAGGAGACATTGCAATTATCAGTACAGATAAACTCATGGGAGCCAGTACAAGGTATAAATGGACTTTCATTTCCCTGGAGAAGGCCTCTAAAACATTCAAAAGGTATTAGTGACAAAACTTAGAAATGGTGGTCAATGCCTGAACAAGGGAAATAATTGGCCACTGTCCAAGCTACTAAAGGAAATGGGAGATTTTCCATTATTTGGTATTTTCCTATCAAAACGCCGTGCCAAGCTGGAAGTTGTGTCTTAGCCAAACAGAGCTTACACCTTAGCTAAAAGTCAAACAGTATATACAGGGAGGTCAAAGCAGATCCACTCGTGCCTTCTACCCTTAAATCCTGTGATTGTAAGGAGAGAAGCAGATCTCCCCCTCCTTCCTCAACCCTTAAGGCAAACAAGTCTTTTAATCTATTTAGAGGCCCTTTTCGACATTCTTTGGCCGCAGTTTTTCTCAATCAACCTAATCTTTTCCCATCAAGCTCCATGCTAATCCCATTTTGCTCCACTCCTTAAACTAATAAAAGATTAGAGTGACATTTCGGAAAGGGCATCGTATTAAGCAGCTTCTTTCCCATCTCAACAGATCACTGCAGTACAAAATGCAGTGAACGGGCCATTAATCTCATGGTAATGAGGTGTCAGTCTGAATGGAGACCTCCTCCTTGATCCATATGAAGGGCGCGGGAATAACGAGGACGCCGGCGCTCGCCATCCCTGGCAGCTTTGCCAGGAGGAAGCAGATCCATGGAGGGTTGTTGTGATGGTGGCAACAGCTCTTGTCACCACGCTGCTGTGCCGTGGCAGTGGAGAGCAAACATCCCCACTGACCCCTCGCCACCCCGGTGCTGCCCACACGTCATGAGCCTTCCCCAGGCTCTAATTAGCGACATAAAGCTGTTTAACAACTCCAGTTCTGCTCTAACATGAAATCAATTAGGATCAACAGCCACACACAGAGGCATTTTTCACACCTATCCATCCAGCTGGGGGAAATCACGGGCAAACTACTTCTTTCATTCCTCCAGGGGATGAGTGCTCCTCCTGGGGGCATGCCTGCATGGGCATTATCCAATTTGCTTTTACACAGAATGAATTTTTGCATTTTCTTAGACAAGTCACCATTCCCCTAAAGAAGGCAGCTCAAGTTTTACCGAGTGCTGAGAAAAGTTTCTGGAAAAAGTACAAGGCCAATCCTGGCTAGTGGTGTATGGTGGCATCCATCCTGTCCCTTGCTCTAATAGGATGCTCTTCCTATAGGATGAGCCAGGTGGGCTGGGAATTCCAATGTCTGTGCTGAACCCAAAACACTCCATGTGGTCACAGCTGCATGTATACCCAGAAGAAACTGGAGCAGCAGGGATTAAAAATAATGAGCAGGGAGTTAACCTGTGGAAAAGGCTGCTGGAGGAACTGTGCAGGACAAGAGCAGCACTTCTCTCTTTCCCACAGAAACACCTCTGTGCATGGATTTCACTTGTATATTTGCTTTTTGGTCAAGTGACTGATGAATAAAAGCTGTGGCCTTGGTATCCTCAGAAGCCAAGTGTTTGAAGGTTAAATTACCCTACAATTTACCTGTGCAATTTGTGCTTTTTCATGGTTTGTGCAGTTACTACTGACACAGGCAAGAGTTCCTCTGAAAATACTCACCTGTAGAGGAACTGAACCCTTCCCCTCCTATGTGACACAGTCTAACCCTGAAGCTGCACAGGCACTGTTCTGCCTTGGTAGGGTAAATTAATGCTAGATATCAACAGAGAAACGGATTAATTGCAACTATTTCAAGGACAAAATTCACCAGAAACTGAATCTTTACAAAGAATACATTTTTCTCTAATTGCAGTAGTACAGAGTATCACTGCTATTATCAATAAATGTCAATTTTTAACCATGCAGCCTCTAGCTAAGTCGTTAGTCTTTCTAATTACTTGCATAAAAGAGATACCTCAAAGGAAAATCAAAGGTTCTTCTCTCATGCACATCTCTTAGAAAAATCCTACCTCTTCTCCATCTACACTGGAAATCAACTGTCTTGGTAAAGCTTAGCTATTTACCTGTATACTGTGGTAGGTGGGGAATTCAGTGTGTCGTAGATGAGCCTCACGTGTCCCTGGTACAACTCGAGAGCCAAAGGATCATTGTCTCCTTTGTACAATAAGATGCCATTGTCCTTGTCCGTGGCTACCTGTGAAACATTAATAACCAGCTGAGGTTGCTTGGGGATGATTAACAAAGAAATAAACCTATATTAAAAAATCGCGCCAAAATCAATTCAGTTCGATTCAAATGTAAGTTGATACATCATCTATATACGCAACAAGGAGAGCAAGAACCAGGAGGCACAAAAAGGTGGTGGTGCCATTGGATGGGCTCACACACAAACAGGTCAGGGCCCCACAAAGGGAGGGCTCCCTTGTTTCTGGTGAGAACTGGGGCTCAGGAGTGAAAGCTGTGGTTTGTTTGATCCCTGCCATAGACTGTTGCTGCATTTTTGGTGACACACGAATTTATCCCTCAGTTGCTGCACCAGCTTGGAGTGGAGGTTTAGAAAATCAGCTCTAGGAGCGTGTCACAAGGACAACCAAACAACTTCAGCAAGTGCTGAGCTGCTCCCAGGCTGGCTGTGAACACGGGGAAGGAAAGAAGGATCTGTTCCCACATCTCACATAAACACAAGTTATTCACCCAGTCATGAGCAAGTCTTGCTGATTGCCAATGGGACATTTAGAGAGTGAGGAGGAAGAGAGCAGCTCTCATGCCTCTAGCTTTCATCAACATCAAGGGAAAAAAAGAACTGGGATGCTCAATCAAGAAAACAAGGACTTTGTTTTGCCAGTCTCCATCTCTCAGATATCCCTTATAGTACAAAAAAGAGACAAGATGGGATTTTTGAACACAAAATACAAGCTGCCTGCTATTTTCACAGCACTTATTTCTTGAGTTTTCTTTTTTTTTTTTTATCGTGGCTGTTAAATGCAAAAACTAAACAGTAAATTAAAAAAAACTGTTTGGATTTATATATATAAATACTATCCTTTTACCCTTAGAAGCTTTTATTTTTCTTGAGCACTTTTAAATATGGTTTCCTCTATCTGTTCTTAATAATCAATGTTGTGTTCTAATTTTAATTCACTAGTAATTAATTGCTGGATGCAAGAGTAATATCCAGCCTGGGAAACAAGAAGTGAGAGTGTCATCTGCATGTGCTTTCCGTATGAATCAGTATTATTCTTCAAGCTACAGCTGATGTAATGTGTTCTGTCCACATTTTCAGCTTTAAAGTAGACCCACAGTATCTGGAGTTTGTGGGGAGCCATATTTTATAGTGTCTGGATTTTAGAATCTCTTTTGTAATATTAAATAATAGAGGGTTTTGAAGAAAAGCTGGAGTTTCAAATATACATGACTCAGGTTCATTTTCCTATGAGCAGTATATTCAAGCTTTAAAGGAAAGATAAATATTAATTGCAGAATTTTGCCACTAGGGTAAACTTCACAGGAGTCACCCTTTAAAAATTAATTCCTAATGTGGAAATTCAATCCTCTTTTCTATGTGTTGACATTGCTATTTTAATTATAACCATCTTTTTATTAGAAAACATACAAAGCCAGAAATCATTCTCCCACTTACTTTTGAATACTGGGGGGGGAAAAATCAGTTTAATACTTACTAGATTGTGATTGCAATTTCGAATCACTTAAATACCATATTGGACAAAGTATTCGAGATACTTTTGATCCACAACCACAAAGATGACAGTAGTGGCCTGCCACCTTTGATATTTATTTTCAATTGAATCGCTTTCTGAGCCTTAGACCTCAAACCAAATTTAGGTGTAACGACAGTCCTGTAACAAAATCCCAGGCCTTTTATCCACTGAATGTGCACAGCAAAAGAGTCAGCCAAATATTGTCTGGAGAGGCCATTTAGAGCAGCCTCTTTTAATAAGCGCCCTGAAATTCAACACTGATTTCTGCAGGATGAAGCACAATGTCGTGAATCAGCCAGAAGACAGGGAGCCTTCCGGAATCATCCCCGGTTGCATTGCCAGTGTGGGAATAAGAGAGTGGCAGATTCTGGAGACAGGATGTGTGCCCACAAAGGTGCACTGGTGCCTGAGTTGCTCCTTCACGTCTCGATAATTTTAGAGCAGACAAGCAACTCACGAGGTGACTCCGACTTTTTCACCATCTTGGCCAACGGACCCCGTAGAAAAACCTGTACAGGTGTTACTGCTTCGAGGAGCACCTGGGCTGCCCCGCCTGACACACCTGGAGGGAGATGTTTGCCTGAGGGCGGATTTTGGCTGACGGCAGCTCCACGTAGGAGTCCTTCCCCACGAAGTTGACCGTAATGAGCTTCTCACACCTCTGCCCCGCGAAGCCGGCGAGGCAGCGGCACACGGGCTCGTGGTGGGCGACGATGCACTGCGCCCCGTTCTGGCACTCGTAGTTGTCACAGGGGCTCGTCTGCAGCAGGACCATGGGCGGGGGAGTCTCGCAGAAAAGGCCACTGTGGAAGCAAAGGAAAGAAAAAGTTGCCTCAATTGTTGCCTTTTTTTTTGGGGGGGGGATGAAGCGTTTTCGGATGCTGCTCCTGTGAACGGCGACGCTGAGGTCCAGCTGCCGTGTGCCTGCTGGACTGTGTGATGGCTGCATGGCTTCACGCTGCCAGAAACCCCTGTGCCAGCCCTGCACGAGCCGGTTCGGATACCGAAAGCAATCGGTGCTGCCCTTTGCGCTGCTCGGTGAGCTCTGCAAGGCACCACAGCCTGCCTCAAATAGCTCCCACCCACACGGTGCCCCGCAGAGGCTCCCAGCAGTATTTGTGAGATATTTAAACCCAAACTGAGATTTCCCCAGCCTAGGCTTTGTGATTTGAGTCTACTCTGCTGTTATAAGTGGCAAGCACCTCCATTTTGAGTGGTTTTTACAGCCTCCTCACTTTGTTTACTGTATATTGGAGTGTATCGCCGACAGATGGACAACTGCTAAAGGTCTCGGCAGCAAGGCACTGCTGCCACGCTGTATGCTGGGCAGCCTCCCTGAGCTTGTAGTTTCTACCATCATCAGGTTCATTAACTTTATTTTCTCTGAGTTTGTGGTTGGCAACGTCCTGGACCGGGAAAATGCAAAGGAGAGGAAGCTCTGCCCCGGTTAGAGGTAGCTGAAAGCCAAATGCCAGACCTGAGCCCTTGTGAAGTGGGATCACACGGAGATCTGGAGGACAGCGCTGCGCTTCAGACCTCGCTGTACAAGAGGCTGAGCAAAACCCACGTGTAGGAACCTCTGACCTCCAAGGCTGGGGCCGCATCACCCGGGAGCAGTGACAGCTCAGCCCTCAGGCTGCCCTCCTGGCTGCACATGGCACGGGGCACTTGGTGCAGCGACTCAGCCGCAGTGGAACACTGACACTGCCCGCGGGCAGGGGAGAAGGAGCAGAAAGCTGCAGTCTTCTTTGCCACTGATGGCACGTGTCAGACCAAACTGCAAAAAGTAAATGAAAAACCTCTGCCTGTGCAACCCGTGGGTGGTGCAAAGGGACCAGGGCAGGCTGGCTGCACATGCCCTGCACCAATACCCCAAATCTCTCATTACAGCCACTGTGCAAACCCAGCAAACCCTTTTTGTACTGATGAGAGAACAGGAACTCTTTGCATCAAGTTCTGTGACTGCTTGACAATGTGTGGACAGTAAAATGATGACAGATTGATAGCTGGTGAGTAGGGAGCACGCTGCAGGGAACACCATGGGGCTGGGGAGCTCTGGGGAATGCTGTGGGGATGGATAGCTGTGGGGTATTCCATGGAGACAGCTGCAGGGAACACCATGGGGATGGAGAGCTGTGGGGTATTCCATGGAGACAGCTGCAGGGAACACCATGGCGATGGAGAGCTGTGGGGTATTCCATGGAGACAGCTGCAGGGAACACCATGGTGATGGAGAGCTGTGGTGAGAGCCATCTCTCTGTGCTATATAGCGTTCATCAGCATGGGGCAGAGGGCTTTCCAGGAAAGGATTGTGGCAGACCCATTCATGCAGTGAATAACCCATCAGCCCAGCTCTGGAATCCCACTTGTCCGACCAGGAGCACTTCGTGGAGCACTCTTGTAAAAACAAAGCACAAAATTGCCAAACCCCTCACTCCTCTCCAGCAAGGCAGGTGAGACATGGAAGCTCAGGGAATTTCTAGGCAATGTTCCTAGGTACAATTAGAATGGAAACCCAAGCTGCCACCTCACAAGAATAGCAAATAAACCAACCACAACATACTCCAGACCAAGCTTGCTCAGCCACAGCAACCAGATCCTGCTGCCTCTGTAACAGCAGGGATTGCTTTCTTTTTATGTTTTCTCATGTCAAATTTTGCACAGAGCACCATGGCTCTATCTTTAGTGCTGTGCAGAGTGAGAGCACCAAACCTCTCCCTGTCCCTGTTCTCTAACATACCACACTCTCTGGTTTGCCTCTGGGAAACACGAGAGGGAGAGAGAAATACACAACAAAATACAGATGGGCTAAATCCTGAACTGCATCAGAGGCAATGGAGCTGCTCACAAACACAAACACACAGAAGTTTCCTTCTCAGCCAGAACCACCTCTTGGTACTTTCAGGATAAAATGCATTTCAACTGTTTTCTTACTGCATTGCCCCAAACTTCCCTTATTCACCACAAGGACAAATTATGTTTCACAGCCACCTCCCATGCCAATTCCAGCCCCACCTTGCTGCTCTAAGGGGCAGGGGGCTTTGGGAGGAAGGTGTTTTAAGATTAAGTTTTTATTTCTTATTACCCTACTCTGATTTAATTGTCAGTAAGGTTAGTTTTCCCAAATCAGGTCAGTCTTGCCCATGATGGTAACTGGTGAGTGATCTCTCCCTGCCCTTATCTCACTCCACAGCCTTTCATTATATTTTCTCTGACCTTTGGTGGGCACCAGCGTCCAGACAGAGACACTGGAAAATGCTTGTCTTTGCTCAGTCTGATGTGTTTCTCAAAGTAAATTTGTTCTTGGGAATTTTTCTTTGTGGATGCATCTAAACTATGAATTAGTTACAGACTCTCTTCTGGACAGACATCCTTTGCTGAAGATCCCCACAGGCTCCCCTTCCTGCAGGGTGAGCACAGCACCTTGGGGGCACAGCAGCACTCATGACTTGATTCCCCTTTCCAAGAAAACAAGGGAATATTAAAAAGAAAAAGAAAAAAAAAGGCACAATCTCATGAGAAGACAGATACACAGAAAGCAATTTTTGCCAGTTTAATGTGATTACTGTGGCAGTTTCCTGTCAGCACAGCAGTTGGACCCACCCGAGCTGGCGAGCTGGGGACACAGCAGTGCCCTGTCCCCACTGCCAGCCAGGCACAGAAGGGGACTGTCCGACCAGAGCACGTTGCTGTTCACAGCCTGGTTTCATTAGTTGTGTGATCTCCCCGTCCAGGGTAGGATCTGTGCTGGCAAACACGTCAGGAGATCCAGCAAAGGGATCAGACCAGGCTCAGCCCCAGAGGTGACTGTCACCCCAGCCTGGGCTCCGCTGTAATTGCTTCCCAGAGGTGACCAGCAGAACAGAACACTGCTAGCCCAGCCCCTGAGCTTGGTCCTACCTAATGCCCATTGTTTTGTTTTGTCTTCAGCAGCAAGTAGAAAACAGAAGGAAAAATCCAGTGTATGTAATTCTGATTTCATGGAAGTTAAAAATAATAATAATAAAAAAATCCATGCGACCCGCAACAGCCTCCCCTAAGAGAAAGCAAATGTTGGAGGAAACCAGTGTGTCTCTGCTTGGTGCTGCTCTGAAAGATCCCCTGAAGCTCCTGGTATGGCTCCTGCACACCCTTCCTTGCTTTTAAACCCCTTCAGGCAATGGCTTTACCAGTGCAGCTGTCTTGATACCGGCACCTAGAAATTATATTAGCAACAGTGTCTGTCAAGCCTTTTCTTTTTCAGTTTTAAAATGTTTTTAAAAGTACATATTTAGAAATTATTAATACGACTCATTTCCCCAGCAGCGGGATGTGGAGCACAGCCTGACTTGGCATGGTTTGGCCAAGTCCATTCTGCCTGGTACAATCTCCTTTACTTAAATAATCACTGCTGGGTTTCTTGCAGCAACCTGTGCCAGTGGAGAACTCCGTGGAGGAGCAGTGCTTCCATCAGGCTCTGCAGCTTCATGTGTGCTTCTCCACCAGAGCAGCATTTCTCAGGCAACACTACTGTGAGGCTGATTGCTGGAGGGAAACTTTGAGAACCTGGGCTTTATCCAGCAGGGCTCACAAATTCTCTCAATTGTTTGCATCTGCAGGGGGTAAACGAATGGTATTTTGGAAAGAAAACACTGCAAACTTTTCGGGATGAAAGTGTACTATGAAGTCGCAAGAGGTTGCTGAGTGCTAAGGAGAGGTGCTGTGAGGAGCACAGCTACATCTGACCGGTGACTTGGAACTGGTAGGATGGGAGAGCAAGCGTGTGCATGTTGGCACTGTTGCTTTTTGGGGCTGCCATCAGAGGATGTGTGTGAGGCCATACCTACATTGTTAAGTATTACCCAAGTGCCATTTGTTCAGTCCTGTGAGGATGTAAGTTTTAACATCCCTATTAATTTGTGGCTCCAAGTGCCTTTGACATACAGTATAGTGACAACCTTAAAATTGTTACAGGTCAGTGCATTTATTACAACAGCATAAACTCTCTGTAATTGGGAGGGCACTCTGCAAACTCACTGCTGGGAAAGGATTCCTGATACTTAGCCAAAAAACTTTATTAATCATCATCTTAGGTCTTCTAGTTGCCTGTCAGACCACCCCTTATGTTCTCTCCTTTTCATCAACACTTGCAGCCTTCAAACGCTTGCGAAGTTATCTCCTTGCCACACATCCCCCTGCCCGAGGCAGCTCTGAAAAGGGGGAATCTGTAACCCTGAACATCAGAAGGCTGAACCCTGTCAGTCACCGTATTTGCAATTGTAATCTTAACAGGGAAAAAACCCAAACCTCAGAACCCCCTTCAGAGCAGCAGGCCTTTAAACTACAAAAGGCTGGAGTCATGGGAAGAATAATGAGATCGCATTTTGTTAGCAGAATTTTAATCTTGAAATCAAACAGGATCAGGGACTATTCTGCATGGAGAACACACAGGCTCCAGCTTGCTCTCTGCCTTGGCAGAGAGAACATGGTAGTGCTCACTGTGAAGTTTTTCTCCTGAAAGACCCTCATTTCCCTTGCATCTTGCACAGGAAATTTAGGGGGGTGGCATAGACTAGTGGGAAAAAAAAAAAGAAAGCAAACAGGAGAACTCAAGTTAATCCTGGCTGTGCTGTTGACAGGCATCAGGATTACTTTGCTTGCCCACGGCTGTCTTGGGCTATGAAGTGCTGTCTAAGCTGGTAGTTGAATTTTGGAGCTCTGTAGAGAAAGATGTTTCTTCTACTTGGAAGACTCCTAGTGAAATAAACCCCCCTCATCTGAGCACAGCTGGGCTGTTCCTGTTCTGCTCTTGAAGTCCCTGGGGTGAGACCAGTCAAGCTGGGGCACTGCCTAAATTGCCAGTAGAGCTGTTTGGTATATGGGAAGGGACCCAGAGCAGTGTCCCCACTGCCCCTGCTGCTCCACCCAGCTGTGTCACAACTCAAAACATCTCTGCCAAACACTGTGATTCTGCTTTCCCAGAAAAAAATCCTCACATTCATCACTGCTTAGTACTGACAGGCCTTAAAAATCAGGGGACCTGCAGCAGAAGCCTCCCAGTCACTTCCATCTGATGACAGGCTCAAGTTACCCTTGACTCCAGACATGTCTTTGCAATCTTATTTCTCAACTCTAACAATTAGGTAACAGTGAGGATTTACAATCCCACTGTGGGACAGTCACATGTTAGCCCTACCAGTCACCAATCTACAAGATCCCAAAGGCCATCAAATGGACTGAAGCGGAGAGTAAAACATGGAGAAAAGGGTGTGAATTTGAAATTTGGAGGATATCTCATACCTTGTAAATAATAAATCTGATTCTGTGAAACCATGGGCTGACATCATGCTATATATCAATGCCTATTCAGGGAAGGCTGTCTGCTTTGCAACAAAAATGTGTGTTGAGAGGGGAAAAAAACCCCCAACCAGCAAGGATGAAAGCAAGAAGAATGAAAACAGTTGCAGATACAAAGCAGAGAAAATGATTTATAAGTGTTCATGCAATTTCTGCTTTGTCAAGACTGATCTTTTCAGGTACTCCTTCTTTGTCTCATGTGTGTATTTCAAACACAGACAAGGTTTAGCTGGAAGGAAGCCAGTATCCAGCCTCAGGCAATGATTAGTGAATCCATTTGGAGGAGCACACTTATCTTTGACAGACAGAGATTTCCAGGAGTCAGATATATTGGCAGCTGTCAGAACGAGAGACTGCAGATATACAGAGCAAACCATACTGAGCTCATCCACCCAGAGACACTGGCACAAACTCTTCAGACTTGTGTTTTCTTGCCGCAGGTCTGAGAGTCCATACGTGTGATTTTATTATCCTTTGCTCATTCTGCACATGCTGGGTTTATCCCCGTATCATTTATTACCTCACGTGCTGAGTGTGTTCGTGGGGATGGCCGGGGCAGGCAGGCAGACTGACACAGCACTGCTCAAAAGCCAAATTGCTGCTTTCCAAGCCAGAACTGCCTGTACCCACTTCACTCCTTAAGCCTCCTTCAGGCACAGGACTCGAAGCCCCGAGCCCTCCATTCCCATGGGAACGATCCATGCTGTACCTAGAGGCTGGTTAGCTCTGAGCGTGAAAGGACTGAAAGAAAGGGCCCCGACACTCCAGCAGGTGCTCTGGGGAGGAGCTGCCTCTCTCGTACCTGAAGCCCTGGGGGCAGACACAGGTGTAGCCATTGACAGCATCCACACACGCGGCACCGTGGCGGCACTTATGGCCCACGCAGTCGTCATCATCGATTTCACAGAGCTTGCCGCTGTAACCCGGCAGGCACTCGCACCTGAAAGGCAAGAAGATCCCTGTTAATGGCTTGTTTCCACGTTCACAACAATAGCACACGCAGGCAGCCCAGCACCAATCTGATCGGAGCGGGAGAGGTGGGGGCAATTATTCCTGGCAGCACCAAGCGCGGTCCCTGCCATCGGGAATGCCCAGGTCCCATCCCGGCTGGCTGCGCTTGAGGTTCTGCAATCTGCTGAAATTCAAGTTGAGCAAAGCAGCACCGTACTACAGCTTTTCCTCGGCCAAGTGTGTGGAGAAGGGTGATGGCACGGTTGTCTCCCGATTATGCTGAAGATGACAACATCTTCCCTAACCTTACAGTTTTGATGTGCAATATTGTGCAAGGGCAGTGGCTCTGATGCCCCAGACTATGATTTTGCCAACGCTGAGTGTCTGAGGTTGGCAGGAAGCGCAGGAAGCACAGGAAAAAAAGACCTTCCAAATGGAAGCAATCTGCAAACAGACCGTAAAATTCAGCAAATTTAAAGAAAAAATGCCATCGTTTTTGAGACCACCACCTGCTTGCCATTCATTTGCAAGGCAAAATGCCACTGCCACTATGGAAAGTTGTCTTTGCAGTCCGTCCCTTCCCGTGGTGACACCTGGGCGAAGCCTGTACCTGCTGCTGTGGGGTGACACCATTCGTAGGAGCACCACACTGGGATGTATCCAAGCCTGCAGACATTGGCTTTTGGTTTTATTTTATACAGTTCTCAGGTTTGCTGTACGAAGGCTGCATCAGCATTTCTATTTCTAAGTCTTGCAGAAGTTTATAACCTGACAATAGAAAATGCATCCCAAGGTCTCTGACTTGGATCAGATCTTTTGGGATTTCTGAGTAGCCTTTTTTTTGAATCTATACTGTAGACAATGTTTAGTCAAGAACACTCTTTAGTCCATAAAACACGTTTTACTCCTCCCAGCTGGATGTTGTTGCACATCTGGAAAACAAAAGGCATACCACTTCAACCAAAACAAGGCAAGAGCTACAGTTAACTTCAGCAATAAAAGAGATGTCTGTGCTCTTGCTGGAGCCCCGTGTTTGCACCCAGCACGCCTATCACCAAGAGCTGGAAGAGGAGAGACATTATAAAATCGGGTGAGGCAGCAACAAGAGAGAAACTACTGCTCCATCAACCTATTCATCTGGCCTCCTCCTCCCTGCCAGCAGCCTGCTGGGGTAAGTGGAGGAGGAAACACCTTGTGCAAAAGTTCTTCAGAGGAACTGGACGCATGGGAGTGATGAGGAAAAGTATTTCCACCATGCAGGCAGCAGTCACTGTGCTGACTTTGGTTCCAAGGGACAGTGTGTGGCTCCCGGCCACTCCCCAGCTCAGCAGGGCAAGGCAGTGAGTTGGGTGGCACAGCGGTGTGTCCTGTGTGTGCCAATGGCCAGGGAGCAGCTGCCACAGCATCAGGACCACAGCAGCCACTGAGCTCAGGCACTGAGATTGTGACCTTCAGTCTCCACTTCAAAACCTGCCTCGTGACTGGCTCAAACAGGAGAGCAAAGCCTGTTGATCTGTGGCTGTCAGGCTGGATAAGGTTGTGTAGGTCCACACACTTCTTGTCTCCACCCTCCCTGCAGGAGAGGCACAGCCACAGGAGGGTTGATGTCCCAGCTCTCCATGTCTGAATTGGTTTTTTTACACCTTGGTGGCTCAAGGAATGCTGTGATTAACATAATGGAGAGGGAAAAACAGAGCAAAAAGTGTTTTTTCCCCAAACCCTAAGAAGTGGGCAGCATTTTCTGGCAGCATTGCAGTCACACCTGCAAGGAAATAATGTCAATCAAAAGACTTTGTGGGGAGAATTGGCAGCATTTAATCCTGTTGCTTTTTATTGATCCCTGCAGTCCTAATATAAAGTGATGTAATAATGAACGATGTGCAGTTCCTTATTCAGGGCTGCCATGCATCAATTTTATGATGTGTATTGGCTATCTCAGTAATGACAGAACCACCACTTTTCTCTGCAGGGCTGCATTAAATCAGCATTTTAAGCTGTCAGGTAATAACTCCAAGCTTTAGAATAATAAAGTATATTTATACCATGCTCCAACAGCAATACAGTGAATGGAAAAACATGCTCCTTTTCTGAAGTTATTTTTTGGAAGTAATTTCATTGTGTTAAATGGTATTTTTTGGTTGCTTTTTGTTTTGTTTTGCTTTCTGGCATACAGAAAGCTACTCTTCTTCTATAGTAACAGCACAATAAAGATGTGGAGGCTGGAAGGGAGAAAAGCCACCTGCAATTTTAGCTCAGAAAGCAAAGAGCTCTGTGCAGCCAAAGACACACTGAAATAGTCCAGTCTGCTTCCAAGCTTGGCTTTCCCTTTAGAAAGATGGAATTCTTTTTGGATCAGTCTTCTCTGAGCTCTTGGTACACCTCATCTAGGCTGAAGCTACCAAAAAATGCCTGCCTGGAGTACAGGAGGTGAGAAATTCATCCCCATGAGTTCCTCCCCCAGACTCCTCCTAGAAACCCAAGGTCTCCCCCTCCAGGGAACGATGGCATGGTAGCTCCATCCTTATCCCACGCAGTGCCAGCAAGGCACTAGGCATCAATCAGTAAAAGTCTGATGCAGTAAAGAAGGTGGCAAAGAAGCCTTCATGTTCAAATGCTGGCAGGAGAGTAATTTATGTGATTAGATCAGTTATCTCAATTCCCAGCGACCATCTGACACCACTACAGTTGCAGTCTTGTTTTCTGATACAGCTTTCTAGTGATGGCAACACTCCCAGTATCAAAGAGAGCCCAAAAACATGTCCAGTGGTATTTGAAATGTTGGCCTATCGAAGGGCGTTTGCATCTGCAGGCACTCAATGTCTGTTGTACTGAAGCTGTGAATCATGGCTTCTATTGCAGGGCCAGAATGGAATTTCCCTCCCCAGATCAATAAATAACTTGGCTTCCTACTTTTTTCCTGTTTTTGTCATCTTTTCTTCCCTCTGCAGAGTTGCAGATTGACTAGAGCTGAGGGCAGGACAGACAGACTGGTGTCTTTGCTGCTATGATATCCCTCACTGGTGTGTTCTACTCACATGCCCAGGGCACCAACAGCTCAGGAACAAACCCGAATCCTGCCGTTAATATTCCCTGCCTCTGGAAGCAGGCAGAGAACTGGTCCATGACCCTGGCTCACCCTGCCTGCAGCATTATCCTCCACCATGCCATGCTACATGTACACAACACCCCAGGTCAGGAGATCAGGCTGCTCAAGGGACCAGCTACGGCACAGGACCAGGGGCTGCTGGTTTCACCGAGCCCCAGCAGCAACCACACCTCACTGCAAAACCGCTGAGGGCTCTCGGCCCCTTTCTCAGTGGTTTGGTGCCACACAAGTATGACAGAAACATTAAGGCTGGGCAGGCCCCCTCACCTCTCAAGTCTGCCTGCTAGAAAGCAAGATGGGAGGGGAGGAGTAAAGACATCATGGATTTTTCTGTAGCATTCTATGAATAGTGGGAGGAATAACATGACAAACAGTAGTAGAAAAATATTTGTAGGTAGTTATTTAGGCTTCCCTCAAGGGTTAATGACCCTACTGTGAAGAACACTTTTCTAGCAAGCATGTGAGAAAAAGTGTCCTATTTACTCAAATTAATTGGGTGGCAGATATGAAAATGCTTACAGCAAGGGTAAAACCATTCAGGGCCACAGCTGTCTCCACCCCTTCCTACATTTAGCAACAGAAGGCAATTTGAGTTACAAGCCTTCACATCATTATATGATGCAGCTACTGAATTGATGGATTAACTAGGAATGAAACCCGGAAAGAACACCAAGGACTGTTTATGTACCAGCACACACCTCCTTACCCAGTCCCTGTACACCATTGCAGGAGCCAATCCTAGTCATTCAATAGCTTCATCTTCCTCAAGGTTTGGAAACATTTCTGTCAGGAGGCTTTTCCCCCAAAAGAAAGGCCTGACTGTCTAGCACAGCTTTAGCTGCCCTTGAGATAGCCACCACCTCTAAAATGTTGGTTCATTTCCTTTTAGCTCTCCCTAAATGTCCTGGGTATCAGTTTACACCATTCTGACATGCTGGTTGCTTCACAGCACACAACCTGAGCCCAAGTGCAAGTTACCAGGAAGACCAAAGAGTGCTGCATCCCTCTCCTGGGACACGCTGGGAGCACTGGGAGCCCAGGACTGAACTTTGGCTGTGAAAACAACCTTGGGGGAAGGTGCAGAATGCAGGTCACACTGCACTAAACTCTCGTGGATTTGTCTCCTTTTCTTACTTTGATTCAAAGATCTTTTCCTGACGAGCTTTCCACAGAGGCTGACTTTTCAATTGGCTGTCTCTTTTTGCTGAATTGCTCTGAAATTCCCTCTCGGCACAAGTGATGAACACTACTGCTATGCACCTCTCTAAAACTCCCCAACCCTCCAGATGTTTTACTGCCATTTAAAACACGAGGCTTTATTTTGCCCCTGTGAAACAGTCGATGTCATTCCCAACAAGCAAATGCAAGCACAAACTTCACCAAATCCCAGATGAGCCAAGGAAAATGTGGGTTCTGAGTGAAAGCCATTCATCTCTGGATCTGTTATGGCTCCTGTTGCGCTGCTTGAATTTATAAAAGCTCTAAGGAACACATAAGGAAACTGTCCTTGGTTTCTCATGCAGGTTAAGATACTTTGCAGTGACTGTTCCATGAGTTCTCCTTTTGCCATGCTCTCTTCCAGAAAAATTTCTCTGCTCTGAGGGTACATCTATTATTTTCAAGTAAACCACAGAAAGCTAAAAAAGTATGTACGGATTCATTAAAGTTAAAATGTGACATGGTCTGAAGTATATACAGTCTTGCATTATTTGTGTTAATTTTGGTGATTTTTGCCCCAAACTCATTGCCAGGTCAACCCCAGTCGAGCCAATGGATGGGTGTGCCCAGTGTGGAGAGACCAACACATGCTTACCTGGTCCCTTTGTCAAGGGGAAGACATTTGGACTCGTGTTGGCAGGGATTTAGGTCGGGAACACAGTGGTTAATCACCTCATCACACAGTTCACCTGAGGCAAAAGAAAGAGCAATAGAGCTGTAAGACAACTTGGACAGTGCGGAACACCCATGATATCCAGGGATGGCCAATCTCCCTAAGTGGAGACAGCTCAGTAGTTCAGCAGGAAGCGACAGGGTAACTTGTTGAGACTTCATTAAACTGGGCTCCTTTGACCTGCAGTGACCGCAGTGTTTCTATCACACGGATTTGAAAGGCTGGTAGAAAAAGTACTGACATGTAAACTCCGCTTGGAGACAGACGAGGGATGAAATGGGCAGTCCCTGACCCAGAACCCCTTATTTCAAAGCAAGAAAGTGACACAAAAGTGAAGTTGCTCATTAGACCGTAACATTTTCACACGGACACATATTTTAGCCATAGTTAATACTCTGCCAAAGAAGCCGATTGGACATCGTTCTGGAAAAGAAAAACAACTCACAAAGCCTCCCCTCCAAACCTCTGTGACTCTCCATAATAGGAACCAGCTTTAGGACTGCATGTAATTATAAAACATTCACTACTTATAAGAGAAGTACTAGCTCTATTGTGCTCACAGGAGATGATGTCTTTTCAGAAAAAGAAAATCCATCACATGTAAGCTCAGCTCAGCTGTTTCTAGGTATGGTGTGTAACATGCCATGAACCTCCCTGGATTTGTATAAATTTTAATAATTAATAGTCGTAGAATGTTCAAACCCAGATAGTTTATTTAAATACAACCCTTCTCTGAGTCCTAAATTATTAGGTCACACTTCAGTACCCCAGGATTTGAGATCCAGCCAAAGACCACAGAAATCTCTGCCTTCCCCAGAATCCAAGAGAAACTCACCCCACACCTCCCAAAGCCTTGCAGGAAAAGCAAAGGTCAGGTGGTCTCAACATGGAAACCCTCAAAAGCTGCAGTCCCAAAGGCCCCTGTGCAGCTCTATCAGAAGAGCACATCTGCAGGGTTTCAGGGTTATATATGTTTTCTGTGCCTATACACAGTACCTACCATCATATAAACAACCAGGCCATGTGGGTAGGGTGGGAAAAAGGATAACGTGGGAGGAACCGGTGGGCTGGCAGTGTTCTGGCAGCTCCACCTGTCTTGGAAGAAAGTCAAAAATCCTTACATTTCTCTACACTCTAGTGGCTCCAGAGAAACACTTGAAAACACAAGCCAAGCAAACCACAAAGGTCAAAATTCAGATGGAAAATGCAAATCAGAACCATCCTTCTGTTATCAGTTTTGTGATCTGGCAGGGGTTTCTGAGAGCACAGTTTTGAGGATGATTCTGGTGGGGATAGGTATGGTCTAAGTTGTCAACTCCCCCAGGTGTTAGTGCTCCATCAGGTTATTTCTCCCACGTGTCCACTCTCCCTACAGTATAAGCTAATTGCTCTTGATAAAACTCTTCATATTAGAAGTATAATACGTGTTTGCAAAAGTCACTCAATTGTTTTTGTGTGTTTCAAACATGGAACATCTACTATGTCTGCCTTTGAGAGCTGTCAGGCATGAAGGAGACAGTAGGGCAAGAATACAAGCCGTGAGAGGGGGCACTACCAGCACAAACCCCATACTCATGTGCCATACAATACACACTCTCAGGACTCATCAGTGGGCTGGATCTGGCAATACTGGAGAGGTCTGGCATGGCAACCTGCAGTTTATTGTTCACAGTATCATTTATAAGATGTCCAATTCCATCTGGAGCCAAGGAATGCCAGGAAGTCACCACTATGAAACGCTACCAAGTCTTTTTACGGCCCTGGACAAAGGTAATGAATGCATCCAGCTCAGGAAGGGGGACATGCCAGTGAAAGTGAACACTGCAGATCCATGGGAACCAGGGAAGCAGATCGTTCACTGGCCCTGAGCTTTGCCACCGTTTTTTATTACTCTCCAAAAGCAACTGGAGATGTTCAAGTCTTACAGCGATGAACCCGTCTGTCACTGGGACAGCCATTAACACATTTTTGGGGTGGCAGAACTGGAGATAGGTCTGTTTACTGCAATCCCCAAATCCACAGCCCACCAAGCCTCCCAAAGGCTAACAGCAACAGGACACCCTTAGCCTTTGGGCAGACCTGAAGATGAGCAGGTCAGACCTTGCTGCAATTCCTGGACAACTTCCAGTTTGTCATCTCGGCATTCCCCACGTGCCCTTGGGTGCTACTATTCTGATGTGAAAATAAACATGAAAAAAAAGCAACTGGCTGGTGACATAAAAAGAACGCAATGAGTTAAAGCTGGAAATGTTTTTAGAAGGCCATTTAATAACTGGATACAGTGTGGATGGATGCCTTCAACTATGCTCTCACTAAAAATGGTCAATACATACTTTTGACGTTTCTTTTTGTTTTGTTTTGAAGAAAAGGAAAGAGGCTTTAAAAGATATGAACAGTTTCAAAACTCTCAAAGGAAATAATAATTCTTCTTAAAGTATTCTTCTGAACAGTCTTGACAAGTGCTTAGAGATCCAGTAAAAATCTCCCCAAATGTCAAATATTATGACTCACTGTGTCATTCTAAAGACACCACTATCAAAATGTAGGAGAATTCTAGGCTAGGTACCAAACACAGCATCCAAAGAAATGATATTTTTCATGCAAAACTTGGAACATTTAGGGATCCTTCCTGTTATTTTTCCCATGTATCACTCATTTGGGAGTTCACTTGGGAACGCCTCGCAACTTGAGCAGCCTCATCTCAGGAAGAAAATTCTTCTAGGTCATTATTTCAGGCCCCACCAGCGTTCAGTAGATACTGCAGAAAGCATGCCAGGGAAATAAAACACTTGCAGAAAAATAAAAACCCAAGGCACCAGCTAACACAAAGTCTTTCTCATATTTTAATTCCCTCACAAAACATCCGGGCCAAAAAAATCTGCCCTCAGACCTGAGAGTGCAACATTCATTGGGTGGCTTTAATGTCAGTATCAGAGGGACAATGTGATCCCCCGTTTTTTTGGAGTGCCACGGGGCTGCTTCTCTGCGCAGCAATGAAAGGTCCAGTCCAAGTTTCTCACTGCATAGCTATGTGAACCTCAAAACAAACCCGACATTCATCTTAGCCCAGCTCCTAGCAGCGCTGATTCTCTTTGTGGAAGATATTTGATCATCCTAAAACAAGAGAAAACTTCAGTGTAATAATGCAGAAAACAACCCAAACTCCCTGTTTTCCTGTCTCCTACACATTCTCAAGCCAGAGCCCCGGGTTGGGTACACACGTGTTTCTGAAGTGCTCATATAAAATGGACAGGGAAACAACAGCTGTATTTCTTTTCTAATCAGTTAAGCATTTTTTCATCCCAAATAATGAAGGAAGCAGTCTGATCTACCACCAAAAATTGCAATTTTCAGGTTGGAACCAAGTTACACTGACAGGTGGAACACGAACAGGTGGATCTTCCATTGCTGCTGACTCATGCAATAAAAAAAAAAAAACCAAACAAAAAGAAAGGAAACAAAAATAGCAAAGGTATTCTGCCCTTTTGAAACTACCTGCCTTGTCCCCTTCACCAGCACTGCTTGTTTTAAAAAACCTCAGCAAAACTCCTTTTTTTTTTGCCTCGTGCAACATTTTTCTGGTCTTATTTTTCAGCAAAATCATGAATTTCACGGGGCTTTCCGCAGGGCTCACTGCTTATGAAGAGCTGCCAAGAAACATGCTCAGGCTTTTCTGTAGCCTTCCCCGTGTCTCAGAGTGAAGCCAAAACAACAATAGAGCAATAAAGAGGACTTTTACGCACAGTTTAATAATCATCTTTCTTTTTTTCCATTCTGTGCTGTCATGAGAGCTATTTATTTCATGCCCCATTAGACTTTTAAAAGCAGGATCCAAGTTACACTATTTCTCCTTAATCAGTAAAAGAGAAACTGGATGCAGTAGAAGTATTTTACTTATTTATCTGTAAGTAAAACTGCAGTTCTGAAAAGACAACCTAGAGCATCAATTTGCAACCAATGATTTTTCTTTTGTCCCACATGTCAGCTGGCTGAGACTTTGTTCTCTCATTCAGAGCATTCATGAAATAATTGATAAAGCAGCACAGAAAATATTCCTGTCCTTAATGCAGGAGAAGTTTTAGCAGGGCCTGGAAGACTAAAGGTAAAAATGCTGTCCAGAATTTCACAATATTACTTGAGAAAAGGAACGTGCTTGCAGTGAAGAAAGGATGGAGAAAGCCTGGCCTGTATCCACAGATAAACTAATTCCAGGCTGCACAGGGTGAGTAGTTAAATAGTGTTGCAATGTTCTGAACTTTGGCAGGTAAGTCAGAATGGAACTCTTCTCTTTACTGCTAATAAAAAATACTGTGCTGTTTTTCTCATAAGAGATTACTCATTTTATATCTAATAATTTGTACCGGAAGAAATGTTTTCTGTATCTTGTTTTCCCCTTCTCTCTTTTCAGTCATTAAAAAGTCAGGGCCAATTGGACATTTCAGAACACTGAACCTAAAAATGGTTGGGTGGAACAGACAGAGGGTGTTCTTCCAAGAAAGTAATTCAGTAAGGAACGTTGTTGATGTTTGATGAAACTGATATGAGGCTCCTCTTAGAAAATAAATAAAAAAAAAATAATTTTTTACTTTAAAGCTGTTTCAACTTGCAATGAAGAAATGAGAAACTCTGTGAAAATCCTTCAGTAGCAAATGCTGCCATGTTAGACACTAAAACGTAAAGGAAAATACCTGGAATGCACTGTAGCAGAATTCTTTCTGCAGGATTGCTGAAGTTTGCTCTTGCCTGGTGGACACTGCCCACAAAACTCAGTAGGCAAAGAACTAAGAGTTACTTTATCCTCTGTCAATTCTTAAAAGCTCCAGAGTTTTCACTTATCAGGTTTTGACCTGTTAAGTGGGAACCTGAAGTTGGATTCCACGTTGAGATTTCCACAGTGGCTTGTTTTTCAGAATCGAGGAGCATTTTTCTCTAATCTTGAGGTTTAACAAAAGGATAATGGATAAAACAAGGTCTGGGTATGGAAATAATGATCCTTTCACTATTCTGGAATCTTGAAGAAGGAATGTATTCTAGTTCTGTGCACTGCCAACGTATGAAAAACCATATTCAACACCCCAAATGCCAAACAATACAGTCTGTGAAACATTAACTGAACCAGACAATTTCCAGTGCTCCTCTGAGGTGGTGACCTGCCTCCAGCACTACCCCTCAGAACCACTGTGTCTGCAAGAGATCTTCATTTTGCTGCACTCCCTAAAGTTTGGAGCTGTATTTCTTTATATAGATGTATTCCAATTTGTCTGGGGCCTGTTAGGGATTGATTCAGTTCTTCACGAATTCTGGTGCATTCAATCGCACCTGAAATGCCGTGCATTATCCGAGATGTCCTTCCAGAGCTGGCAGGGAGGACACTGGACACACTGCAGAGACACGTAGTGTCAACAGGGAGATGGGGAGTGGGGGTTCAAAACACTTTGTCTCTGCCACTCCTTCCTCCTCATGCTGTTCCCCTGCTCCAGCATGGGTTAAATCCCATGGGATACAATCCTTCATGACCTTCTCCAACATGGGTCCTTCCTTCAGGCTGCGGTTCTTCAAGAACTGCTCCAACATGGGTCCCCTCCCATGGGATACAGTTCTTCAGGAGCAGACTGAAGGGGCACATCCCTGCCAGAAAACCTGCTTCTGCCTGGGCTCCTCCTCTCCATGGGCTGCAGCTCCTGCCAGGAGCCTTGCACGGGCTCTTCATGGGCTGCAGCCTCTTTGAGGGCACATCCCCCTGCTCTGGCAGGGGCTCCTCCACAGGCTGCAGTGTGACCATCTGCTACGGTGTGGTCCTTCGTGGGCTGCAGGGGCACAGCCTGCCTCACTGTGGTCTTCTCCATGGGCTGCAGGGGAAGCAGCACTTCCCCTTCTTCCCTTCCACTTCCCTCCTCTCTGTCACTCTCCTTGGTGTTTGCATGGTTGCTTCTGTCCCATTTTTCCATCAGCATTGTTGATGGGCTCAGCTTCGGGCGGTGGCAGGTCTGGCAGGGAAGCAGCTCCTGGTCTCTTCTCACAGAAGCCACCCCTACAGCCTCCCTTCTCCCTTCTCCCCTGCCACCAAAATCTTGCCAACGTGAACACAACGTGGTCTCTGGACCAAGGGAGGTCTCTGAAGAACAGATTTGCTTGTGCTGTGCTTCTTCACAGACTGGATTTAACACATCGAACATCCCTTCTGAGGATGATTTCACTCCACCCATCCTTTAGGACAGCAGTAGCTGACATTCCATTTCCTTATGGATATACTGTCTCCTGATGAACAAAGAGAAATTCTCTGGTATCTCTTACTCCATTAATATGACACATGACATTTTACAGATGGGAATTTGACCAGAGGAAATCCTGGAGCGCTCCAGCACAACAGGACACCCATACTGAGACTGAAGACAGGCTGCAGCACTGCCAGTTACTCTGCTATTTCCTCCTTTAGTCCCAGTGCGATGAGATAAGAGAGTCCAATCTGATAGCAATGACATGTGGTTCTCTCTTGAAAAAACAGGGCTGGAAAAGGGCTTGGGCTCTTGAACAAAGCCAAAACTTCCAACCTTTCCAGCACTTCTCATTCCTGGTTACACAAGTGGGAAATGTGGGTGCCTTTTTATGTTTTGCACAGAAAGCAAACACACTTCATATTTGCCAAGTAACTAGAACTGAGAAACTTCCATGTAAGGCAGGATTCCTTCAAATAAAAGGAAGAAAATACACCAAACCCCGACCACAATTTTCACTGTTTGTCTTGGGGAAATTATAGCTGAAGTTCCAGAATTTAAAAGAAGCTGATAGTTAAGTCTTTGTTTAAGCCTTCGATGTTTATTAGGCACTCCATATCCTTGTGGGGCCACAAGGTTGAACCACAAACCTTCTTGTTCCTGTATCAAACATGCAGGTAAAAACTCACAGGGAAGGGAAAAGCAGCTCCAGTGCCACAATGCACCTCAGCCCCATCCAGCGTCACCGGCGCTCGTCTTGGGGACAGTGTCACATCATCGCACGATGCTCAGGGGTGGCAGAGCTCCAGCACTGGGTCAGCCACCAGCCACACACAGCTGCTTTCCCGAGGGTTCTTTGGCTGCTCCGGGTGCTTGGCTCTGGCCAGGCAGCGTTACCACAACGGGATAAACCAGGAAAAGGGCCCATAATCACTAACAGGGAATTGCACTCTGTCTAAAAGTAGCAGAGCTGCAAAAACCTCAGATACCATCTACCACAGGACACCACAAGGTCCCCTAAGGTAAAACAGATCTTAGCCTTCTCTTCCAAGCACATCAAACCAAAAATAGTTTCTAGCATTTTTTCTTTTGATTATTTATTTTGAGATATATACTTTTTTTTTTCTGTGACACAAACTGCTTGCAGCTTTTTCCCAGGGAAACAAACTATTTTAAAACACTTGCTCCCCTCCTCTCTCTGCCATAGGTTGTTGTGTATTTCAGAAAAGACTTATTTTAAGTAGTAGAAGCCACTAATTATTATTTTTTAAGTTTCAGAACAAAAAGATGTGGCTATTTGTTGAGGCTTTTTAGGATCCTTAGAAAGTAGGATTATATTTCCTGGACTGGGTTTGTTGTTTTTCTTGTGTGTGTAAATGCTACATATTTCTGCTTGTGGCTAAAATCACATGGGAGGAAGAAAAAGTCACAGCAAACAACAGAAGCAAATAAACTAGCAGGTAAAGCACAGACCCATTCAAAGCACACAGGACATGTTTGGTGCAGCCCATTTGTTCCTTTACATGTATTTGGACCCCCTTTCAAGTGGAAGCCCGGAGGAGAGCGAGGCTGAGGGGAGGATCTTTTTGGAGGTAAAGATTCTGTATTTGAATTTAGGGCTCTGAGCAAAACAGTGATGGCTCTCAAGGAGGTCTATGACCGTAGTGAATAGGTAAAAGGAGTGGAAGGGAAGAGCTCTATGAATTTTGTCCTACATTTCTAAACTGTAAAGCCAGGGACAGAGCAGAATGTTTGTGCTGATAGCTGGAGATAAACCATGCTAAACCAAAAAGGCAGAAATTAGAAAAACACAAAAAGAAAAAGAACTAGAGTGGCTGATCTAATTCACAGGTCTCTCTTCCGATGCTCCTGTATATGTTTCTTTTTTCAGAGGAGGAAAGCCTACAAAGGTGTAAGGAGAAGCTGTTACCCACCAAGGGTCCAACCAGGTCATAAACCAGCCCTACACTGCCTGGAGCTCGCTGGATTTTGGGTACATGGTTATTCTGGAGGAAATACATGATTATAATTTAGCTTCAGGATTAAAATAACCAGTTGGGCAGAGGAAAAATACGACATCAGCTGGCAGTAAAATCCACCAGGACTCTGCTACACAGCATGAGTGCTGGTTTGGTTACTGAAATACAGGCAACAAACACTGAAAATATTGACTTTAAGAATGGTGAGGAAACCTGGTGGTGCAGGTCCAGGCTTGAATGTCTCTATGGTATTCAGCTCTCTGCCTCCCCTCCTCTCAGTCTGTCTTCTTTAACTTGCAGTTACTACTTCACAGAATCCATTTGTATTTCCACATTGTTTTGAAGTCAGTAGATGGGAAAGAACTAGGAAGGAGGTTATTGTGTGAGCGTGGGTTGCTTTTTGGTGCGGGTTTTTTCTTTTTTTAAATGAAAGTGAAATGGGGCTGGAGTGTGGGAAATTCTCTCCTCAGCAGTCACTTAACAAATTGGCCATTTTTCATCCACTTTGAGCAGGGGAAAGACTGTCAAAGGATTTTAAAGGAAAACACTGCAAAATGTTATTAATTGAAGAAAGATTTTTGGCCTTCATTATTCCAACCAATGAAGGCAAAATTCATGCATCATAATTTGGGATATTGTTTCCTAAAAAGGCTATAACAAGTAATACTAGACAGACAGAACATAGAGCAGGAAAATACTAAGGTATGGAAAAAACCCAAAGCCTGGATACTGCGACTCTGTCAACAGTCAAGATTTTCAACACGCACATTTTTAATTTGCATTTCATTTAGGAACAGAAGATTTACTATCATGATTTAACCATTACTCAACTAAACCAAGGACTATTTCTTACAGAACAACACGCATACACGCTCTTGGATCTTCTTCCTCTCTGCGTTCAGACTGCTTTTTGCATTACAACATACATTTGTTCCACAGGAGCGGCGTTAGCTGAAATATCATTGGACTCGTACCAGTGCTGTGGCATCCAAGGCCACAGGAGTGAGGAGGGTTCAGAGGATCAGTACAGAAAGGCTCCAGTGTAAGATATCCTCTTAACGTGGGCTTCAACTACAGCATCTGCTGAGAAACCCCACTTGGCCCTGGGACCAACAACTCTCACGGAATAGCACTGATAAAAGCGTGTTCTCTGGATTTGTTCAGCTACAAAGCCCAGCCAGTGAACCTTTTGAAGAAATTTCTCTTCTCCACACAAGTGCTGGTGAGAAGGAAAAAAGCTTGCCTTGTCCACCTACTCCTCGCTAACAACAGAATTAAGTATAATTGGGCACAACACAAAGGGATGTTACCAACATTTTGTGTCCTACTAGATACACCCTGCCTAAGGATGTCTGTGCCTTTTTAGGCGAAGTCCCACATGGAGAGCTCATTGTCCCCAGGCTGCTTCAGAGGAGAACTGCTTCCCTGGACAGCCATCCAATCTTTGTTCATCCAAATGGAGGTCAAATCCATACACTTGGCAATGCTGGAGCACACAAAGTTTGATAACACAATGTTTAGCACAGTCAGCACCTGAGAGGGAGGCAGGTCCCTCAGTGCACAGTTCTGAGCACAGGAATAAGTAGTCCTGACCACCTGAGTGACTTGCTTTCTCTCTGAACCGTTTACCTTCTCTATTCCTAGATTTTCTCTGTAATACTGAAGTCATCTGCACCTACTTGTCTTTTTTCTTATAGATACTGCCATAGTAGATTCAAATATTCCTTCAGTATGGAAGGGTTTATTTAAAGAGAATATACAGAGGAGACTTCAGTCAAACTCTTTGGTCAACAGACCCCTCTCTTTCCAGGTGAGGCACACAAAACCTTCCAAAGTGTGTCTTCATGACTTGCCTCTTGTGCTTCCATGGCATGTCCTCAGCTGCTGCTCAGTCAACTGAGCAACTTCACATGATATCCAATTTCTCATGTTTGGATTCAACCCTTAGAGGACCCTCAAAACCATAGCTCAGGTTTGCTTGGCTTGTGTGTACTTTTGTTTGGCTGATGGGTTCGGTTCTTCCAGGCATTTTATGCTGCTCCAAGGCCAGGTGTAGCTCTGAGGAGTATTTGAGCCCAGGCAGCTGCACTGCAGTCAGTCCGTCCAGCTGATTGATCAGGTTTGATGAAATATCCCCCTCCAAAATGCAGGTAAAGGCAATTCTTGTACCACAATACACTAAACGCTTCCTGTTTTAAGCAACATGAACTATTGTAACCCTTCCAATTCTAATTTAAGCAACACCCCTATTTTTGCAACCCCTTTTCAGCTATGATTCATTATTATATTTTCCACCAGTATTTCCTTCTTTTCTTCAAAAATTCCTTTCGCTTCAGTTGTAGTCAAACTTATTGCCTGCACTGTGATAGCATTACTAGGTATGTCTTCTCTTGTCAGGGCATTTATATTTCCTCTTGTAAATGTAAAGATTCTTTGTATTGAGTTCTGTTTGAAACCACCCAAGAGCAGCTGACACAAACAGTATTCAAGTAAGCCCAATGGGCTCAACGTACTACAAGCAAAACTCTTTACTCTGCTAAGCTTATAGTTTTTAGTTTCTGGCAGAAATATCATTTTAGAGCTCCAATAAATGTACATTCAAGTAATAAGGCTTTTCTCAGCTGAAAATTTACATGGGCCTCCTTTGTATCAGCCACAAAAGTATTTTAAGAGTTTGGAAATTCTAGCAGCTTTCCTCCTGCTTTACTCAGCCACTCAAGCTTGATCCTCATTAAATCCCCTGACATGTAATATATTCCAGTGTACAAGAAGCCCTTCATTACTTCTCCATGCTCTGAAGGCAGCAAACCCATTTCAAAGGCTGGAAGTAGGAGCCACTGCAGGTGTTTCCTTACCCCTCCATGCTGAGCCAGGGAGGCTGGGCTGACACCATGTGAATGAGTCCACGGAACGCTCCAGAATGACTTGAGGAAAAGCATTTTTAGATCCCATTTAAGAGGGTTTCTGCTCTCACAGAAGGTTTAGGAAGGAATTTATCTGAAATGCAGGATGGACACCGGAGAAACTGATGCCAGTTCTAACTCAGTCGCCAACCTCTGTGATCATAGACTGTCACCTGCACTGGGTGCACACTGCAGTCTACTCCTGAGCCTCCAGCTCCTCACACAGCCTTTGCTTCTCCACTTGTGGAATGGACATAATGAATTTAAGCAGCTCACTTTTTTAAAGGCAGACCTCTGAGATCTCAGGGGAAAGCCATGCCCCAAAAGCCATGATTTTCCATAACAGGTGTATACCAGACTCAGCTCAGTGCTGGGAATATGCTGAAGTACATTTAGAGAACGCATACACTGAAGTACAGATTTATCTGACACCTTAAACACTACTTTTTCATTCATTTTACAGTGAGGCATCAGCATTTTGACTCAGAAAAGCAGTCATATTTGTGAGCACATGTACTGCAGTGTTAGTAGAACTAAGATCTCTCCAGGAAGAAGTCCAGGTTTGCTTTAAAATTGGCCTGGATTTTTGGTTAATTATAAGCTCGTGCACAAAATAAACATGCATTTGGACCCTTCCCATCAGGCACCTCCCATGCATTCTTGCTCTTTGGTTGTGGCCCTTTCTTACCTGTGTAATTAGGAGGGCAGAGACAAACATAGTTGTTAATCCCATCCACACACGTGGAGTTATTCTCACAGTCATTGTCTTCGCAGTCATCTGGGTTTATTTCACACCTCTCCCCCTCATACCCAAGAAGACAAGAGCAGCTTTGGAGAAAGAAAAAAAATAAAATAATAAATGTTAGCACGGATCTGAAGGGGCGGGAGGCTTGAGGTATAAAACTGAAATTAAAGCATATAGAAGTGAGTTGCTGGAGCTAAATTCACTGCTGCTGTGAGACTCAGGGCACTTTAACCCTATGTGTTTGGTGAAGGATGCAGTCTGTGATTCATGGGGTCATGCAATTATTTCCATGGGGCATTAAAGCATCAGCAGGAGCCAGCCTCTGCCTGCTGCCTTTGCTTCCTTTATCAATAACTCTAGCCCTGACCTGCAGCAAGCATCCCCAGGGCAGGGGACTAAACACTCTTCACAAGATTCAGATCCTTGGCTGCTCTCTTAATGGTTTTGTGAGAATGTGGACACTCGCCTGCTGGGGACTGCACAAGCAGAGGGCAGCTTGGCAGCTCTTGGACAGCTCGCTCTCTTCAAAGAACAACTTGAATTGAGTTTACAGACATGAGCGTTTTCTTCTCCTTACCGCTTTGTCACTTGTCCAAGCAAGAAATGTTTGGGAGCGATTGCTTTTGCAAGTGCAGGAAGGTTTCAGTACTTCTGCAGCTCCTCCAACATCTGTTTGTAGAAGAGCTGACGATGCCCAGATAATTCAACTAAAACACAGACCATGGCAGAGCCAGTAATGGTTCTGTGAGGACGTGGATACTAGTGAAGAATAATTGCATTAAATATTTTATCTCACAAGGCTGTGATGTATGGTCCCTAGAGGGAGCGTAACAAACTAAATGGTTGAACAAGGACCTTTTTTTTAGTCTCCATTTCCTTTCCTCTCTAGATCTAGAAACTATGGTTACAAACAGAGCCTTTATATTTTAAACTATCCGTAAGCGATGAAGAGGTTGAGGCCAGAGTTTGCTAAAAGAGAGTCTAAAAACATATGTGAAGTGCTCTGGTCATTTCAGTGGCTTCTCAGAAGCCAGCAATGGTATTTGAAGTGTCAGTTTTGAAGTGCCAGCATAGCTTTTCACTCGTCACAGAGAGGGTTGTTTGGAGTCCCAGTCCAAACTACACATTTCCTCAGCTGTTCATTTCCTTTCCCAGGCAAGCTCTGGTGGCAGAAAAGGAACTGAACAAATGTAAAGCACTACTGATTGATGAGGATGAAAACCAGAAAGCACCACAGCAGTCACACTAATGGCCATCCACTGCTTTTGGAAACCAGGAGAATTTCCAGGGCAGACACAGCTGCGGGGGTACTTTTCCAGCTCAGATGGACAAAGTGGACATGAGGTGGTTATCCTGCTCTATGTAGGTGTCATGGTGTTGGGATGGGGAATGCCCTGGAGAAACAGGAGATCCTCAGAACTTGTGAAGAAAGCTCCAGGGCTTTCGGGCCAGCTGCTCTCAGTGCGACATTTCCTTCCCTTCCTCCTGCGTGCCACGCACTGAGTGGAGCACAGGGACTCCCGGGGGAAGGATGCCACAGGGCTCTGCATCCACCTTCAGCAGTCCTGGGCTGGACCCTGAGGATTAGGAAAGATCCTTCATGGTGTGCAACCTCGGAAGGGAACAACAGAGAGGAAAAACAGTGGGAAGGGAATGTGTCTTGAGCCACCACAAGAAGAAGATCTTCCAGACGGGTACAGAGCAGGGATACTAGTCACAGGCACAGTCATCCTTATTCAGTTCTGCTGGGACCATCCCCAGGTCATGAGAGTTGGAAAACCTTCACCAGGAACAACCAAAACCAAGCTGCTCAAATAAATCCAATTTAGGACACAATAAATCAATAAGGAATATTTTCTTTTCCTGTCTCAAGCTCATTATTGCTAATAAAACCTGTCCTCTTGCTGACCCTGCAATGGCCCAGAGGATCACAGGAGGCAGATAAGAGAGAAGAGCTGGCACACCATCTTTTGTGGCAATGCAAGTGTCAGGGAGGGGGTTAAAGACATCTAATTAAATACAGTGACACATTCATCATGGCTCCCTTTTTGATTACAAAACCCCATTTTCAGGGGTTTATAACTCAGCCATAAAAATATGCTCCGGGCTGCAACTTGGAAGACAAGGTCCCAGTTTGGGAGCAGAAATTTTTCTCTCCATTTAAAGAAAAGCAACAACAGTGGCTTTGTGCTGGTGATTTTTATATGAATATTACACCATTTTTCTTCCACAAAAGGATTGGGACAGCTTGGATGTATGCAATTAAAAATGACATTATTGAATACTATCACAGTAATGGTGCAGCTCAGTGGAGTTACCATTAGTAACAATTCATGTGGGATTGTTAACATACAATTGCTCAGTATTAGGACACATTCCATACTCGGGGAAATGTCAGAATAATTGATGGCATTTGGCTACTGGACCTTATGTACTATAGGGAGTCTTTACATTATTGCTTACGTGTGATTCTTTATTTTGATTTGCATTCAAATGTGCCAGATATGAGGCCTGAAATTAAAAGATAAAACACACAACGTGGGACCCGGACTGAACCACATGTTGAAAGAGCTGCAGTTTGGGACTGTTTGTATGTATTCTACCAGAAAAGGCTTAGAAGAAAAATAGAGTCTGCTGAGTGACTGGAAGGTCATCAAACTTGGGTTCCAGCTGACCAGGAGAGAAAATTAATTCCAGGGACAACGATGAAAACTTTGTAGTGACTCAATTGCTAAGCAGTATAAGACAGCATTTCATGTGGACCTTGGAAACAATGGAGCCACGCAGGAAAGAACCCTTTTCTGGGATGCTGTGATCACATAAAGGTCCAAATTCCCTACTTCTCCTTTTTCAGGGACTGGGGTTGTATTTTCCTAAAAATAAAATTCCACTATCCTCATGAAGGTGCAACGGAACACAAAATTTAATGATAGCATTATTTGGGTAAACTTTTGGAGCCGAAGTATTTTGTAGGTTTGTTTTTTTTTTAAGCTGGCAATTTCGTAAGTTTACTATCTTCAATTTTTTTAAAATAAACTCTAATGAAATCATTTGGTATCTGTTTATTAAAACACAGAGTGTATCAAGTTTCAAAAAAAATCAGCTTTTAAACAGAGACAGTAAATTCTTTTGGAAATATTACAATTTCTTGGTAAAGAAGCTTTTTATGTCTATATCCCAATGGAGTAGCCTGGAAGTCTGGAAGTGCAATGTTTTTCCTTGAGCTAGGCAGAATTAACACTAGGCAGTTAATCAGTTCCAGGATTTTACATTTATGAGGGAACTTGAAGTTTGTGGAAAAAGCTAAAAAAACCCCCCCGATCTGGGAAAGGGAGGGGGTTTTCTGTGTAGAAAAGCTAAAATAACCCAGAGATGTTGTTTCCCAGCACCGCAGGTTATCGGAGATCAGCTGTTGCCTGTGGCGAAGCGAAGCAGAGCTGACAGCTCTGCCTCCTGCCAAAGCCCCACTCCCAGGAACACTAAACCACCGGGACACGTCTGATTGACCATCTTTTTTATCAGCCTCAAGAAGAGACTCTTTTTGGCCACCTTTCATCAAGGAAGGCACAGATTGGATCAGAACGAGCGATTCAAAGGGAGGAAGAGCGAGGAAGGAGAATATGAAAATCACTCAGCATTGAAAAAGGGCAAGGATAAAAGAGGAGGGAGTAACTCCAGCTGAACCTTTGCCCTTTGCTGTCCCTCCAGGACCTGCTGTGACAGCAAACCCGAGCGCCTCAGTGCCCTGCTGCTGTGAGCCCTCGTGGGCACCGGTGGGGCTGGAACCTCAGCCAGCGCTGCGGGTGTCCTGCCTTTTGGGGAACGACACCACCTCAGCGTTATTTCAAATGGCAATTGTTTTTTGACTAAGGCCACGGAAACTTGAGAGTTAAACCGCTTGGCATTTCATAGGGAGAAGGCTTTGGCTTAAGTTTCCTTTTTACAAGAGTAAAGATTTGACAAGTTTGGCAGCAGGGCCTGTGTATGAATATATTTCCCTAGGGAAGAGAATATACAGAAGATATAATTTCTTTTACAGGCCACACAACAAAAAAAAATCCAAGGAGGCCTCTCATGAAAATGCTTTTGACATCCACTTCCTCACGGCGTATAATCTAAGGCAACGTTTTCCCATCTTGATGAACGCAATTTATGTGCGTGTGACTCTGACTGCTGCCATCCACTGGAGAGATTTCCCACCAAAAAACCCCAACCCAACCGAGCAAATTCAATCTCAAAATGTCTCTTTATCTTCCCTGTCACTGACTGCTCCATGCCCACACCACATTTCTCCACAATATGCTAAAGCTCCACAGTCCTCCAGACCCACAGAGGCTACAGACTGACAATTAAAAACAAGGAGAAAATAGAGCAGTGCCTGAGCTGAACAGTCAATTTTATGCTGCCAGATTTTGATGCGATAGGGTTTTATGTGTCTTTTATTAGCCCAACTGAAACTATATAAATAACTATGAAAGCAGAAACCTTCCCTAAAATGCCGCAAATGTTGTTAAGCAACAAAACCACCCCTGCAGTTTTTATAAAGGATCTCAAAAACAATGCTCATTTGGAACTGAAGCAAAGCCTCTGAAATTGTAACATTCTTCATGAGGAAAATTCAGAAGTAGCTTTTATTTCTGGTCATTCAAAACTTTTTATTTTCTACTGCAGGGCAAGACAAAAATGCTAAAGAAAAACACAATCCAGAATATAAGATGAAGCCTTTCATTCTCATGTTATGGATATTTTAAAATGTTTTACTAGTGCATTTTTAGTGTCAGCTGTATTTTTGAAAAATGAATACTGAGTGACAAAACCCAGCTATTCTAATATGGTACAATTTTGCTTTGGCACAAGCTGATACGAGGTATCTAAACAGTATTATAATACATGAGAGTGACCAGAAAAGAAACTGAACCCAAGACCACCAGACCTTTATTTGTCTCAAGCCAAAACAGAACTTGAACTTCTACTCCAGAAATTGCTGGGCTTGCTAAAATATGACTCAAGAGGAGGTACATCGGATCAGAGCAGCGTTCACCAAGATCTATGGGGTCTGTCAAGCAGCACGACCACTTGGACATGCCCAAGACCTGCAAGAGTCTCCTCCTCCTCTCCCACCAGCACACACCAGTACGACCCTGCAGGTATCTCAACTCAGGAGATGCACTTTTGTAAGGGGGGAATTCTTGAGGGTGGGCAGGCACAGAGATAGAGAAGTTTTGGGGCAGTTCTTCCATTTTTGGCTTCTTGGTTTGCAAGAAACAACATAAATACTGAGGACAAATCTGTGAAAATTTCACCAGCTCTTTTTTAAAAAGAAACTTTCTATCAACTCTAAGGACAACCAGTGCCCAAAGTCTCAAACCTGTGGGTTTTTAGCCGTAAAGCAGTGTCTGCAGAAACTATCTCCTGAAAATTTCTGGACTTCTCTTGGAGCATCGCCACCTATGCTACGACTTTCTTATACAGGCAAACTGAAATCTGCAATATCCAGCTGCAGAGGTTATTCTCTTGCAGGCACAACACTCAAGACGTGGCACTCTCCTCAGGCTTTTTAATAGTTTCTTTAAAGCCTGGTTGTCTAAAAGATTCTTCAGTTATGAAAACATTTTGCATCAGGCTGTCAAGCAACAGATGCTCACTTTACAAATACAAAACTGGCTAGATGTGAGATTGAAATGCCCCAAGGAAAATTAGGATACAGACAACACATGCAGATCAGGGAGATGGCTCAAAACAGCTCTTAAGTGTATATTCCATTATGTGGACATAAGGAGGTTTCACAGGAAATGATATGTCACACCAGTGGAACCAGATTAATTATTTTGTATGGCAAATAGAAGTGTCACATGCAGCAGTTTCTATAAAGCAGCTATCACAGTTCAGCAATGCAAAGTAGAAACACATTGAATTTTATCATCTCATTTTAAATGAACCTTGTGCTACTACCTGAATCCATCTTTATTTGCCTCGGTGAGGTGGCAGGTCCCTCCATTCTGACATGGGTTTTGAATGCAAGAATTAATGGGCACGCTGCAGTCTCGACCCTATTTGGGAAAATTCAAAAGAAACAAGGTTAGTAAGAGCCATGCCATCTTAATCAATGTCTTTTGCTTCCTTACTCTACTCGTGGCACCACTTACAGAAGGTCTGTGGTCTTCACACCCACACATCACCTAATGTTCTTTATTGATGATCAGGTATATTCATCACTTCAGTGAGAATTTGGGCAGGGTAACTCTTCTGACCAACACGACTGGTGGGTATCTCAGTAACATTTCAGTTTCAAGATTCTAATGAACTCTCTCATTAGACTGTTTTAAGGCAACAGCGGGTCTCACCACTACTATAACACAGTGTAATCTCTAATGTTAGTTCCAATGAAAAGAAAGAATTCCAACCAAAGGCAAGCAGAAGGCCACACAGTCAGCACAAACCCACGTGGAGTCAGCACTCATCAGCTGCATTTCCCAAGAGCTCAGGTAACTCTACAACAGCACACTGTGCTATTACTGTGTGTTCTCAGCCCACGGGGGAAAGTTCCTTTATGTCATGGGAGCCAAGTTTGAATTTCTGCACAGAACACACTGAATCTGGTTTGCGATCTCATCACTGAATCAGTTCCCTTCTTAAAGATTGCCCGAAAACATACATCAGTTCCAAGTGAGCCTCACCAGCTTGAGCAACCTCCAGTGTTACTGACTTTTTATTGGCCCTTCAAGGCACAGACATATTTCTCTGATCGTTGTATTCTGCTGATTAGAACAAGCTCTTAGGAAAATTTGCAAATACATGGAAGAGCTCGGTCTTGCTTTTCAGTTACTCGCGCAGTAGAGTGCAGTAAAGTCACCCATAAGCCTCATTACTTGAGGGATTTGTGCAATCACAAGAAGTTCACGAGATTGCTCTGCTCCTCCTACTGAAGATCCTGTTATCAGAGGCCCTCTGCCAGCTCATCTGCTGGGAAGCTGGTAGGTGACTGTGGTCAAGAGGAGAAGAATATCTCGGGAGATATATTAATTCGCTCCAGGTAGCTGGGGTTTTTCTCTGGGTTTAAAACCATTTTTTACATTGAGAGCAGTACCAATGGTATATCTGCTTCTAAGCTGCTAAACAAAGCAGACAGATCGCAGGCTGTGACATCAGTTTGTAGAGCTGCAACATTTGTGTATTAGCATTGAACACTACCTGACCACCCCCAACTTTCTTGCTGACAACACTCATCAGAAGTCATTCCCTTCTCCACTGAATTTACAACAGCTGCCAACCCTTTTCAGACTTTATATGCCCGGTGTGATGCACTGGAGCAGGGCACGTTCAGTTTCTATAGCATTGTTCTTTATGATGTCTCAGTTATCAAAATGAAGCATCTTGATGCTTCAGCCACATGCGTTGTCAGCTGCTAGTTGATTTTCCACCTAGTTTTGAGACTTTGTTGTTCTAACTTAAGGTTTGCTGTTACATTAGAATTAAGAATGAACTTTGAGGAGCCTAACACTGCACTTGGCAGACACCTGACAACGATCTGTTTGCCTCAGAATGAAGAGAGAGGTTAGAAAAGGACTAACAAATGTTCAAGGAGATGGAGATGACTTTAGAAGAGTCCTAAAGAAGGGCTCTTTAGTCTGGAGAAAAGAAAACTGAGGGGGGTGCTATGATTGAGGTTTCCAGAATCACAGAGGTGGTGAATGCACAACTTGTCTCACTAAATCCCTCAGCAGTAGAAGGACACTTACTGGTGTTGGAAGATGAACTTAACACAGATAAAGGAGAATACTTCTTCCAAAGCATGAGCTTTGGAACCACAGGAGGTTGTGAAGTCCAAATCATTTAGGTTGGGAAAGACCTCCAGGATCATTGACCCCAACCTGTGACCGATCCCCACCTTGTCAACTAGACCAGAGCACTGAGTGCCATGTCCAGTCGTTCCTCGGACACCTCCAGGGATGGGGACTCCCTCCCCTGGTCCAGTCTGAGGCCGTTCCCTCTCCTCCTGTCCCTGTTCCCTGGGACTAGAGCCCGACCTGCCCCCAGCTCTCCCTCCTGCCAGGGACTTGCAGAGCCAGAAGATCCCCACTGAGCCTCCTTTTCTCCAGGATGAGCCCCCCCAGCTCCCTCAGTTGCTCCTCATTTGCCTGACTCTCCAGAACCTTGCCCAGCTCTGTTGCCCTTCTGGGGACATTTTCCATCACCTCAGTGTCTTCCCTCTAGTGAGGGGCCAGAGCTGACCCCAGGATCTGAGGTGCCTCAGCAGTGCCGGCACAGAGGGACAGACATCACTGCCCTGGTCGTGCTGCCACACTATTCCTGGTACAGGCCAGGTGCCATTGGCCGTCTTGCCCACCTGGGCACCCCTGGGCTCACGTTCAGCCACTGTCAACCAGCACCCTCAGGTCTTCTCCCCCCAGGTATCTTTCCAGCCACTCTTTTCCCAGCCTGTAGCACTGCCGGGGATTGCCGTGACCTGAGCGCAGGACTCGGCACTTCACCTTATTGAACCTCCTCCTCTTGGCCTCAGCCCATC
The DNA here is from genome assembly GCA_013396755.1 of Sclerurus mexicanus. Taxonomy (NCBI): domain Eukaryota; kingdom Metazoa; phylum Chordata; class Aves; order Passeriformes; family Furnariidae; genus Sclerurus; species Sclerurus mexicanus. The sequence goes on from VWZF01002002.1 coordinate 585,976, forward strand.
GATTCAGCACCACACACATTACACTTTCTATGTTACCCTGGACTTTGATCCAGCACCACAGAGGAGCTTTGTTAACAACGCCGTATTTCCTGAGGCTCGGTCCCCAGCGTTCCCCAGAGCCAGGGGAAGCAGCCTTGCATTTTAAAATCTCCGCAGATACAAGGAAAGAGGGACAGCCTTTTCCACGGCCGAATCAAAAGGGGAACGTTTCCAAAGAACAACACAAAGACCTGGCTGCCCCTCCCCTGCCTTGCTGTGAGTTCATCCCCGGCACAGCAGTGCAGGCAGCACGTGAGGACCTCACCCAAGCCCTGGCGTGGAGGCTTTGCGCTTCATCCGTGCCGCCTTTGCCAAACAGCCTGTCCTTCTCCATTGGAAATCCCGGGTCCCCAAATGTCTCGGGGAAGAATTGGGAAAGCGCCGAGGGAAGCTCACGCAGGTTTTATTTTGGCACCATGCGGCCCCGCGGCGCTGTGCGGATGCGAGCCATGCAGCGTCCACGCTGACCTGCTCCCACCTTCTCCAGCACCTTCTCCTTCTCTTTTGTCCATCTGTCCTGTGAATCCGGGGTCTTTACCACGTTTCTGTGGTGTAGCTGGAAGATGCTGGGTTTTATGCTTTTCCCATGTCCCTGTCTCTAACAGCAGATACTTCTGTTCCATATGAATTCTTCATCCCTGTATCACTAAAATATTAATCCCTTTGCAGCCAAGCATAGCAAGGAGCAAAGCATTTGTTTTTCTGAAGGTTTTTTTCACAGTTGAACACCGTATGAAACAGTCTCATCACGTCTACCATAATTATTCAGATTAATTTGAATGTTCTTGTAAAAATTTAATGAAGATAAATGTTGAAATGAGAGCAAGGCCCTTTCAGTGTCTCTCGCTGGCACATGAAATTTCGTATGACAGACTCAGCTCTCATTTCTGTACTGAACATGGCTGAATTACTGGCTTCTTGGGCCTCAGGCAGCGTGGAAACCCATTAGTATCTGCTGCTGAAGCAGACTTAATTGCAACACTAAGTTGCTATGAGGCTTTAGGAAAATTAGAGCCTCTCTGACTCAGTTTACTCATTGTAAGAAATGGGCAAACAACACTTAATCCCTCTCTGAGGATTATCTTCTCCAAGCTGACTTTATCAATAGCACGTTGTGATCCCACAAAATTAGCACAACTTCCCTAACACAGAAGACTATGAAAAACAAAGAATTCTGAAAGGAGAGAAGCTGCAAAAAATAGTGGTACTAATAAATCTACAGCAAAGCAAGGCCATTTTATTTCAGTACGAGACTGTCACTACCCAGAAGAGCCTAAAGACATTCTAGAAACATCTTTCAAATGAATGATGAAATTCTCTAGTCTCAATTTACAGTAAGACTGTTCTTACTGGAAAAATGGAATTGCTGTCAAGCATCACTAAAATTAATTTATCTGTGAGTTGGGAAATACTCCTTGAATTACATTGCTTGGAAATAACCATTGTTACAAAGGAGGATATTGTCTATTTGCTTCAAGACTAAAGAACCTTTTAATGAAGTCTGAATCAGAAAAAGAGGTGCAGGCTTTGTTTCAAGGACAGGCAAGAAGAGAGGACTGTCTCAGCAATTCACAGAAAGAGGATGAAGGTCCCTCTGGGTGCAATATTTTACTTCTAGAGCTTTTTTAGGATGCAATAAATTTTTGTCTAGTCTGATAGGAAGGCATCAGATCCAAAACACTTTTATATATTTTTCTTTCATTTTCTGTAGGAAAGGAAAGGTTTAGGTGCTGAAACAGGAAATTTCTGCAACTTATTAGAAGACATATATGCTGAGAGTCCAGCTGTCTTTTTAAAGCTGAAGTACCTCAGCTGGTCCAGACTTTGTCTGGGCTGTTCCAGCTCCATATTTCAGTGAATGAAGAGAACTATCCACCATGCTTAGAAAGGGTCAGTTCTTTGTTTGAAATTCCCTGTACTGAGCATTAGTGTATCTACAAGCTGTTCCTCAGCACTGCTGTGCCAAGTTCCAGCCTTTACAAGTATCCAATACTGGAAATGTTCACCACCACCAGTAAAACACCCAAGAACAAGTAGCAAAAAACTAATAAGGACCTCAGCAGGGAGAACAAGGGATAATAAAAAAGCTGTGTTATCATTTGCTTTGACGCTGTTTCAACCACTGCAATGATTTTTTTTTCCCCTCAATTAATTTTCACGAATTAGGATTGTCTATGGAGACCGAGAGCTTCATTCACATCCACATGGCAGAGATTTGAACTCTGTCCATCTTAACCTGATCCTTCCCCCGTTCCTGACAGCAGCGGGCACAGTTCAGAGGCAGCAGAAACCTCCTGCTGTCCCAAACCACCACCCCTGACTGCAGGAGGAACGTGAAGACACCTGCAGACAGGCAGAAGTCTGTCCAGCTTCAGTGGTTTGTGAATAGGGACACCTCTTTCCAGCTAATTACAGCCTTGTTCAATGACTACAGTGTTTCCCAGCATGCTGGAAAAATGAGCTATACAAAAGAAATACCAAAGTTTCTTTGAGTTGTTAACAACATACAGTGTGTTCATAATGCATTTTATTTAGATGGTATATGTGGAGAACAGATGGTAGTGTTCATGTGTTTAGTAAAAATACTAGATGAAAGCAAATATAGTTGATAGAGACTTTAAATTAAGAACTAGGCAATTTTCATAAACAAGTTAATTATCAAGGTCTAAATAAAGCTAAAGCTTTTAGGGGAAAACAGACAAAATTACCAGCTACAAAGATACTGCATTGCACACTCTGTCCTTCACATTCCTAATAGTGGGAGTGATGCGTCCACATCCAACTCTCCGTCTCACAAACATTAAAACCCTTGTCTTATGGGTGTTCTGGTCAGAAGTTAATAAGAAATCATTACATTAAGGGAAAAAGTTTAGTAAATCTTCCACTTCATGATAGGCTGGAAGGAAAATTCACAGAAGGATAACTGAGAAATACAATGTGTTGCAGGAGTATATTCGGGGATGTTATTCAAACTCACAAGTATCTGCCAGCTTTAAAACTTTAACGTCCCAGTCTTGTGAAATGAGAATAAATGGAGAGTTGCAGCCACTGTGCAGAGCTTGGCAAGGATTTTATCAGTCTTCTCAACTATTCTGGTGTACACAGATACACACACTTGGGTGGTACAAACACATCTGCCTGTGCCAGTGGGACCCGCTCATATATTAGACCTGTACAGGTCCCAGAGCAGAAGGAAGGGCTGAACACCGTGTGTAAACAAGTCATGATTCCTGATGCTTCATATAAAAGGATGAGATGAGATGGAATGAGAGGAGAGGGGGGACAATCCCCGAAATAACAGAAGACATGGATGCTCAGCACAGAAAAAGAATGAAGTGTGAATTTTGGAATGGATTTTTTTTTTTAAATTTTTTGAGTTCTACTTCTTTCATGCTTAGTAAAGTGAGAACTGTGATCAAAGGTTTTCCTGAAGTCATGCCATACAGCCATCCACGAAGGTATAAAGCGATGCTAATTTTTATTTAATGGCATTTTTATCAGTGTCTTCTTTCACCATTTGAAACCTTTATGCCTCTTTCAAAAAGAGTCAGAATTGGAGAGTAAATGGAAATTTTCCAGGCCAGGAAGGGAATGAGATGTCTCAAGAAGAAAGCTTTATCACAGAGACTTCAACTCCAGTAGAAAATTATGGCAGGAAATGAGAATGAGGCATTCAGCAGTGTCCTCTGTAATAAGTACCTTTAGCAGCCATAAATATAAAATAAAAACAAGCAGAATTTCATACTTGACCAAGGAAACACGAATTCAGCCTCGCAACCAATACACTAAGCTGCAAGTTCTGTTCACGAGTGTGTATTTCAGAGCCTTTCAAGGCAAAGAAACACAGTATTTGCTATAGTGGGATGATGAAAAGGAGCAGTTTTACAGGTACTGCAAACCTTAAAGCATGCCACGTTGAGCTAACTGAAGGACTTGATGGACACCCCAGCAAACACAGCTACACAGCTTTGGGAGGGGAACAGCCGTCAAATAGTCAGAGATGTTGGAAACCCAGTCAAGAATGAAAATCATTCTGAAATATACAATGGACTTAAATTCTTTTGCGGGATGGGCTAAAACCCACAGCATTTGGAATTACAGATATTTTACCAATGGAGCCATTTGAAACTGATTTCCTGATTGCACTGATATTAAGCTATATGTAGACAGCTGACCCCCCATATCCATACACAGTAGTCTGAAGCTCTTCACTAAGTCCAGGTGATAGTTTCCTTGTTTATGCTCTGTCTTGCCACAGACATAATGGCTAAGGCTCAACCTGGAAAAGAGGGAGCTCATTGGCAAGGTCAAACAACTCGAAGAGCTGGCGGGGTGTACATTAGACCCATCTGCTTAGGCATATATACAAATTATTTGGCAAGGCTTGGAGAGTATCACAGTAATTTTGGATCAGATTGCTTTTAGATTGCCAGGTGGAAGTTGAAGGAGTTTGATCATCTGTTGTTCACAAAAATCTGTGACTCTTCCTTCAGAACACAGACAGCCACACCTTGGGTGCCTCTGGGTTAGGGCACCCACACTGGGGATGAATTAACTCTTTCTCTTCAGTCACCCATCCCAGAGGGGTAATAAATATACACCCTCTGAGGATTGCTGTTTAAAATGAAAATCATTTAACATGAAAAATTAATTAATTTCATCCACTTCTGGTTTGGGAAAGAAGTTTTAAAAATAAATCTGAATTTACCTTGAATAATCTGATTTTTTTTAAATTCAGCATCTTTGTTTATACAGCTGTACTTACACTGAGACATCAAAACAACCAACAAGCATCATGAGAGACCCTATTTGCTGAAAGGCACAGAAGGTAGGTATGAAAAGAAGATACACTGATATTGTTCTTGTGCTGCCCCTCTCACCACTTGGCAGATTTAGCTCCCTCTGCAAACCTTCAGAGTGTTACTGTCTGAAGCAAAAATACAGACAATATTCATACCCCACCATCTCCAGCACTGTATGGGTACCTCCTATGCCAGTCCAGGTCCACCTGGCATCTGATTAAACAATAATTGACCATGGCAGCAGCATTTCTTAGTGACTTCCTTGTCCTTGTTAATAAATCACAATTGTCAATTTATAGTAAATTAGGCAAACTCTGCTCTCTTAGGCCTCATTTTATTTAAATCAGAAAGATTTATGATCCTCCAGGGTATAATACACCTTCCATTACCCCTGTAGCTAGTAATCAGGAATATGCCTGTCAAAGTCAAAGTGCAAGGATTCAGCATATTATTTTTTAAAACCCCTGGATCTTCTCCTATGAGTATGGAATTTAATTCTCTGTGGACATCTGAGGTTTATTTTGTAATTATATTCATTACCACATAAATCCTGATTGCCCTTCTAAACCTCTCCTTACATAATCACTTTGGGTTTCAATGGTCTTTTGGGCTTTTAGTCAATGACAGAGGAGATGTCATTAATCCATCACGGAGTCAATTCACATGGCACCTGTCTGAACTGGGGCTGGAGGTGCCAAACTGGATGGGGCAGATGGTCTAGAGCTTCCAAGGTTACAACTGGCTGATGCAGACCACTCTGAGAACGTTTTGGGAGAGGTAGAAGAAAATTAGGGACACTGAAAATAATTAATTTTGCCCAGGGTTGGCTCTATACAAAAAGTCCAACTCAAAATATTGGATGTAAACCCAACACTGAGTATTTTATCTGTAGTCCCTAATTAAACCAATAGTCATGATTGAGAACAGTGTTTTTAGCACCTTCAGGGCCTATTTATTCTAAAATAAATACTGCAGTGATAAAACTTTCCCTTTCAGTGCCTCTTTTTTAATGTGAACTCGGTGGGGAAAGTTATAAAGACTGCACATTTTTACAGAAAACAAAAATACAATCAGTAAGATTTATGAAATAAAATAAAATATAATTGTTGTATTTTAAGTTAACTAAGCCTGGCATTTGAGGTACTGAATGCAGCCTGCATGGAGAGGAGGGACACATTACAAGCAGCAACCCAACGAAATCTAACATGAGGCAGGGCTTATGTGATTTAAAAATTTCTCCGAAGAACTCACTACATTTCTGAACTAAATAGAGCTAAAGATGCTGGAGGAGTCACAGTCCCTTTGAAGAACTTTCTGCTGGTGTATCCCTGCCTGTTAAGGATTCAGGCTTTCGGTTTGCAACAGTTCTGTGCTGATACAGGGTCTCACCCTGAAATACACTTCTATCAGCAGAAATGCCACTATGATCTGTTTTGCTCGTGGAAGCTCTGCAAAGCCTCCCCTACAAGGCTTCCAGCTCAGAGATACCAGCACTCCTTTCTGGCACCAATCTGATAGCAGGTTGAGCTGACAGGTACCCCAGGCAGGCAGCAGTGATTCCACAATCAAACATGCACACGGATTGTTCAGGCTACTACAGAAATACTAAAGACATGCCCACTATGATAATGAGCAAGAGCACAGTATTTATTTCAGAGGTGCTCAGCAGCACGAGGAGGGGACCTGTGGGGTGAGGGGTCTGCCCTGCACCAGCTCAGAGCTGGAGCCTGGCAGTTCAGAGAATTTTGGGACAAGTACCCCTACACACTCACCTACTAATTCTCAAGCTGATCTGGCATTAGATCATTCCTGTTAACAGCAGAGGGTTTACTCTCACACAATAAAATTTTCTTTCCATCTTAGCCTGCTTATAGCAGCTTCACCAATTCCATCATCCTCAAGGGAAAGGGAAAAATAAGGCAATCAGGCTCCTCGGGACAATCTCTGTTCATGTTCTTGGACAACAAAAGAAACCCAAAAGCCACATCATCAAGCAGAGGCAGTGCCAAGAAAGCCTCCAGGATGACAGATGACAGACAGTCGCAAGGAAATCTAACAATAAGGATTTTGAGCCGTGGCCAACTACGTCAACCGGTTCCATCACACAGCAACGGTGGGATGCAGAAAATTAAGAGCTGGTTAAACAGAACTCGATTAAGCAGAGTTATAGCAACCAGCGACCACCTGAAAGACGGGCAGACCACAGAGGAAGAAAAAAAAATATTGTTTAGTATAATATGACCAGGCAAACATAAGAAGACGAGACTGAAATTCAGACTAAATGCCAATAAAAACGTCTCCTTCGCCCTGGGAAAAGAAGGAGTGGGAGACAGGTCACCCCAAGCATTTAGAACTAGACTAGAACAACAGTGGCAAAACCAAAGTGAGGGGGAATAATCCACACTGGCAAGAGAATGAAGGTGGCAGTGCCCACCTGTGGGTACCGCTCACCATTCACCTGACGTGCTCGGCTGCCTCTGATGCACAGACACGGCACACGCCTGAGGCTGCTCAACATCTGCCTCCCTGCTGGCCTAACTGAAAATGGAAATACCTCTTCAGAGCTGGCTTTGTGGTCAAGAGCCCCCATTAGGGTCTGCCACACCAGCGAGTGTGTTTTCACAGGGCCTGTGGTGGGTGTGTTCATGCCTCGACACCTTCAGCAGCAACCGGGGTGGTAATCCCTCCCTAAGCCTTTCATTTTTATGCTCTTCTACATGCAAATCTCCATTTTCTTTAGACCTACCGAAACAGAAAGGGCAAAGAGAAATTAAAACAAGCCTGACTGATGTGTGGGTTTACAGAATAAGCATACACAGGGAAATCTTATGACTTCTGCAGTTTTTTCTGCCCTAGGAGCATTCTATGAAATTATAACCACCTACTGCTGACACTGGTGTTTGCCTGAAAAATCCACACATAAATATAGGTCTACTCATTTTATGTGGCCACCCATTACCCTGCATCCCTAAAGGCTTTCTCTTTTATTTTACTATGAGTAGAAAATGCTTCTTCAACATTCATTAATAAGTTTTTTCAGTATGGCTAAAACTACCAAACAAAAATAAAACACCCCAGATCACATAAACACGCACTCCAGGAGAATTTATTAGAATGGAAGTTCAAGGCAGAACCACCTCACACAAACAGTATTTTGCTGCACTGATTTCTCCATAGGAAAACTTGGCACTGAGCTGACATTCCACTGCCTGTCCCCCCGACCCTGACACTGGGAGAGGAAAGAGGCCAAGGCAGAGGCGTTTGCTCTCCTGGCTCATGTGGATGAGGACAGGCTGGGTAAATAGTTCCTTCCAATTTCTTCCCCCTTTGCAATTCCAACCTAGGGATCTATTCTTGCGCTGTGGGGGCTTCCATGCATACGTTAACAGATCCAAAGAAACAACAGCATGGAGCTCCGTTTTCCCACAGTGTCAGCCTAACGAAGCAGGGTCTCGCACAACACCCACACGACCCCACCCGAACCAGCATCTCTGAGAGACTTCCCCATTGCAGTGAACTCGCTGCCTTGCCCTTGAGCTGTGAGAGCTGCCCTGAGCGTCTGTGGGTGAGCAAACACCACCACAGCCACACTCAGTTATGTGCTGAATACTCCTTTATTCATCGGTGTAGGACCCTGGCAGGTTATTTGCCCCTGCTCCAAGCAAGGGCAAGGCCACCTGTACCGTCAGGAGTGAAGGATACAGGCAGTGCAGCCCCGAGCCCGTGCCAGTGGCACAGCCTGTACTCACTCAGTACTGGTACAACCTGTGCTCAGCAGCCACAGCTTCTGCTCTGCTGCTCTGACCCACTCGAGAGCGGGCACATTGCTTGTATCTGTGCACAACATGGGATGGAGTGAATCCTGCACCTCCCAGAGACGTTCTGCTCCGAGACCCGCAACTTCTAACCTCGTCTTCAGGGATGAAAACCTGGCCTAGGGGGTGGAGAGGGGGAAGAGCCAAATTCCTAGCAGAACTCTGGAGCCAGCTTCCTCACTAAATATCATTCTGGCTTCACAATAATGCCTCCCACCACAAGAGTCTGGCCGCAAGGAACGCTGTCTCTGCAAAGCCCAAGAGCTTAACCAGGATTTCTCCAGCTGTATCTGTCGTTCTGGATGATTGGTGAAATTGCCTGAACCCTCAAGATAGCGCAGTGCTGCTGGACGAGTCAGGACACTGGCTGAACTCAACAGAGAGGTGGGGAGATTTGGATAAAACTTACGGAGCAACTCTACCACAGGCACACACCAGCAACCGGTGCCTGAAGGGTGGGATATCTTCACCGTCCCTTTCAGACAGCTCTCAGGAACAGCAGAACCCAGAGCTGACAAACAGCCTGCATCCCAGCAGCTCTGGCCCCTTCACCCGAGCAATCAGAGAGCCCGTAGGCAAGCGCTGCCTGTCCTGTTCTGGGTTGGCAATGTTCTTTCATTTCTGACAAAACAAATACGTATTTTAAACTATTTCCTCACTGCTACAAACAATTCTGCTTGAAGGAAAGAAATTATTCTCCTTCATTTGTTTTTACCTTGGTTTTAAGAAAACAAAAAAAGTATAAAAGACACAAAAATCAGCCAAAAAATCCAACAGGGCATTGTCGGAATGCAGCAATGACAACATACAAAGAGTGTTGGTTTCACTTTTCCCTGCAGTTTTTACTACAGCTATTCAACAGAATCCTTTCTCAATGGCTTATTGATTGCAAGTTTGACTATTCTCTTGAATTCTAACACCAATAGACTCAATTTTGCAATATCAATGGGAATACTTAAAATGCACACACTCTGCAGGACGAATGGATTGGTACAGTCCCGTTGTCTCTCGACCAGCCCCCAGCTGAACTCACACACACTGGCCCTGCAGGTGGTCAGCAGCATTTCCAGCAGAAGAAAGCTCCATTTCTCTTCTTGCAATCACACTTGACAGTCTAAACCACACACATTATTTAAACAGCCATTCAAAGAATGCTATGAAGAGTAAAAAAAGCCAACCTGCTGAATAATTACACCTATGCCTGTGTTTAATATGAAAACACGAGTTTCATGACATGAAGAGCCACCTCCTGCCAGCACTGGTGGCACCCCGGAGCTCCTGCTTGTGATCCTGCCAGTAGCTGGAGGTGGCACTTTCCCACCAGCTCCCACTCTTTGGGGCTTTCTCCCCAAAGAGCAACCACAACAGCACTGTTTCAACCGTGGCTTAACTACAGCAAACACATCCATCACCCATTTTAAGGAAAGAGCAGCAGCAAAGATTGTTATCAGCACAGCTTTGCCCATTCCTGAGCGAGTAATCTCTATTTCTGTCCTCGGCAAACACCACTGGGGCCCTCTGGCCTCGCAGCTCAGGTGGTCCATGACTTACCTCACTCTTAAATTTACTCAAACCACCAAGGGCAGCTCTACACATTGCTAAAAGCCCCATAAAAGGTATACACTCAACAGCAAGAAACATTCTTGTGAGCATGAAAAGTAAGACACGGAGTCGTCATCAATGTGAGAGCAAAATCAGACTGCAGGACTTTGAGACTGCAGATAACTCAGAAAGTCCTGATCCATCAAGCACCACTTTGGCAACTGGGAACTTAGGTGGCTTTCTGCTGGCTGGCCCACTGGTTTTATCTGGAGGCTGGCACGAGCACAGGAACCCCAGAAAGCTGTCTGTAATGTCTGTGCCTGCCCAGGGAACATTATAAAGCCATCAGTTCACATTTTAAAAAAAATGGGTGGGTTTTTCACTTTACTGATGCACTCTTCCACACAGGATTTTTTGAAAATCTACATCAAACAAGGAAAAACAAATGCTGAGAGGGCAGATTTAGGGCAATTTATCAAGGACTGGGAAATAGCTTCCAGATGGATGGAGCTGTTTGGTGCTGGCTGGTGAGAAGGAAGCAAGGTATTGTTATTGAATTAGCATGAATCTCTGGTGGAGAACAGCATGGTAGATAGAGTGCTCCTTTCATATGGTTTGAATTTGGACTTGTCATACTTCATTTTTATTCAAAAACCTGTGGTAAAGACACACAGTTCTTTTTTTTCTTTTTTTTTTTCTTATTAAATTTCCACCAATTCCCCCTGAACTGTTATCCAGGCAGGATTTTTAAACTCTGCTCCAAGTGCCATGCCTGGTCTGTGTGCTCTGTGCCACACTTGGCTGACAGCTCGGTGCTTACAAGCTCACAAGTGGTTTTGGGGGTTTGCATTCACACACTGATGTCACCTGAGAAAGGGTGTGAGAGAGGAGAAAAGCTGGATGCTCTTTGAGATGTTTCAACTGAGTCACTTCAAGTGTTTATCAAAACCCTTCCAAGGAAAACGATGCACCCTGAGGTTTAATGCACAATACAATGTGTTAATATAGCCAGAAGATTATTCTTGATAATAAATCCTCCCTTCGAAAACCTAAATTTAATAAATTTTTAGCAGTATAAATGAATCCATAGTAGAGAATTTGTGAATAAGAAGTACTGTAAAAAAAACCCCAAACAACCACCAAACAAAAACCTAAGGGCAAAAAAAGAAGATGCTCATAACTAACAAATTTTGACTTTGAATAACCTGGATAGCTGTTCCATATGTGCCTTAGAGAGTAAGACACACACAAAGACTTAGGTAATTTCCTGCCAGTTTCAAAATAATTCACTTTCAAATTCCCATCTGAAGAATCCAACCTAATTTATGTTAATCATCAAGTTAAAATGACCATTCTTCTATTAATGTGAGGAGATAAACAGATTGTTATCAAGTAGTTTCAGTTAAAGGAATTTTGACAATATGTTCTTTTAAGATCCCAGAAACGTTGCTGGCTGATATGGCAATGGGTAGAAGGATTTTTAATGACAGGAAATTTCCAATGGCTTTTTCAATTATTTAAGAGAACTGTTATTATTCTTAGTACTAGGCGTGGGGGCCTAGAAGAAGTGAGCTTTACTTCTTCCCTTTTCCAGTTTTCCAGGGATCTACCACAATTACTCTGGGATGTATCCCAGGCAAACAGAGAAGGGAAATGGTGATATCATCAGAACCAATTAATTCCTAAATCCTACCTCAAATGTAACACACGGATACTTGTGCTTTCTTCCCACATGTATGTCTGGTTTTGCCCTTCTTTTTTTCCCCTATAATTCTTATTACTTTGTGTTTTATGAGCATCTGCTTCAACTGACCAGGACTGCAAGAAACATCCAAAGAGGCAAATAAAATCACAGTCTGCAGGATGCAGCCTACTTCTTTGGCCATAACATCCAAACCCCCCCAGGCTGCGAACAGATCATATGCCTCATTTACAACTTATACTTAATCCTTCAGCTACTGGCTCCTGAGTGAGACTTCCAGCTTCATCACCTCTGACACAGTGCCTTGGTATCCTTAGGCTGTCCCGCTGCAGTGTGAGCAAGGGGAGCTGTACGTCACTTCCCAAGGACCTGCACTGCTCCGTGACACGATTTCCCCGTTCCCAGTGTGTCACCAGGATGCTGGCACTGCGTGCTCACAGTGCCTGCCACCCACAGGACTCACAGCTGCAGATCCCTCTGTGGACACGAGTGCTCCAAAGTCAGAAAGAGCTGAGTTAGTGGTTGTGTCTGAGCAGTGCTCACCTTTCTGCTTCATCAGTCTGTGTAAGATGGGTGCAAACAAGCAGGTCGCATCATTCTATCACCGTGGACCAAACTGGCCCTTCATTCTCATCTGAACTGCCCCCTCTTTGGCCTGGAAACCTATCAAATGGTTGCTGGCAAAAGAAAAGAAACTAAAAAGAAGATAGAAACAACTTGCCATTTCACGTGGATGTCTACATCACAGAATCAGAGAATGCTCGAGGTTGGAAGTGACCTCTGGAGACTCTCTAGCCCAAGCAACCTGCTCAAAACAGGGGCAACCAGAGCCAGTTGCTCAGGATGGTCTGTGTGGTCAGAGCACAAAGCAGTGCCATTCCAACAGCACGGCATAAACTTTGCAGTGGGGCGCAGCTGGAAAGTCACACACAATCTGCTGGAGTAAGGGACCCTGAGAGCCCAGTCGCCTCTAAAATGGACTTGGTGCCAGACAATTAAACTTGCCACAATTGTTACAACCATTAGAAAACCAGAAGGGATGGGGAAACTTTAGTTCTTTTGTGGTCATACCTTGAAACCAAAAGGGCAAGTGCATTGATAAAGCTCCACGGGGTCGCTGCTGCACGTCCCGTTGTTCTTACACGGACTGGAGAGGCAGGGGTTGCACTTGGCCACCACGCTGAGATCCGCTGGCTCTGGAAAGGCAAACACAGCCCATTAGGAGAGAACTGCAGCACGAAATTAACACTTCCCATGCACACACAGACATTTTTTCCTAAGCTGCATTTGCCCCGCGCTGGCACAAACACAACAGCCTGGGACTCCCAGGGATCAGAGAGGCTTTAAGTGCTTAAATCAAGTGCTAGGAAAGCCTCAATGATGCTTATATTTTGAAGATGCAAACATACACTCTGAAAAAAACCATGTTGGGAACCCCCAGAGAGTGGGTTATATATATATGGCTTTCAGCGATTTTTCCTTCTCTCAGTGCTGGAAATCCTGCAAGAGCAACCCCTGGGGAACTGTAACCTGACATTTCTATGGCTGATAACAAGAATGAAAGTGCAGATGCAACAGCATAAATAAAAAACATGCACAGGAAAGATTTAGTTAGAGGCTTATGGGAATATTTATGTGCAAAGTGTTCTACCATCCTTAATTTTAGCTTAAGTTAAAAACCTATTTTCTCCCTGCCCTGCCCAGAAGAATGACCATCAACATGCAGCTATCTTGGCAAAATGCAAAAAAAGCCAAATATGCAAAGATGTAAATGTCTGCAGGTAAATATGCATGGCTATATTTAAATAATTTAATAAACTTCTTATCTTTCACCGAAATCTTCCAGAGAAATCGTGATATTTGTGGGTGATTTGGGGACAAATACAGACCAAAACAATGCTGAGTATATTTGGGGTCCCAGGTCAATCAACTTTTTATTATTGAGATTTTATAAAAAGCTCATTCAGACAGTTATATTCACAATTAAATCATGGTGGTTTTGTTTTGTTTTGTTTTTTTAAATGGCTACATTTCAAATACTATTTAACCACGAGTATTAACTCATTGGCTTTTACACATAAAAAAGAAAACCTAACACTTCAAAAGGGCTTAAGTTATATCAAATTATATTAAATAATTTTGCCTTATTTTTAAGGAAATATACTGTCTTTGTGTTTCTGTCTAACTAAACGCCATACATGTTTTTACCTTGGAGTTAGGACAGCAAGAGGAAACCACACATGAATCCCTGGCACTGACAGGGGCTGCAATGTGACATATCTGAGCTACTCGTGTCCTGATGGTAAAATATACAAAGAATAAACGCAAGTAGCTCCTTGGAGAGCTTATGAGACAGGCAGCAGTGCTGCTCTTCCAGATTTAGAGGTCAGTAAGCAAGAATTTGTGCTATTATTTATTTATTTCATAATACACACGCGTACAGTTTCCATTTATTCCTATGGCATAGATCAAAGCTAATCAATGCAGGAGCTAATAAGAACAGTGTTAGTTCCTAGCAGTTAAGTAGTTCATTAGTTTGCCCTTGTGGATTTGATTTATAAATCCATATAGCAAAATGCCCTCAGCCCAGCACATTCCTTTCCTCTACTGCATAGCTGGGAGGGCAAGTTAATAAAAAACAGAGCTGAGTTTGCATGACTTGCACATTACACACTTTTGTTTTCTTGGCTCTGCTGAGACATAACCTCCTGCTCAGTCACAGGCTACAAATGCACTTTTAACAAGTTAAACTCTTTTCTTTCTTTTTTGTTGTTTTTTTTTTAATGTAAAAGTTCCTGGGGGTCACAGAGGACATCGGTGCACAACCTTTACACATCACCTCAAGGTACCCAAGGTACCCGGCTCAGGATGGGCCAGCTCCTGCCGCAGTGACTCAGGGATTTGGTGGAGGGGTCCAGCCTTCCCTGAGCTTTTTGCCAGCAGTTCTGGGGCTGCACGAGCATCCAGAGAGCACAGCAGGAGGCACTGGGTCCTACACATGCACATGGGAAATGGGTGCAGTGACACTGCCAAATCATACAGTTGTTCAAAATATACGTATTGTGATGAGCAAAGGTGAATTTGTAGGGCCTGGAGCTTCTTGGACTCTACGGCCACTTGTACAGGCCTGCCCAAAGAGCAACTCCAAATCAACACTTTTCTCTCCTTTTCTATTCAGATCAAGAAAGCCATGGAGGCTTTTGGGATATTAGAAACTCCATCAGCTTTCTAGTGGACCAAACTAATATTTACACCAAAAGCATACAGCTACTTTCAATGTCCTGGATCACAGACTCACTTATCTCTAGCCTAAGAGCTGCTTGTTTAGTTTGGGGAGAAAGTGAGCATAACTATTGATGCATCTCAGTTTCAGAATGAAGAAGGCATCCAACTTCTCTTTCTAGATTTATTTGCAGATCCTGCTTAATAGATAAATGCAATTATTTTCTTTGGTTCACTTCATGCACTTGGGAAACAAGTGCATTATTTGGTATTTTTAGTACTAAGGGTATATTTGTGCTTCACATTTGAGAGGCTATTGTAAAGGCTGTAGTGTGATAATTACATCTATATTTTTGATGGTTTTGAGACTGACATTTCAAAGTAATTAAATTATAAGGTTACAGTTATTAAAGATATATTTGAAAGGACATAAAATTCAGCTCAGCCTTGGGAACCTGTGTTCTAAACCCACCTCAACACCATCATTTGTTTGTTCAGCAGTTTAATCCCAGCATCTATAAAATCACCCTGCCAAGCAGTACTGTAAATGTGCATGGCACTCAGAGACACATAAAAACAGGCTTTATGCCCTCATTTCCATTTCCAAGAGAGGCCACTGAACCATCTTTCCCACTATAAATATACCTCCCTCTTCAAGTACTTGCTGGTAACCTAAGGAAGCCTCCTAAACTTTTTCTTTAACAATGAGAACATACAAGTATGTCTTAATTTTCATTCACTAATGAGCTACTAACTTTAGCTATTAGAAAGTGTGCTCTTTATTATGTGTCTGCCAGCTCTCTAGTGCAGCACGCTCCTGTCACTGAGTGCCCCTAACTGCTCCTAGCTGCACCTCAACCCTCTCCTGAATGAATGCACACTCCACTCAAACATGGTAAGTTTTCCATAACCTGCAGTTTCTGATGGGAGCAGTTTACAGATCTGCAAATTAAAATGCACTTTTGCCACATTTGTCCTCTAGAACTTTCAGTTTCTCAGTTTTCAAGTAAATGTCTAAAATAACTAGAGCACTCTATATTTTTAAATAACTCTTATTTTACCCAAGTTTTCTGGGGTAGGTCAAAACCAATTTATTTGCTCCAGTAAGCCCCAGCAATACCCTATATGCTAAGGTGCCACTACAGAACCTGGTGTGAGCAATGGCAACGCTCACTCTTCCAAGGTTCCCTGGCTGTAAACCGGAGCAGCACACTGGAAGGACACCGGAAAACGCAAACTGGAAGGAAGGCGACGGTTCAGCAGGCGAAAGCCAAACTTTGCAGCTCCCCTGCGGAACCCAAGGGCGCAAAGACGCCGGAGGGAAGGCTGGCCAGAGCAGCGGGTCCTACCTTTGCACTGGAAGTGGTGCGTGGGGGTGGTGAGCAGCAGCCTGTCCACCATGGCCTCGGGGCCGCTGCAGCGGGCGATGCCGGGCTCCTTGTACCCAGCCTTGACCCACTCGGAGAGCCAGCGCAGGTGGCAGTCGCAGTGCAGGGGGTTGGTGCCCAGCGCCCTGCGGGGGACAGCAATTAGCACAGGTCATTTGGGCAAAGGCAGCAGCTCCGAGCTCACCGGGGCGCTCTTAGTGCTGTATTCACACAGGGAGGATCCGCTGAGTACTAGGGAAGTATTCCCACTCTTCCCATCACCAGGTGGGGAAGTTGTACAAATACCTCACAAGAAATGCCTCTTTCCAAACAATCGTGCTCCAGCGATGCCACCAGGCATATCGCTTTCGTCAAGTTTATCACGTTGGTTTCCTTTATTTAATTCTTTGCCCTTCCTGAGCGTATTCTAAGAGTGAATAGTGTAATTTCATTTGGACCTGATGACTCACGTTAATGACTCCTCACCAGATGAAACACACACACAGAGGATACGGCAGTTTTCAAAGCTGGCGTCTGCTAAGTTTATTTATGGCTTCGAAAACACATTTGACGCTTAACCCATCGTTTGAGTTAGGTCATATGGCCGGAGAAGATGCATTTATATAGTGACATGATAATTCTCAGAACTTCTCCTTTATTCATTGACACCCATCCAAAAGAAAACAAACCTTTTAGCCTTAAATTTAAGTGCTGCCTTGACTCATTTATACTTCTCTTTCTCTTAAAGAAAGCGTCTTTTCAGGCAATCAGTCAATTACAGAGTCCAGACGTCAGAAAAGTCAGTTCAAAACCAACTAATTTTTGAAAGTGTGAAGAAACGCATGCTGAAAGCCTGAATTTATTTTGCTCAAAGCAAACATGAGACTTTAGCTGTAAAACACCTGAACTGCCATGGGAAGAAAATGAACTAAATAAAGATTAGCACAGGGAAGAGATACCGAAGAAATCAGTAATTCAAATTGGGTTTTAGACTTTAAAAGTTCTGCATATGCTATAAACTATTTTTAAGATGGTACTTTAAACTCAAGCTTCTTTCAAATAAAAACATATCAGGCAGGATATTAAGATAGAAACCTCACTAAATTTGTTGATACATTTCTATTGGAGTGACTAATGAACCCACTGTGCCCTAGACAGATTCATAATGAGAGTTCATGGGTTCAAACCCTGTCTGGGCCTCATTCATCAAAATTAAATGTGTACTGCAGCACAGCATTAAAAAATATCCATCCACTCCTCCTGTAAATCCATTGCTTACAATGGAAAAAAACTACTGGGTTGACTTTTTGACCCTGTAACTGTGATCAACTGGCTCACTTGTCCAAGGTCAAACAAAATGCAGCACTGAAAGCTGGACTGAGAAATTAACTTCAGCACTGAGCAACTGCCATATATAAAACGAGGGTGGGAGGACAGCCCAAAGCTAGTTACCATGTTAATTAATATTTATAAACTGCATTGGAAATAAAACTGCTCTATAGGAAATGATTACCAATAACACTGTTGACAACTGCAGAAATTATCAAATGTATCCTTTCATTCTTCTGGTTGTGGTTTGTGCTTTGTTTGGGTTTTTGTTTGGTTTGTGGGGTTTTTTTCATTTCTAGAAACTACAGTGAATTCTTGTATTTTCATTCACTGGTTCTAACATATTCTCTCAATTTCTTTGCATGTTACAGCAAAATATTTCCAGAAGGTAAAATTATCTTGTACTGCAAGGAAATACCACCAGAAGCATTTTCAAAATGTTGGGCAGACATTTCCGTTCAGACACGTATTTTGTTTTGAGGCAACTCAATAAAGTCAATTAGAATAAATCAATCCGTGATAAGGTGGGAAAAAAAAAAAAAAAGGAAGGGGACAGCTTATTTTTATAGGTAATTAATGTAAATTTGAGCGAAGACGAGATGATTCAACGGAATTAGGAATCTGAGCTGTTTCTCAGAAATATGCTGGAAATACCTGTACCAGCACCTGTTCCCAAGGGTTCGTGGAACCCCTGGAGTGCCACGGGCTCAGTCTGTGTGTGGGCAGTACTTGGGACACCGAACCAGTGGCAGAGCTGCGCGTGTGGTGAGGACAAGTGCAGGAACTGACCGAACTCAGACGGTCTCTGTTCCAGCCCAACAGCTTTGGGGTTCATATTAGGTAATGTTATACCTGATCTTCCAATAGTGATGGAACATTTTTTTTTCATTGCTCTGGACTAGGAAAGTCAGTAGGGTCATGGCTTAAACAGACAATTACGTGATTCCATTAAATAAAGTAATAAATAGTAAACAAAGCCGGTGTGTGTATAGCACATACAAACCTCCCTCTGACTTTAGGGAGCTGTGTCAGCTACAGAGTTTGTTCTCATATTTGCATTACAGCAATGATGTTTACAACGTAAAGGAAATTTGGTGAACTTCTTGTAGGCTTTAAAGAGCTGTGGAGAAAGTGATGGAAGTATCCAGATTTCACTTTTGTTCTCCCAGCTACAGACCAACTTAAAGCTACGACAAAAGATTCTGACTAAAATCAAAAGTTCTGCCTACGCTACTCAAACATCTCTTTGCAATTCTAAAGGTTAATTGTCCTGGCACGGGAGGCCCAGGCTCCAAACCCTGGTATTCACCTCTCTCCTGCCATAACACCTACCCCACCCTCAGCCACACAGCTTGAACATTGAAGATAACATTTTCTTCGCCTGTGCTTTAAGAGTTTCATGAGTAGCAACTCCTTGTACCGTTTTCCAACTGACTCCAAGTCCATGCTCTTTCCTTGAAGATCTATATATGAGGAAGAGCTCAAAGTGCATTTATTTTCAAGTATGCATGACTTAGTTTGAGTAAGCACAGCTTTGTCTGGCACGTCAAGAGCAAGTTCATCGTGGTTGCTAAAAGTTTCAGGATCCTCTTTAAGAAACTGGAGAGCACAATTGCACTGTAAAATTCAACTGTTCAACTGTGCAAATTACACCCCAGACAGGTCTTATTTATTTTATGGATCCTATTTATTACTGTTCATTTGAGCTTTGTGTATTTTACATTTCTGGCAGCACATAAATCTAAACAGATAGACTGCAGAGATTGTGTTGGGCCACAGGGGGTTTTACCACTCCCTAAGGTGACCGGTTTACCCAGGAAAACTGTAACTGCACTTCATTTAAAGGGAACCCCAGGGGAAATCCAAACAAATGGGGCACGATCTGTTGATCTCTTACTCTGACAACACCCCCAGAAGCCAGATTCCCAGTGTGGAAGGTGTCACTGCACTTCCAAAAGGAGGTACAGGGCTTCAGCTCAGTCAGGCTTTCGTTCCAAAACAACACACCAAATGACTTGACTATACTGGGAACGAGAAAATGAGACACATTTTGTGCAAAACGAACGATACCAAGGTGCAAGCTGGAAACAAGAGAGAATTATTTCTCAGGTCAAGTTGCCCAAGTTGCTCACGTGATTTCTGTCCCTACCAACCTGAGATATTTTTTATTGTCCAGAGAGAAGCAGAGGCAGAAAGCTGCTACATAGAGACACACAGAAAGTATGAAAGTGTATCTTCTATACAGAAAACACGTAAATACAAACTGAATCCTGTGTTCAGAGAAGTGTTCTGGAGGGTATGGTGGAGGTTGCAGAGAGGTAACAAATAGATCTAAGCTGTTTGCGTGTCTCAGCATCAGAGCTGAAAACATCCATATCAACCTGTGAAACCAATCACTTCCCAGAGGGACCAAGACCTGCCCAACCCTCTGATTACTTGAGGGCAGTAATCCAGAAACATGCTACACAAAATCACTTCTCCTTTACATCTATTATCTAATAATGCAAGTATCACACAGTATCTCAGTGAAAAAGCATTGTCTGGTCCCTTTTTTGGCACCAACTATAGCACTTCAGGTTTAGCCTGTAGCCATTGCAGTTATTTGTCCGTGCAGTTCTTTCATCAGCTGAACTGCATTTAGAAGTATCCTGGACCTCCACCAGTTGTAATAGTAATTTCCTGAAACGTCCAATAATTTTTGCAAATTATGGAATGAAGTATTAATGCTGTGAAATGACCGATTTCCATGTGATTAAATAGATGTGCCTGAAGTAGTGATTCATCAACAAGTTCCTATACTGACAGCATTCCAGTATGCAAAACATATGACACTTATTAAGGGAAGAATTCACATTTGCTTAATATTTGCTCTTTGTGGGAGGTTTCCTGTCTCACTCTCAGACCATAACACACTCTGCATTTCACATCAACAATGCTGAAAGAAAACCTTAAACACAAAGTCCACAGAGATGGAAACCGTCACACTTGCTCATTTGCTTTCCCTTAAGAAAATATTTTTATAACTAATAACAACACGTTCTAGTATTTTTTTGTTTCTTTTGAACAGATGCACTACGAGTATCCAGAGCACAATATGAAAAGTGAGCAGGAAAACCAGGAAAGCTATACAGTCCTATACTGGTAATAATATGTACTGTTTTATAAATGTGAAACCACCAATCAAAGAGATGAAGCCAGGCAGAAGTACTTACAGATGGGACAGGGACACCAGGTCATTGAAGGAACCTTCAGGAACACTGGAAATATCATTTCCATGGAGTGTCCTAGAAAGGAGAGAAGCAGGAAGGTATCAAACAAATTTTGTCTGCTCCCTGCAAGTGAAAGAGCTGATGCTTAAAAAGGGTATTTATTTTTGTTTCTTGGAGAGTTCCTATGAGCTTCACAACTCTCGAGCTTCCATGCTTTATGTTTTACTACTTCTAGATGTTGGCATTTAAAACAATGACATAATCAGCACCGTTGGTGACTTCTGCTGTAAATTAAAGAGGTGACATACTATTTATGCTATTAGAAGTGTATTGATGACAAGCAGTCCCTCACATACAGACCTGAGTTCTCTTAGAGAATCCCATTAGCCAGAAATACAGCAAACAGAACAGGGAAAATAAGAACTGTAAAAGTGAAATTAAATATTGACTTCAGGGAGATCCTAGGAGAGAGGAAGGGTCCCTGAGGGCAAATATAGCTGTGCTTTCCCATTCTAGTTTCCCATTCTTACAGTAGGAAATACCTCTATGTGTGTTTTCAAAACACATTTGACAAATACATTTGTGCTACCAAGGAAAGCACTTGAAATTAGTTGGTTTAGGACATTATTCACTCAGTGCTAAGAAATTAATGTTTTCCAGCAGTGTTTTCAGGACCCTTGTGAAAGATTCACTGTTTCCAGGACATTGTAAGCATCCACTTTATCTTTTTCCTAAGAAATACATTTATGTGTGGGTTACATAGGGAAGCGTAAATGGGAATTACTGTCAGTGCTCCAGACATAGCAGAGAAGGCTGGAAAACACAAAACTGCTCTGTGTCAGTTTTGCAGCAGTTCTTGCCCCCGAGTCATTTATTTTCTAACTTACCTGGTGATTTTTTGACAATGCAACCACATTTTTTATTTCTGTGAGTGTACTTATTCTTGAAACATCGAGTTTATTTAAAACAAACAAAATCTAGGGCCATGGAAATACACAGCAGCCCAAAATGAAAAAAAAAAAAAAAGCCTCCTTTTGGCATCCTTTCTTCCCTAATACTGCTACAAACTGCACCAGGACCTACATGATGCCTCATAACTCTCATGAATTCTCTCTTTACTGCCTTCCATCAGCACACACAGCAAGGAAAGACAAACTTGCCAGGGGCAGATCCCCCTTGTCCTGTCTCCCTGGGTCTGTGACCTGTGTGAGCACAAGCAATGTTACCACAATCACATTTCACAGCTCATTGCAGCTGCATTTTCTATCTCACTGTGCTGCAAAGTTCTTCTGCAGAGCATAAAACCACAAAAACTACAGCAGAGTTATCCTGCTGGCACCTCTCTCCAGTTCTCAATGCCAGGATACCAAAAACTTCCCTTCCCAACATCCTGATTCCGAATTTTTCTTTAAAGCATACATTGGCTTTGGCTACCAGTAATAACTTGGGATATATAAGGATGGATCTCCAAGCAATTAATCCGACCAGGAACAGGAAGGATACGAGCTCCCACACAGTAAGTGCAGATAAAACACACTTTAATTCTGTACAGAACGACCAACTGACTGAGACAAAGCCCACAGCTATTAAATAAGGAGTATTTTTGTTGGTATGAGGATGCAAGATCAGGCCTAGTCAACGACTTGTCATCAAACTGTTCCTTCCCTCCATAAAAGGAGCACATTTAAATAGGCAGCCAGTCATAATTTCTGATCTTTTAAACAGATGAAAGACCTGCAAGATGATTCTCTGTGAACAGACCGCAGAACTTATATTTATCTTCATGTTGTATCAGTTGTGTTTATTCTGTAAAGGGGTATGTTTTCTTTCCTAGGAATATTGGAAACTTCTCCCAAGAGAAGCTGAAGAATGACATACCCATTTATCTCTAAGAAGGTGATCCCAGCAAAAATAAAAACCACTCAAAATGACTGGCTTAATACATATCTCAAACACTGATGTTTCATGGATGTAAATGCCTGCATTTTAATTAAAAAAATTACATCAGCAACATCATCACCCATGCAGTTAAAATGAAATGACAAAATGCTAAAGAGCTTAAAACTCACAATAATAAATAGTGGCAAGATAATTCAGTAGTGCAACAGAATCTTCCTCTGCTTGGATCACCAACAGGAACTCATATTTATATCAAAAATCCTTACAAGCAAATGGTCAAATCAAATCTTTAACACTAGGGGAGTTAAAGCCCACACACTGCTGTGTGTGTTCTCCCTCTGGAGCACAACTTCCAGGGATCCTCTTGGCCAAACACTGGTAAGCAGCAGGGTTTGGATTCAGGGTGATGTGGATCTCATCTGGAGGACAGAGTAACAAAACACTCCAATTCTTGAAATCAAAACTTTCTTCTGCATGTAATCTCACTAACTTATTCCTTTGTCTTCAGGGAGCGAAATGAATTCAACATATCCAGTTGGGTTGGGGTTTTTTGGTTGTTTTTCTTTCACTAACCCTTCCCACGTCCTGCCTGCCAGCCCATTGTCCACGGCATTGGGTTACTACAGACACAAAGGGGATGTGTTTTCAGGGAAGGCAAACGTGGCCAAAGGCTTGGCCGAGCTCACGGAGCCACATCCCACCAGGGGCAAACACCTACGGCGAACCTGAAGGATGCCAAACCCTGCAGGGGCCAGCACAGCTCAGATGTCAGGGAAAGTGGGAAGCCACAGTGTCACTGCTCCACGCTCACAACGGCACAGCTTTTACAGATTGCCTGGGCAAGGACAAATAGTCATTCTGTGATGCAAAGAATAATAATAATTATAAATGAGCCAAATATTTCTGTTAGGTCAAATGAGTGCATCATCCAGCAATGAAAGTGTATTGCAAAAACTGGCTCCAGTGTTGTGCCCAAAGAGAAATAGTGGAAGGTTTATCATCACACATCTCACTGGTTTTTTGAGCTTTGAACTGCAGTAAATAGCCATCAGGGTAGAATATCTCATCTCAGTAGAATATTCAGTAGCTCATTTTATCCTTCATCTCCCCAAATATAATATGGAAAATTATTTAGCGACCTGAGACAGTATCCTGACTTCTGGACTTTGCCTCTTAACTAAATCACATATAAAAATACGTGATTACACAATAAAAATCATCTTTAAAGTAATCTGTTCAGGTCTTTCAGAAAGTTCTAATATCTCAACCTCAGGTTTCTTAATCAGTGTACATTTAACTTCTAAGAAGACTAGCTTTAGACAAATTAAGTGAAAAACAAACCTACAATTTTTCACTGTAACAGCTTTGGCATAAAAACTTAGTGATATCAACTCGTGCTTATTAAAAGAATTCCTCAGACTCTGTGTCACGTGGCCCCAGCACCCTCGGGCTGCCACTATGGCTGAGTCATGTGAAGACTGAGATTAAAGGCTTGATTGTGTAAACACTCCTAGATATTAAGGCTGAAACATAAACATGTTGACTCTGCAGTTTTCTCAGTTGGGATTGTGCTGAAAAGCAAGGGAGGGAGGACAGAGTGAACTATCTGTCAAAGACCACTTGCATCATCCACGTATGATTATTCTGATTTTCAAAGACACATTTACTTTTCTTGCTACAGAGGCAGAAAGTAAACATAATTTGGCAGCCAGAAGCCTGCATGAGAAGGGTCTGTTGCCTTCAAAGGCATGCACAGCCAAAGGTAATGAGATCCCTATATTCTTTTTTATTAAAAAAAATACAAAAAGAAAAGTAGAAACTGTTTTGCTGATGTTTTCTCTTTCGAATTCCCCTGAGAGCATGGGTAATAAATAACTGACAATAACAGATTTCATATTGTCGCTTGGAAACCAGTTTTTCTTTGGAGAATTGATTTTTAGTAACAACACTGATGACACGTGGCAGAAGTTGTAGCTGATACCAGAGTTTTGTGGGCCATAATAAATCAAATCAATCTGGAGGCTTCCAAATGGAGCTGCAGAGGCAGAGTTGCCATTCAGGCTTCATTTTGCTGCTCTGTGCAAGACAGTGGGAGGTTTCTCCTTTGGAGAAAGAAGGTATTTTTTCAATTTGATAAGCGGATAATTAAAAAAAGCCAAAAGATAACGGTTGTTATTAAAATACTGCCCTTTGTTTCTGGCCATATGTGGCCTGCAAGGACAAGTGAAAAGACAAATTGCAGCTATTGGAAAGAGGGAGGCATGGTTTATCTACACTGTAATTCAGGGGAGAGCCCCACACTAGCTTTAATCAAGCTAGCTTGCATATCAGAAGCAGGCCAGAAGACAGCTCCATATGGAATAATTTATTTGGCCACGAAACAGAATATATTAATCTGTGGCTGAATTTCAGGTCTCATGTAACAGCTCAAATGTGACCATCCTGGTGCGCTAGAAATCAGGGTCCCGAGCCAAACATAGAGCAACAAATCCAAATCACGCATCCTTCTCGTTTTTACTAATGAAAACTGGGGATCCAAAGCTGTCTTGTAATTGAGGAGGCTGCAACTTAGATATCTGTTTTACCACTGAAACCACAGCGAAAGGTCTCGGGCAAGCAGCACTGCCTTATTCCTTCCCCAGTCACAGCGCTGCCCGTGTCAACACTTTGATTCCACATTCATGGAGTCAGTGCACTGCTCTTTTCATTAACACATGCTTCCACATGCGAATGACATCTAACTTTTTTTTTTAAAAAATCAGAAAATACTAATGTGAAGTTTTGGAGAACTCGGGACATAGTCTTTGTCTCCTCTGTCCTGACCTTTAGCGTTCAAAGCCCATTGTCCTTCGGCACCCTGAATAATCTCAGCACAGATAAGTTGTTTTGTTTATTCCCTGGAGTTACTCTGCAAGTCGTGGTGACCCACTCGTGTTTCTGGGCCATGAGGAGGAAGGAAGGTGTCTCCTCCACCTTGTCCTGACAGCTGCGTGTGGGGTATCTGTCCACCAAAGCAACGGAGCAAACCCAGCTCAGGGTTTGTTTCTCATGACAAGTGAGAGGCAGCAAATAAGAGACGGAAGCAGGAGTGAGTGCAGTGGATACCTAAGGAAAGCTGGGCAGGGGCTGCTTGCTCAAAGAACAGACCTACAGCCCACACTCCAAGAGCATATAATGATGACTTTCAGAAGGTCTTGCGAGCAAATTGTTCAACCCAGAAACCTGCTGAAAGCAGCAACTCTGGAAAGAAAGAGTGCAGAAAAGACCCTCCCAAGAAATAAACCACACATGGATATCTCTCAGTGTGCCACCAGTCAGTATGAGGTGAAATTTCATTCACCGCCTAAAACCATTTCAGACAGGCATGGCAGCATTGCTGGTGCCCAGCCACTGCTCTGACTTACTCGCTGATTTAGTGGGGGGCTGCTCACTTCCCTTCAGACTGCATTCTTTTATGTAAAAGCTTGTCTGCATAGGTCTGAATCAACAGAAAATATTCTGGAAATGCCCAAGTTTGCCATGAAGACACTCGTGCTGAAGCACCCAATGGGAACTCACACTCTAACACAGGATCAAGTTTTGAAAGCCAGAGAAAGCCTGATGATCCAGGATGGTACTCACAGCACTCGCAGGGACCGCAGCCCGTTGAACGCATGGACAGGGATGCACCGAAGCCTGTTGTAACTCAGGATGCTGGAGAAGGAGAGAGCAGAGTTACAGCACTGCGGTGTCTTTGCTTTATTTCACCACTAATTCAACCACAGAGAAGCAGGGAAAGCCACACACTTAAGTAACAAGATATGCACTAATTGCTCAACACCTGAGACGGTGTCTGAAAAGCAATTAAAAGTGTTCCCAAAACTTTGGGCTACTTACAGGGTTGATAACTGAGTCATGTTGCTGAAGGTGTGATTGGCCAATACACTGATGCTGTTGTTGCTCAAATCACTGAGGAGACACAGAGAAAATATCATGTACATGTATGAATTGAGATACAAGCCTTTTTTTAAAATGACATAATACATGAACAGCAAAACGCCTGAAGCAAATTGAAAAGTCACCTTTTATCAACTGTTGTATTTTTTAACCAACTTGGAATGAGCTCTAAAGGAAAAGCAGCTCAGACTCCCCTACAACATCAGATACAGAATATTAAGACCTATTTCCAGCGTAAAGCATTCAATGAAGAAGGATAAATCAATAAGCGGTACAGGCACTGCTGAATATTTACTGTCCCAACTTGCTTTGCAATCTCTTCCAGGCACACCATTTCCATGTGCTCTTCACACTGACAGCTACTAGAACAAAATCTCATTTTTCGTTCTAGAAAGTCTTTCAGGCTCAACCAGAACATTTTATTTTGTGGTTGATCTCCCTCGAAAAACAAAGTTAGAGACATTTCCAAGTGAAACCCTCTCTTAAAACAGAGAATTCCGTTTTTTCCTGGATGTTATTTTTGACTGAGGCTGTTCTGCCCATTTGACTTGAGTATCTGCATGGCTCATTCCAACAGGTTTAGAAAATTTCTCACAAATAGTTCAGGCAGGAAATTTTTATTCTGTATTTTAGGGAGCAATTTACTGAGCAAAGTCTGGCTGTGCCTCTGTCTGTATGACAGTTCATAGCAGGAGCAGCTATGCAAATTATCATTGCCTTAGCATTATAAATACTGCCTCACCTAGCACAAATTAATGCATCTCCTCTGTTAATGACCTTTACAGCTTTGCACAGATAAATCTGCCAAGGGAAACTACAGCAGCCTGGGTGAGTTTAGTCCTCTCACAGAAGCTGGGAGCTCCTGTAGAGCGAGGGGCTTCTCAGGCACCTCTACTCTTTATGAACACTTATTGGCAGCAGTGGCCACCGTGAAATTCTTTCCAAATTCAAATTACAGAAGGTTTTGGGGGTTTGTGGGGCTTCCCCTCCCCCCCCCATACTAATTATTTTTGTTCTGCCAACAATGCATTGCAGAAAGAGTCATGTAATTTTCCTGACATTGAAACCACGTGTTTCTTACATCAGTGTCAGGTGTCTGAAGGCGGAGAGCCCCTTTGGCACAGCAGGCAGATGATTTCCCTCCAAGTATCTGAAAAAAAAGCCAGATTTGACAATTACACAAACACATATTAACAGGACTTCGTGTCACTCAATCTGCACCATGAATGAGGAAAACATAAAGTCAGTCACTAATGAAATTATCTTTGATTCATTGCTTTGAAACTCTAGCAGTTTTCCCTTTATGAGTGAATTACCCCACATGTAAAGCACGACAGCAGCTTATTGATTTATTTTATTTGTTTTAAGACTTGGAAGCGAATAAAGGATCTCTGGCCTACAGCAAACAGAAATGACCATTTGGTTCTTCTGTGACAGCGACCGAAGAAGGGGAGAAAAATTGCATGGCTTGTGCCCTGAACTTCAAGTTACCTTTAACGCGTTTCTGTGACAGCACTGACTCCCTGACCCTGCTAGGGAGCTTTTGTCTTGTGTAAATTCCCTGTACAGCCAGAATGGGAAGAGGAGCTGCACTGCCAGATCTCTGTGCTGCAGAAAGTCCCACTTATTCCAGTGTCCACAAAAACAACCATCCACCAGTTTGATGCCACATCCGTGACAGCGACTCAGACTATGGCACACGCACCTTCCTGACCTTTCCTTTTCACAGTGCGCCGGTACAGGAGGAAAACTTGGTATAAACTGAAGAGCAAAGCCCAAGCTCTCTTTGTACAGAGGTTCCTCCCACAGGCACGAGGTACATTCAATAAAATATTGTGTGTCTCTACGCATTTACATGCACAGTAGGGCTAAAGCCTTTTGGGATAACCCCATGTCCTCAGACAGGCATATAGTGCCACTTTTGCAGCTTTTCTCCACTGAAGAAGCACAATCAGGGAGTAACGTAGGGAAAACCCCTGAACAAACACAAGACTTTCAGAAAGTTTGCTCAGAGAAGAGCCATGGCTACTCCAGACTCCACAGGTGGCCTGTGGTACAATGGGATGAGGAGGGGGTCCTGTTTATGACAATAAACTAGAGACAGAGCTGGACATTTTTTTCCTTAACCTGGGCTTTTAGGTGAAATTGCATCCCAGGAGGATTCCAAAGGAATAAATTTCCAATGGAAAGTGACCACGGCAAGTGCCAGAAGCCACATCTACCTGGGAAACAAATCTGACCTTCGCAGAAAGCACCGTGTGGGAGGAAGGGATTCTCCCCTCCACAGGTGGGGCTAAAGATGCAATGATACTTCCTTTCCTTGCGGATTCTAAGGTAGACAGACAATGCAATTGATGTGGCTTGTTTTGAAATATAATCAAGGTAGCCAGGAAATGCAGCCCACAGACACCAGAACACTTAATGCGCTGCCTCTGCTGCTGAAAACAGAATCCGATAATCATGTTAAGAATTTTTATTCCACACATACAATTTCCTTTTCTTTGGCAACAGACCTCCTTAATCTGCGTTTACTATAGCAAACAACAACAATAATAGATTATTACTGTGCTGTCTGCCCCCTCTCTAACTCTAAGAACACAGAGATGCTTGTGTAAACTAAATCCAAGAAAATTTTCCCACAAACTTTATTTTTACATCATTTCAACATAAAATCTATAAACACTAACAGAATTTCTTACATAACACATTTTATAACCGTCACATCATTTACCCCCCCCCCCCTCTCTTTCAACAAAATGCCCTCTCACCCTTTTGTGCTGCTTCAGATCTCTTTTCAAATGAACCTCTCCAAGTGAACTACTCCAACCAGCATCACAGTTACCCCTCCTGCCTGTGCCCAGGATGCCACCCTGCCAGAATCACAGCATGCAGTGGAGCTCACCTAACTCCTGCCAGGAGTAGGCTGGACAAGGCAGGACCACTGGCTTCTGATGTTTTAACCAAAAGCAAATTTCTTGCTCAATGAAAAAAACCCCTACTGAACAAATTAATCTCTCCATTGACAATGTCACGAGCACTGAGTGACAGCGCTGCACAGCCACCAGGTAAGAGCAGTGGCAGCTGCTCTGCTGACACAGGAAATCACTACCCGGACTATGGGTTAGTTGTGCCCCTTTACACCTCCCATGGATATCCATAGTCAGCGAGTGTAAAGTCACTTGCTTCACTCTGGGTAAATTTGTGAGAAATTATTTTGAAGGTGGAGTTCCTTGGTGAGCTCCCCCCCATAAACTGTTATGTAGATCCTCAGAATTCAACCACACATGTTACTGCTTAAACAGGGCAAGCCACGTCTCCTTCCCTGAGTCACGCTCTGCTATGGACAAAACAAGTTTCTGGGAGTCTGTGCCTTCTCCTTCATCCCAGAAAATCACAAATCTCAAACCCACATAAGAGGGTAGGTCAAGGTTCCAGTCTTATTTCAAATGTAAAATCCAAAGGATTTCTAAAGGAAATCAAAAGCAGGTCATGCATTATGTATTTGGAAGTTCTATATGATTTTCGTTTAGGAAAGGAGACTCAGCTCTTGCAATATGCTGAAATCTTCAGAAACATGTTTTCAGGATATTCTCTTGTTGATCTCATATGAAACAGCCTGCAATTTAAACAAACTGATGGTAGTGAGCCAAGGTTTTTCCCTCCTATTTTGCTTTCTGGTGCAATCCAAAGTCAAGGGTGCACATTTTAATCCAGTGCTTTATGACTCAGACTAACATAGACATGCAGACCCCTGGAGTTAAACTCCTACAGAAGATCTGCTTTGAATAGCTCTGGATTTGCACTGCAGCAATTGGATGGTTATATAAACGTGTTGGCAGCAAACTGCAACACCGATACCAGTGGTACAGTTTCTGAACAAACACAGTTTTACTCAGAAAAAGTACCAATAACACAGTCTTCGTGCACGCATAGAACAATTCACCGCTGTTAAACCTCTCGCCACATCACCCAAAGCATGGCATCATTTTCTAAGCAAAAGGCGTTCATTCTGAAAGCACATTTAAATGCAGGGAATTTGGGAAAAAAAACCCCAGAGGTTTTAGGGCATAAGAACTTGCCAAGAATCGGGAGGATCTGACATGCAACATTTGAAGAAAGCAGTTGCTGCAGGGAAGGGCCAGGACGCTGTCAGAGCTGGGGGGGGCAGGGGCAGCATCTCCCCACCTTGCTGGGCTGGACATGATGGATGGGGGCTGCAAAAGGGCTGGGAGCTGGACAGAGTGAATAACAGCATTATCCCTGAGGGTGAATGGGCAGAGAGAGTTACAAAACTTGGATACGTGTACATATATACAAATAAAAAACCAGGGATGAAGCCGCAGATCCCCTGCCCAAACAAAACAAAACAAAATATCTGCAACAGAGGGATGGGGAGGGAAGATTACATTTTTCATTCTTTTCAGTCCTTAGCCAAAGGAAGGTGATGTCCATGGCATCTGGTATGCAAAGAAATGAATGAAAAATATGTCCAATTTTAATTCTTGGAGTCAAGTTATTAATATACAGAGTCAAGAGTGACTGTCAGTTGCCTTAATATAAACACTGATCAGTATCCAAAACAACCTCCTTTGCATCCCAAAGCTTCTGTTTAGATATGAGATGGGAAATTGTTTTTTACTCTGTGAAATGTCACTGGGAATCCTCAGGTCTCAATAATGACTCGTAACCAACAAGAAATTAGCAGAGCAAAAACTGAAAAAACCATAAACCCCCCAAAATATGTGTTCAGTTCTCACCGAAAGCCACCACCTTTCGACCTGGAAAGGCTTCTTGGAAAACGTGGCTGGAGATGGGTAAGTGGCCAGGATTGCTGGCACTGTGGGACGTGGCCCCAGGGCTCATCCAGCACCTTCCACACACACTAACGTTGCATATAAAAAATTTAAAACTATGCATAAAAGATGACAGCTGTTCTTTTTACAACTTGTCTATTTTTATACTAAAACCACTTGGATTGGAGGTGATATAACAGGCAAAAGGTGCCAAAGCATCATGTAACAATTTGAATCACTTGGACTCCTTTTTGTATTGAAATGTCTATTCAGCCATAAAGTCAAGCTCACAGTGGCAATCTGTGCTAAGAGAAGAAACGAGAGAAGTCCGTTCTCAGGCAGGAAATGAAAAGGCACAAAAGCCTTTTCTTTAATTTCTTTAAATATTTCATATAGAATGCTACATCGCAAAAAAGAAAAAGATGATACTTGAAAATTTTATGAAGCTCTACAATTAAGTTATACTCTAAAATTTCTAATGCAGATAACCAATATCCTACAATTTTGAGTCCAATTTCATTTCTTAAAAACAGTGGTCTAGAAAAGAACTGGACTGTGAAACATGCACAAAGCATGAATTTTAAGAGCTTCAATCACAGCTTCTTGAGAAGAACCAAAATTCAAGTGTGCCTAGATCTAGGTACAAAGCTGGGTGTTGAACTTTCTTAAGCTGTGGCAAATGTGGACTCTGGATTTTGCTTTATTTGTCCTGGAGATCCCAACCCACATGTTTGGCACAGAAACACAGCTGGGTGTGAGAGAAAGCGAAGGCCCCAAAGTTCAACATACCTTTAGTCTCTATTAGTGCTCTATTTAGTCACCTCTCTCATTTACTCAGACTTTACCAGTCATTTACTTTTTCTAAACTATCAGACTTGAAAGGCAGATTAAGTCCTGTATTTCACCTCTAACTAAAATATCCTCTGCGGAGCTGTCCCTTCTCTCAGTGGGAGAGAATTAAGCAGGGTGTGAAACCTCTCGTGACACAGGACCACGTAAGCCTAAGCTTTGATCTAAATTGTTTCTCTCCTGTGTTATCAGAGGAAGATTTGCTGAGGCCTGTGCTAAGGGTCAGCGTGGAAAACAGTGGGCTGACAGACAAGCAGGAGCATTTGCATCCTCAAGCAGGTGATTTTCATCAGATACCTCACTCCAGAGCTTCCCTTTGATCAGCAGCAACACGGGCAAACTGCACAATGGCCCTAAACCCTTACAGCATTCCACACGTATCGTATTTATGGCACCAGTTTGCAAGGGCCAGGTATGAGCCACTATTTCTAGTCGCAAGTCAGAAGAAATCACAAGTGTCTTGGAAGGTGGAAAGGGAGGTTGAGGTTGGTGGGAAATACCTCCAAGTAGATGTGAAAAGTGGTGTGTCAAGTGCAGAGACCTACCACACAGAACAAGAAACAGAAATGGGAGAGAGAAGGTTTGCGAGGAGAGAAAGAGGAAGGGCAAAAGCAACGCAAATATTAGTAGGTACTAATATAAATGGAAAGGAAAATAATGGCTAACAATGATCTATGGATGCAGGGTTTCCTAACAATCCCACCAGTGCAATCCTATAGCCCAGTGTCATGACAACATTTGGAGTCTAGAGATGACATGATTAGTATATATTTATTCTGAAACACACCACGCTCATTATGTTACAGCTTATGCACACGCCGTCCACATAATTGCCTCCAATGTTTTTCCCCAGTGCAAAATACTATTTGCTGTAGGTCCATAAAAGCAGCTGGATGCTGTCAGATAAGACTTTATTAGAAATAGACTATTCTTTTGTGAAAAAAAAAAGAAAAAAAACTAGTGTTCACACACTGAGGTAATACATGAAAGGAAAAAGAGCATGGGAAACTTGGTTCAAACAGATTGGGGGGAAAACAGAAGAAAAGGAAAGCCTAAAACACTAAGCAGCAGAGAGGCAAAGTTCCAAACTAGCTCATGGCATGAACGTTTTACTTCTGAACATCTGGGCTAGAAAACTGTGTAAGGTCAAAAAACCCAAGGCTTCTTTTCAGGGCAAGCAAAGAGTGGGGAAAAATACAGGCAGTGGGCAAAGGAATGGGCAAGAAACACGGTAATGTTTTCATATTCCCAAGAAGCTGAAGAAAGTTTGCCCATGATGCTGGTGTTTTGTGAAGGACTAAATGGGAAATAGACCTTTCTTGCATCATCGTTCCTCTAAAAAGCCAGCAGACTCAGTGATCTTCTCAACTCTGGTCTAGATGGAAACCTTCCCTGCCAAGGTAATCCCTCCTCCCAGGGGTGGTGCAAACCAAACACAGGGATGTCTCCTGTCATTCCAAGCTCTAAATATGGAGGAGATAATGGTTTTCACATGTCTTGTCTGTCCATCCAAAACAGAAACACTGGAGGAAAGTTGGAAGGAGCAAGCCTCTGCCTCCAGTCCACCATGCAATAAAACTTTGTTGGTGATCGTTTTTGCTGAGCTTAGGTACGGTGAAATTTGACCCAGAAAGGGTAACATTTTCCCTGTGGGCCTGTGCAAGAGGGACGTTCACTTTTGCACATTGCTGTTTAATACCTGTTACAAGGAAAGGATTCCTGTTTTAAGACTATTTTAAGAACTCTAAAAGAGTTTAAAAGAACTTCTGAGAAGGCTATATTCAGCCACAACAGACTGGTTTCACTAGGTACGCGGCAGCTCTGTTGTCTTAAACCATGTTGTATAAAACCACTGCAGTTTCATAGAAAGCACTGCAACTAACAAGCCTGGTAAATGAATATGTCAACAGGGGAAGTTTATAAATGTCAGACCGGTGCATTCATAAAACTTGCAGTAAAATGCTCCCCTGCACCCTCTCACTGCTCAGGGAGGGAGAACTGGGGGCTGCCACGACAAGAGGCTCTTCACATCCTGGTTGTCTCCTTGTCACCACCTCTGTCCTCAGTGACAGTGGGCTTGGGTGCCTGGTGGGAGCACTGGGACATCAGGACACATTCCGGGTCTGGAACACGGAAGTGTGGAAGGGCAGAAAGGCAGTGGGGGCTTTTTTTTTTTCAAGTTTTCAAGTGCTGAACAGACATCCACTGCTAGCACAGAAACAAAACAACTTTAAGAAGATGCTCCAGCCACAGGAGACAGGGATCTTAGAGCGCTCTATGGAAATTGGGGTATTTTAGTGCGTGGAGTGTTAATATATTGAACATATGTTAATGTATTGAATATATGTTAAAATATTGAATAGATATATGAGTCTTTTGCACCCTGTGCCCAGAAAGCTAATGGGTTCTCTCTGCCAGGTTCCAGCTGTCCTTGAGATGAGGCAAGAGGTGGAGTTCCACAGGAAATGCTGTTTGTCACATCAAAAACAGCAATTCCCAAACACAGAGCAGTAAAAATGTTTATGTCACACCAGTAATTTGGAACCTGCATGATCTAGTCCCTTCTAGATTATGGGCAACATCTTTATCTCAATCTGGACACAGAGGAAAGGCAAATAAGATTGACTATTTCTTATTTACTTATTTCATCCTTGTCACAGTTTCTACAAACACAGGATATTTCTGGCTTCGGTACCTGCAGCCCATCTTTTGGTACAGATACAAATAAGGAGCTCAATTTATGTTGGTTGAGAGTGAGATCAGGATTGAATTTTGAGACAGCTGGGACAGATTCAAGGTTATATTTGCAGAACATGAAATATTCAGAGCTAGGCAGTCCATGGCTGACTGTGTTCTGCTGACACATTTCTGGATGGAAAGCAGAAAACTGAACTAGAGTTTTGCACAGCCAAGAGGCTCCTATTGAAGAAGACAGTCACGTAAACTACTCTGAACTCAAACTGCTCAGTTCCAGGCTATTGCTTCATTTGCCAAGAAACAGTTAAGAAATATAGCAGTTTTCAAGAATGTGAGATTAATTTCACTCTTTTTGTGAAAGTTACATTGCCAGTGTATCAGATAATAGCAGTAAAACTCAATATGCAAAATTTAAACATAAAAATTCCTCTGTGTGGCAGTGCAAATCAAAGTAACATCTGTGATATCTGACTCTTGGCAAGTCACATCTGAGTGCACTGAAACCTGAACAAGAGCAGAGCAGAAACCACCTTGCAGACTTCTTACCACTGATGGCAAGATATAAGGGAACACAAGCCAGGATGTGGCTTTTAATTCAACCCACTATTAACCATGCCCTGGTCAATGGTGTTCCAAGGATGTATTCATTAATGCACGATTTCCATGTTAATCTGAGTTACCACAAGGGCTTCCAGTACCCTTCTCATTCATCAACAAAGTCTTATATTTGACTACAGCACTGGTAAAAACACTGTAAACCCCGTTCTCCCACTGTGAAGGGAGTAATAATACTAGATACTAGAAATAATACTAGATACTAGAAAATAGCAGAATCAGATTTTAATTCATTATAAAATTCACGCAACATACCAACTAACTCAACCAATTATTTTCACATAGAAATGATGAGATTGTAACAAGTTTCAGTAATGACTCACCTGGGACAGATTTGAATAAGGGCCTAAAGGGAAAAAGCTCAGTATTTCCATTGCCAACTGTTTAAGCCAAGCAGTTCCACCAGTGTATTTTCTTTCCATGGAAAGAAAATCCAGTATAAAGTAGATGAAAAGACAACTAGGAAGATGGTTCTCAACTAGGATGAATTTCCTTTACAATATAATCTAATTTTCTGTTATTTTAGCCATTTCATGATGTTTAGAGAAAAGAATTCATTGTTTCCATCACCGGCTTTCTTTTTCCTTTTTTTTTTCCTTAATGTCCTCAGAGGATAATTAGCTCACAGCGTAACTCAGGAACTTATTTTCATCATCCCTTCAAACTGTCTGTTGTGAGCTTGGGCTTTGCAGAAGTGCTACAGGATTATTTGATGCTAATATATGCATTTGTTCCTTACGCCCAGAGTTAATGGGTGCAAGGACAGATAAACTCTGTCCCCATTACAGAGCAATTTATTCAGTCAAGGGACAAATAAGTACAGAAATTACGGTCGGAACATATGGGAAGCACCAAAGCACAAAATCACTAAAGTCAAAGGCAACCCCTCCCCCAGGGACCTCCAAAGCCTCACTGTGATGTAATTCCATGAACTCCTGATGAAAAGGGAGAGGCAAAAGGTAACTTACAGCTCAGTCACGTCTTTGGGAATTCCTTTGGGCAAGGTGCGCAGCCCTTTGTTGCTGCAGCGAACCACGGAGTCCACACAGGTACACTGGGAAGGACACGGAGGAGAGAGCAGGCAGCTGCTCTCGTCGTTACCTGCACAGGGACACACGTGGGACATGAGGAACACAGTTTTCCAGCCCTTGGAAGATAGAACTGCTGACAAGGACCGAGGAGGGGCACCCCTGAACCCGTGGGAACCACCACGATATTTCAAAGTGGGTCCAGTGCTTTGGGTCAGCCTTCATAGGCAACATGGACAGTTCCTAAGCTGAATAGCAATATTAAATAAATAGGTTTTTTTTCTAAGGAGAACCTACTTTGTAATTCTGCAAATTGCAGTGCAGCCAGTTGTGTGAATCCCAAACCCTCACCCACAGTGTGCCAGCTGAAACGGACGTGACCATTAATTTAATGGTGGTGATGAATTTAAGACCATCATTTAAGATGCCCTTAAATTGATCTAGACAGATGATACTCACTACATACTCTGCTTTGGGAAGGCTTTTTTAAAAATTCAGCTTTTAGGTGTTTATTTTTAACTTCTTCAAGTCAGCCTGGCACTTTGTTTATCATCTGAACTGTAAAGCCTTCATTGTTTTAGACAACGATAGCCAGGCAAACAACAAACTGAAGCAGAATACTTCCAACTGCTGGCAATCCATCTGCGCACACATAAAAATATCCACTTTCTCCAACAGCGGTTTCAAAGGTCCATAAACAGCAGATTAAATCTTTTAATTGCAGAACAATAGGGTTTCTGCAGAAGAAACCAGCTCTTTGAAGCTAAGAACATTAAAGCATGGATTTTCCCCAAAAGCAACAGGCTTTGCAAAACATAAGGCACATGCATGGTGCGGGATCACGATGTACACGAAAGGAAACACTTAGTGGCACATTCTCGGGACGACAGGGAGAGGAACCACACGAGTGTGTGTGAGCACAGGCAGCCTGAGCTGCCCAGCACAGGCACACAGCACACACAGAGCCCTGCTTTGCCTTTTAACTCATGCAAGGACTAATGGAGACAGATCTGTTCCCTTCTCTCTGCTGGAGGCACCCACAAGCATTGAGATTAAAGAAGTCCTGATACCAGATAAGAGAATTACCCCCAACTGTACGGGCAGGGAATCATTTGCATTCAGAGGGCTGGGGAGGCACCACCAGCCTACAGAAGAACAGGGAAGATTTTCTTTTTCATTTTCTCCCCAGCTGAGCTTAATAACTGGAAACAGAACTCAAAGTCCTTCATAAACCTGTAGAAAGAATGTGGTTTTTTCAGCATATTTGATTTTCCCCTGTGTTCTGTGTTTCACACCCTGCCACCACCTACCTTCCATTCCCCACGGCTCCGAGTGATTGTATGACACAGAAAGCTCCCAAGTCTGGAATGACATTTTGTGCACCAGGATTTTTTTTTTTCTGCCAAGTGTGGAGTGTCATTTTGTGGACCAGGATTTTGCTTTTTGTTTTTTCTTTCTCCCAAACTAAGGGTGAATTACTCTTTAATGGCTAAACTTGGGTCCCTTGAGCTCTGAGCTCAAGCACCTGGGCCTGTTGCCAGATTGCTTGACTAGGACAGGAATTAATTTTTACTCTAAGTCGGAAAACTTCTATCACTCCTACGGTCTCTTCAGAGCTATGACTAACTGCAGCTCCAGCTTACCTGGTCTTAACATGTTATAAGTCAAGTTAGCAGCTATTTTCCCTTTACTATTTTCTCTAAAAACCGCTTGATCAGAAGACAAAAAACTACCTGGAGAATGAAAGGATATTTTCTTTCAAACCTATATGGACCCAACAAAACATTAAGCACCACTGAGTCATTTAAAATAATATATAAGTGGTTTTTTTTTATTTCCCAGTTACTGGTGACCCTGAACACTATCCAAAACTAAAAGATTTTCCAAGCAAGCACCAATCCCACCGGCTTCAGAGTGTTGTGTGTCAATAAGGAAGTGGGAGGAAGGCCCAGGATTACACCAGGATTAGACAAAGCAGAGCATTTGTCATAATAACTTCATTCTTATATTTAGGTGTAGGCAGTAGAAAGTCAGCAACTGGAAATCAAGAATAAAAATAAACTCCTGAGAGAGAACAATGACCTCCATCTCTAGGTGGCTGTCCTGTTCATCACTAAATGAAATGTTTATCTGCAGGACTGTTCGATAGGCAGGGATGTTCTCACAGAGCTGCCAACATCAGCACAAGTGCCAAACTGAACTGAATTTCCTTACCATCACAGGTGAAGTCCTGGACATCTACATCTTGGATTGGAATATCCTTTAAGAAAAAGGGTTTCAAGCAGCGTGGATTTCCACTGACAATTCTCTTCTTCCTCAGCCATTTTCCCAGCCAGGCCAAATGGCAGTTACAATTAAAGGAGTTGGCCAGCAGATTACTGAAAGGGAACAAGACATGATGGCATTACACATGAACATACAGAAATACTGAAATAACTACAGAAAGATGAGGGGCTCCAAGTCCAAGTTCTCCCCTGACACCTGTTTCTGTGAGATCTCTCCTCCATCCTTCAGATCAGGGAAGTTCTATGCAGGTTTTATAAGAGGATTTGGATTATAATTAAAATATACATAGATATGAATATTTATAGATATATTTATAAACCAGAGTACTCAGTGTTACAATTGCTATTCAGACATACTTACACCACTACCAGGGCTGGATTTAGAGTGGATTTCAATCCAAGCTACAGCTCACACCCAAGTCCAAACTCAGCTCTCAAACTGCACCCACGTGTGCATGACCTTCAACGTGATTGCTGTGGGTAATGCCATGGAAAAGCTTCTCAGTGCTATTCCTCAGCACAGCCCTAAGTGTACCAGTCCCTGCCCCAGGACACTCACCTCTGCTACAGCCCATAGAAACCAGTGGCGAGCTGAATTTGGGGGTCCTATTGAAATGGCAAGGATAGCCCTCTGTATATACATACTATAAAGCAGCACCGTCATCTGGAGCCACTTCTTAGGAAGCTTGCTAAGGTCAGGATACCTGTAGTGGAAAGCATCTGCTCTCCTGCCTTGTGAACTTTGTGAGCCATGCTTCCAGTCTGGCTGCAGCTCCTGGAATACCTTTCCTCCACAGCTAAATCCTAGCTGTGGCACTGTGGTGGAAGTGGCCATTTGCTGTTGGGTAAATGACCAAAGCAATCACTTGGCAGCCTCTATGAGATGGATGGATCCTTAACACGTGGCTTAGAACCAAACTTGGGATGAGGGAAAGGGGCTGATACCCCTGGTAAAAAGAGGAAGCTGGTTATGCTGTGCATAGGGACAGGGAGAACAAATTACCTCCTTCTGAGCTCAGAAAAAGGAGCTGTCAGAGCCTGGGTATGGAAAATGAAGTATCTAAACTAGCATGGGTGGAATTTTCACAACACATGTGAATACGTCCAAGAGTTATTATTTCGTAGCACAGAAAGATGATAAAGCAATTTCTTTAAATCATAGCATATCTTTATATGAAAAGAAATTTTATGGCCCAAGAAACAGGCACTTCAAATGCAGGTGTAGCAGCTGAAGACCTTGTAAGTCTTTACTTGCAATATACTTTCACAAACCTAGACACGTAGTAGAAAATCACATTAGGATCTCAGCCACGCAATTCCTTCAGAAAACAATAGTGCTGAAGACAAAACCATATGGGCACAATTGAGGTGCGGTAGCAAGAAAACAAACCCAAACCAACTCCTGCATTCTATAGGTTCTAGGCCAACATGACAGAGCCACAATATGATTTACAGCTGCTCTCAGCACTGCAGAACAGCCCATTTCAATCACTGCTGGCCTGGAGCTCTGGGCTCTACTCATATGTGGATCTAGCACAGGCTCTTTGGACATTGTGGAGAAGGAGAAGTGGGCAGAGCAGAAAACTCAGCGTAATGTTCAATAATAACAATACTCAACCTGCTTGACGCCGAGTAGGATTCAAACCTGCTGCTGAGAGGCGAGAGAACGAACAGGTTACACGGGAGCTTCCAGACAGAAGGTGCAGAAAAGCCCTGAAAGCGCGACTCTAGCTGCCTTCCCTCTGAATTGTTCCCCGCTGCCTTTAATCCATACTGGGACCACATGCAGGATGCCTCGTATGTTTTCCACGCCGATATACTTTGGCATGAACGGAGCGCTTAAACCAAATGTTGGAGCCGCCAACGCTAAGGGAGCCAATGCTTCAAAGGCCATTTGTTCCTCTGATGGAGGGGAGTGAGATCATATTCACAGAACTACTTCCGTGACACAAAGCCTTGGAATGAAATAATCCACAATAAACAAACAGCAGGTGTGTATAATAAGGTTTCTGGAAAAGCAGCAGTTCCGAGCGTAAAGAACATTTTGCACATCTAGAGAGCATCTTACGGAGATGTATCAAAAACTTTTAGAAACATTCCATCATTTCACTGACAAAATGCTCCAAAAATAGTAATTATGCCTGTCTAGAGAGGAGAGATTGCTTTGACGTAATGTGCTACTGCTCACTAGCTGAGAATCTGTAACTATCCATAAACCCTCACTTTCTTCTTGGCAAACACAGGTTAGCATATGACCTAAAATTTATTGAATCCTTAGGTTAGGAAAAGAACTGAAGGTCTGGAAAGGCTAATTATATGCAAAAGCTTTACTGTGGAAACCAGCTATTCAAGAGGAGTTCTCAAATCACCAACAGTAATGTTGGGCAGACAAAGTGATGCAAAAATTCATCATTAATAATCAGAGTTCCTACTCACAAGATAGGGATTTAACCACTCAAACAGAACCATAGCAATCAAACTTCTAGCAGAGATGTTGCACTAGCATTAAATTCAGAAGTGTTTACTCAAGGACATAGACATATTTTTAAAATCGAGGGGAAATAGAAGCCTTGAGGAATGAAATATGCATATCCTCATAAAAGTGTCTCTTCAAAATTGCAAAAAAGCTACAGAATATTAACTATTTAAATGGATTCTAGTGACCTGTTAGAAAAACACACTGAAACATATCTGGATGTTTTTGAAATTAGGTTGGAAATATATTCGGGGACTCAGGTTAAGTTTATACTAGAAGAGTGGCATGTCATTCTGATGAACCAGTTGTCATTCTGGCATTAGCTCCATGCAGCTCTTAGAATAATAATCCATGGAAAACCAGGTCTGCTTGCAAATAAGTCCACTTGACTGTGCAAGGACTGAAAGACATGACAGAACTCTCTGTATGCACAACTGGAAGCACTCTTCAAATTAAGATGCTACAGTACCTGGTCTGACTAATAAAAAATAAAAATCTGTTATTTTTTCACCAATAACTTACAAAATAGATGTTCTTCCCCTATTGCAAACCATTAGTCAGGGTATTATTGTCAGAGCTGTCCGTGTTTTGAGAATATCAACGAGGTTGAGTCACAAAGAGTAAGAACAAAAGGAGCAATATTTTTTAGTGCGGTGAATATGCCAATGTAAAAATGGAAATTGAACTTTGCCTGAGTTCTTGGCTCACATTAATAGATGTAAAAATAAGTCATTCCAATAGCTGCTTAACTCACAGTGTGGGTTGAACAGGAAAAGCAGTCATACTATCTAACTACAGCAGTGTTGTCATCTAATATACCACCTACAACAGAGAACTGCTGGGAAATGAACACAGCTGAGTTTTGCATTCAGCTATGAAAAATCACTATAGCCTGAAAACAATGTCCAGAGAAGTGAAAAGCACACTTTTCCTGTCTGTACATCAAAGACAGAATGAAAATGTGTCAAGGAACAAACTTTTTCATAAAGGCACAGCTAAAAAGCAACAGGATTACAAGTGAGTGCCAAAGCAATGCGTTGTAATTAGCAGCACCTTTAATTGCCCTCGCTAGAAAGTGCAATAATCTTCTTCCACAGCTGAAAGAATTAGAAAACGGGTTAGTAACAAAACATGACAAGGTTGCATCCTATGCAAACAGGGACTTTCTAGACTGATTCAGAGAGTCCCAAGTACAAAGGGAACCACGGAAGGAAGCACAGAGACAACCACAAGGAGCAGGCGCTGCCTGCAGCACAGTGAGAACAAGCTTTCAGCAAGTACCACTTGCCTTGACCAGAGACTTAAAAACAGTCAATAAAAACAATCTGGTTGTGTTTCTCTTTTTGTCCATCAGTTTCAAGGAGACTTTTGGGGCTACAGAATGTAAATGGATAAAAAGTCTGTGCTCCTTATGCTGCACGGAGCTAATGCCAAAATAACAACTGATTTTCTGGCGAAAAGTTATAACAACAAAAAGGAAGTGTTAGCAACAAAGCAGCTGAGATTCAAC
This sequence comes from Sclerurus mexicanus, assembly GCA_013396755.1. Classification (NCBI taxonomy): domain Eukaryota; kingdom Metazoa; phylum Chordata; class Aves; order Passeriformes; family Furnariidae; genus Sclerurus; species Sclerurus mexicanus. The sequence goes on from VWZF01002002.1 coordinate 629,091, forward strand.
ACTTCTTTCTTCCCCCAAACATGATGGAGAATGCTTTCCAAACCTGAAATGCAATAGCACCAATAGTTTATTTTGACTGGACAATTAGGCATATTTTCAGGACAGACAAATTCCATTAACAGCAACACCAGGGTCTCCACTCGCAGCTGGAAACAAAGGGCAGACTTTCTCTCCATATTTATCAGTCTGTACTTTATTAAAATTGACACACTACAAAAAGCATTTAAAACTCTGACAGAGACATGGAAAGTACTCCAAAGAAGGACTGAGAAGCATAAGAAAATTAACAGAAATCTCAGGTTGGGATTTTCAGATTCACATTCAGGAAGACGTGACTATTCTTTCTTCTCCGGTTGTTCTGAAAGTCTAGGCATTAGCTGGTAGGTTTCTTCTGATTTTTAACTAATCTAACTGAAATCCAAGAAAGCTGCTCTCACAAAATCAGACTCTACTGAAACTAAAGCAGCTCCAGGGAGCTGAAATGTGTGATAGGCTGCGTCCTTCTGGATCTGCAGAGATTGTTTTATGTGAACTTCTGCTGCACGTTGCACTGGGCTATGGCACAGCAAACCCCACAGCCACCCTGCCTGAGGCTGCCAACCTCCGAGTGTCTTCAGCCCCTCCAGCTGAAGCAATTCAAGTGTTGTCCTAAATCACACCCTGTGTCCTCCAAACCTGTGATTACAGCAGGACAGAGTTTTCTTCCCCTAAATAAAGTTTTCAATAGAAAATGAAGTGTTGCCTTTTCAAAAGGAAAGCACAGAGTAACTGCATCATGCCATAGAAAGATAACTTACATTGTAGATAAAGAGACCAATGTGCTGAAGGCCCCGGGGGTGATAGTGCTGATGTGATTGTCATACAGAGAAAGGAGCCTCACGGAGCTCAGGCCAGCAAAGGTGTCGTTGTTTATGCAGCTGATAGAGTTGCTCCTCAGCATCCTGCAAGGATTAAAACAGGGAATTAAGAACTACTGGGAGTGGGTATAATTTCAGGATAGGAGGTCCTTTACCAGGGGCATCAACAGATGCTTTGGGAAGCACTCTTTTTATTGATTGTTGAAGTAGGACACAACTAGAGGAGGGCTGGATTTGTGTAAACTTGGTCTCATGAATTTAAAATCCATCTCTTCCACACAATATGAGAGGCTGATGGGAGCTCCACATCTGAAAGCAGTATGTAATTACGAGTAGTGCTGAACTTGAAATAAAAATTAAAGGCTCGATTTAGTTAATATAAGTCAAGATGTATTTTGGAAATCAATTGAGAAAGACTGCTAGAAGTGCGTGACAATAACAATACTAGTTGCATTACTTCTGCTACTATCATGGATGGTTTTCGTAATCCACACTGCAAAAGCATGGAAGCAAACAGCATCCTCAGCAGAAATGAAGGAATAGCTTTGGAAAGATTTCCAGACATAGCACAAGCTCTGAGATGTCATTATCATCATTAATTGAGAAGATGAAAAACAGTAATCATCCTATAAAGTGATTTTTGCTCAGTGCTTGTAGCAGATGAATCAGTGCTGTGTTTTGGAAGATACATCTCTCGGAGTTGTTATGGTAACAATGAACTCGATGATAAAGCCCAATTAATCTGAAAGACTGTAGTATCTTGTTCCACTCCACTGCAAAAAAGGCTCCTGTGTATTTGTTACGCTGCATGCCAATCAATATCTGGGTCTGTAAACACCACTGCACTGTTGTGATATTCCTACTTAGGTGAAAAATTATTCAGTAATTAAAGCACGCTACCAAGAATCCACAAAATACATGCAGCTCATGCTGCTGTTCCAGTGAATTGATCCTCCACCTTGAGGGGGGTTAAGCTCCTTGGTATCACATTCATGCAGTCAACAAGGAAAACTCTGACTCCCCAAGGAGTTTGGATTTAAATCTCAGATTCGTATCTGCCACTTGGGCATTTAAAGGATACACCAATAGATACCTGAAAAGCACCAAAGAGACATTAGACATGGCTGGGAACAAATTCAGTGTCATCGCTGCTCTCTGTGTACAGCTACCAGCAGAGGCACTACAGTCTCAGTGATTTTGGGATTGCAGCTGGGGTGAAACCGTGCCAGGAAAGACTCCCAGGGCACAGAGACACACCTCTTACACGTGGAGCACTAAGCTGTGTAGAAGGCAGGTCAAGACCACAAGCTCTACAATGAACAGGGTAGTAAATGGGGCCTTCAGTGGCTCAGTAGCAGTAGGAAACATCTCCCCAGCTCTGTGTGTAACATATCAGGCAGCAAGATGGAAAGGCCAAATTTGGACACCAAAATATCTAGCACGGTGATTTTATTACATTTCAGGAAAGTACAGTCTTTTAAAGACTGGACCACGACCCTGACGAATGTGGCCCCTTCGCGAAAGATTACATTTCTAATGCTGAAAGAAAGTCAATTAATGGATAGCAATATCTGTCCCTCAAGCCAAACCCTCTGGTTTCCTATCATGGCTCACCATGCCCTGTGTGCCCTTCCTGAAAGAAAACTTATACTCACAGATCCTCCTATCATGCTGTGTATATTTAGACTGCTTTATCAGCTGGGGGAAATGTAGGTCAGGTCAGCAGGATAGCTTGAATGTTAAGTATCTTTTTATTAAAAAATGCTGAATTTTGTTTAGGAGCACTGCCACAGGCTGCTTTACAGTATAAAAATTAATTTAGTATCTATGGGCAGTATTTTCAAATCCCTTAGTAAAGTGCATACATTAAATTAAAGAACAGATGGCTATAACCACAAAAAATGTTAAAGGAACAGCAAAAGAAAAGTTCCATATTTGTCATTACAAACCAAAGCCCTTGAAATAAAACTTGAATTTCTTTTTACGCTTGAGTAAGGACGCAAGTAATTGTGCCACCCCTTACAACATTAGAAGCCTTTGTGCCTAATGAATCCATGGCAGATTTTAATCGCATTTTGATTCCTAGAGTCTATTTCCTGACAGCCTCACCTAGTCGAGTGCTTTCTTTCCAGAGCAGACCATGCAAGAGAGGGATTTTCACTTCAGAGCGAGTGTCCCTTGGTCAGCAGGACCTGTAACAGTCTGGTTACATCTGTCTTAAAGTCACTTATCTGTACCTGTTCGGGTGGCAGCAGGAACTTCAGTTTTATTTCTTTCCCAACCACTTTCCTAGTTTGTAGAACATGGAAAATCTTTTAGGCTCCTAGCCCACTATGAGGCTTTTTTTTTTTTAAAGGAGACTAACAATTCCAATTTGGGTGGAGGAGGAGTGGGAGGATGGACTAGCAGATACCAAACATGCTCCCACGTGCCTTCTCTACATAGAATATAAATATATATATAATGTATAACAAAATAATAGAAGTAGTAAATGATTAGAAGTGCACAAATTTAACACATAACAGGTTCATCATGATGTTACTCCTGAAAATCTATTTTACAGGAATAGCAGATGAATCTCAAATGTGCCCAGGACCTGAAATATGTTGGAGACTTCATGACAGTGCTACAAGACCGCGTGGTAGCACTTGCTGTCTAGTAACAGATATTTCAGCAGGAATTTCTCAGCTGGAGCATCACCACTCCACTCACAGAGGAACAAAGACTGGACTTTGCACTTACAATGTCTTTAGCCCCGTGAGGCCTCTGAACATCCGTCCATGCACTGATTCCAGCTGGTTCTCTGTCAGAATCAGCTCCTGCACTCCCGAAGCTCCATCGAAAGTGCCTTCTCGGATCTCCTTGATCTTATTGTTGCTTAGATTTCTGGAAGGACACAACCAGTCACAATGAGAAAACTAGCAGGGTTTCATTCCAAACATACACCATCACACTGGAAGGAGGAGGATAAGAAGAACTTGTGCCTTTTAGTGGTTATCTAAAGAGACATTCATTCAGCAAGGAGAGCATCCAGAAGGTCAAAAGTACATCAAACCCATAATTATATCCAATATATCAAGAGAGTGTAAATTAATGGAATTACCAGGTTTTAAGACCTCATGTGGTTCTTTCTTATACTTGTTTCCAGGATACAGAGTGGGACTTTTCACCATCTGATTCATGTCCATGAAGTTATGGACAATGCTTGGGACGGTGTTCTCATCTGGCAAGAATCAGTTAATTTACTACCACTGAAATGGTGTCACACATTGAAATATGGACCACTTTATTTTAGTGTATCTGATGCAAATTCTAATGTGTGCACTCCTGGACTCCCAGGCACTTAAATCCCGCACTGCCAAGCAAAATGAAATGGGTATCACTTAATTGTCAACTCACAGCCACTGCAATATACAGCATTATTTTCTAAGTATTTACTCTGCCTATACAGTCTCAAGATGTTTGCTTATAGATCAACACTGGAAAACTTTGATCTACAAAGTCAAATGAATTCTGCTGAAATGCAAAATTAACCTTTTGAATATTTCATATTTGTGAAAACCCCAGCGAACGGACAATTTCTGAATGATAGAAGCACCATCAGAAATGCATAAAAATAAATGGCATTTAATTATTTAAAACATTTATTATAAAGAAGGCCCCAAGCACATTAAAACTTTGGGCCTTAGTCCTTCAAGTATCTCCCACGATGTCCTGTATAGATTATGATGAATAATCCTATTTGTTTAGGTTTATGACAGGAAACACTATTCTTTGTTTCACTATCTACAGCAAAAAAGAAGGTACAAAATACTTTCTTGCTCCCAAGAAGATGCCAAATTCCAGCACCATTACTCACACAGAATGGCACGTTATTCCAGAAATGATCCCAGTACACACAGAGCATGAGTAATAGTTTCAAAATCCAATTCCAGGTGATATAAAACAAATGACAAGGTACCAGATTAACACCTGGGCTACTCTGCTCAGAAGAACTGGCAATCTTTCTGGGATAAAAGTTGACAGAGGACACGGCAAGAGACAGCTTGGCCTCAGACAGAAATCATATGGGTCTTGCTCTTTGCAGAAGTCATCACTTCATTAAAAAAAAAAAAAATGCTGAGCCTTGGAGATATGTTTCATGTGGGAAACTGGAGTACACTGGTTTATGTCTGCTGAGCAACTGTCAGAGTGGGCCCTCCAGCATGTGGCCCATCACCTCTTGTGCATTCTGTGATCAGAAAGAATAGGAGCACGCCAGCAATCAGCCAAAAATAACATAAAAACATATAGAAATACTTACATGCAGATTTTGCTTTCCAGAAGTTTAGTGCTTTGTGCTAACGCTCACATGAAGAGTTTATGTTCAGTGTCAAAGCGAGTCAAGGAAGGATATTCTGACATATGCATTTAATTTGGGGGCTCAGCTATTTCTCTAGTGGGAATGTTTAGAGCTCAGCATCTCTTTTGAATGCTGGCATAAATAAATGCTCCCAACGATCCCTTTTCTGGTAAAGATCATGCCATGATACATATTTACACAAAAATGAATGAATAAATAAGTAAATGTTTGTGGTGGGAAGGGAGGGTGAGGTTCTTTATTAGACAGACGTACACTCCAAGTCACAGATTCCAACTGATCTGCACTTGTAGTTGTAAAATTATTTTTTTGACTTCTAAAAGGTATTTAATTACATATATTAAAACATGGGTGTGATTTTAATGGTCTACTAGATATTGAAGGCAAAAAGAGCAAATACTGGAGACAGAGACTGGCCACAATCTGCAAGAGAATTGGCACCTTTATACAACGCAAACCATCTGAATTTTAATTGCTGCCAAAGGACTTCTGCAGATAGGCAACTTCTCTCCTTTGATTGAATAATGCCTCATCATTTCAACAACACAAAATTATCCCAAAATATGCCAGCAGTCTCAAGAGAAGGCAATTATATATACCTTTCCCATGCAAAAGATTTGAAAACCCAAGATTAAATGCTATGGTGAAATCAAAGTTGCAAGGCAGAGAAAAGATCAGCTCTGCAATAATAAATAGGTAAAGGTGACACTGTCCTGCAGTCTTGGTTGGAGTATTGTCAAAGCAGATGTTCTGCCAGCCTGGATTTTATTGTTTGTCCTCCTGAATTAAAGTTTTCCCATATTAAAATGCAACAACAACAACAACAAAAAAGATACAAAAAGGTAGATGACAGAACTCATGAACTCATTGACAAAAATAAAAAAGTTTCCTCCTAAAGTTTGAACAGCTACAATAATAAACATGGAAATGACACACTCTTCAGTCTGGAATTACCAGCAAAAATAACCAGCTGATACAAAGCCTGAAAAATGAAAACTTTGCCTGCTCTGCAACTCCGTACTTTCCAGTCCTAAAAGAATCTTTCATACGTGATCATCACACTTGACAAGGAATTTTTTGATCAGAATAAAACTTTATATAAAAATCCCACTATAGATAAGCCCCATCTTCTTGCAACGCTAAGCTTCTGTAAGGAATTCCTGTGTGAATACTGGAAGAGAGTGGGAAAAACCCCTGAGTTTTGAGATTCCTCCCCTCTGGCAGAATCCAAATGGGAGCCTATAGTCAACCTGGTCACTCATGAAGCCTTATTGTAAGGACTCCCTGATTTACCCTGGCGATAACATTTAATCCTATTTCCAGACTTTCATTTTGGGCAAGAGGTCAAAACAAATTTTCAGAAAGCCCGGGTCTACTTTATGGGGGGCTGTGAAAAGGAAATGAACAGATCAAGACGCTATCAAGGTGACTGCTCACACGGCTCGCTTTTCAGTCAGATTTTATTCACTTTGTGGCTAAAGTTTATAATAATATTATTTCTGTTGATCTCGTAACTTCACCACGGAACAAGCTGGGTTCTGTTCAAACCTCAGAAGGGCAATCCTGCCGTACCTGCTGGGCAGGTGTGAACGTTCCAGGGTGCTGTTCACTGCTGAGTTACTGACACACCTTCCCGTCCAAGCCCTGCAAAGGCTCTGCTCACTCTCACCTCAAACCTCGCAGCTTTATCACCAAACAGCCTGTTCCAAGTGGGGCTTCCCTCGAAGATTTCCGGCTGCTGGTGGTGTGTTTGGAACTGAGTATTTGTTAGGAGGAAAAGCCCAGTGCTGTTGCATTCTTCAGGAGGATGCTGAGAAGGTTTTACAGCCTTTACCAACAGGCTGGCTGGTTTTTATAGCGTGAGCTGTTTTCAGAAGCAGGATGGCACTGAAAGCCTTAAATCCTGCAGAGAGACAGTGACCTGCACCCAGTGACACTCCTACACTCATTCAGCAGAGCAGACTGATGGCCTCACTGAAGAACAAGGGAGGCACATGATGAGCCCAAACCCACGAACCACAGCACACTCTACAATCTGATTGCCAGAAAATAAAGTCTGTTTCTGTGTAACAAGTGACAGATGACTGCAACCTCGTTTGCCGGGGCAAAATTCATGCTTAGAGGAAAGAACAGCAGGTAACAGCTTTTTCCAAGGACACAAACCACTTCTGCCTCCCCAAGAAACTTGAGATTCTGGTTTTGAAACCGACTTCTAGTCTGCAAACTGTATCGTGATTCATTTTTATTTCACATGTAAAATGTTTCAAATCCTGGTCTGACACTGTCTGACACTCCATGCAATTCAATCTAGCAGAAATACTCACTGACACATTAAGCCTCCAAAGGCAATTACATACTGGAGGTAGGTTGGCAGTACCAGCTATTGCCAAGACAGCCTGACACTTCTTATTACAAGACCATATTATATGTTCACTTTGTCACTTTGGCAAGACTTAACGGAATGAACTGCTAGATGACCCTTTCAGGTTTTGAGGTAAATAATTTTTATTGCCCTTGTTCTCAAGAAAGGAGGTCAGTCCCCTTTCTCCCCAGCACTGCATGAAGTGTGGCAGTTCACCTTTCTGTTTTGAAAGTGAGCTCATTGCCAATTTCTCCCCTGCAGAAACAGCTGCTGGGATCTCACCGGGAATGGCCAGTGCCACTGATTTCCCATGGGCACAGGGAAGTGGGCAGGCTCTGGAGGTGACATCTGAGGGCTGCAGCTTCTCTCTATGGGTCAGCATCCCATTTCAGCAAGCACAGGTATCTCTGCTCCTGCTGAGTTGGGTGCTCAGGGTTTTTTCTGCAGTGGCCAGAAGACCCCTCCAGGCTCCCACTGTCATGGGAGTCCCCAAGCACCGGAGGCTTTTTCTCTGATTAACAACTTGAGGTAGTCCCAGGGAGTTGGGGGGTGCCCAGTGTTTGCTTCGTGCTGAATATGGCACTGGCTGCAAGGAGAGAACTGCCCTCTTCCACAGAACTCCAAACTTGTGGATGGTGACATCTCCCCTCACCGTCCCTGCTGAGAGACCTTGCTGTGCTGAGTGAGAACATCTTCTGCTGGAAACATAATGGCCTGTGAAAGGCAGAAGCATCCCAGGGCTGGAGGGCAGCAGGTCCTGGAGCCTTTCTATCTCGTGGAGACAGGATAGCCCCAAAAATCCAAGTCATGGAGCTGCTGCCACTCGTGAAATACACCTCCTTATATTTCCCCTGCACTTCAAGCAGATTCAAAGTGCTCTTTTCTAACCACCCTGCAAAATACTCATGACACAGTCCTTGGAGCCTGGAACTGACTGTCACGGGACTTCAGCTTTCAGGGCAAGACTTCCCCTTACACTCCCAGGATGAGGTGAGACAACATAGTAAGAATGCAGTGGAAGCAACACAGAGTTCACTGGAGAACCCAGTAAACTACTTCTGCACTGGGTTAGACCTGTCTAGAAGAACCTACATCAATCTTTTCATTCCATTGTAAAAAAGCATTGCACCTAAAGATGAAATCAAATTTAGGTTAGGAAAACAATGTTATGTATATGAGATTCTGCAGCTAATTATTTTTTAAAGGCATCTGCAGACATGTTAACCTTTTAAAAACCAGCAGGGTAATTTTAGCTATTTGATTCCTAAATAAAATGTGGTATCACTTTGCATTAGGAATCTCTGACCTTTAAATTTCTGTATCAGGAATTCAATTTTGTTTTGCATTAAAATGTATTAAATCCTGGGCTGACACATCATACAATAAGATTCAGCTTAGGAGGACTATTTACAGACAAATTGCACCACAAAGGCTAATTACATATCAGAGGTGGGGTTGGCAGTATCTTATTGCAAAGGTGGTCTGACACTTCCTTTTCCTCTTTTTTTTGGTATGTTTGCTTTCTAACGACAAGATTTAAAATAATGAACTGTTTATCCTTCTTATATTTAGAGGTAGATACTGTTTAGTTGTTTGTTTTGGGGTTTTCTTTAAAACAAAAGAAGGAAGCTTTATCATATATCTCAAAACTATGATAATCTTATCTCAGTGCCAAACCTATGACTACTTCCCTTTGAAATCTTACTGGGAAACTGTCACAACACACATACAGACATGGGCACCTGGTGGAGCTTGAGTGACAAAAGGACACAGGTGAGAACACCCGGAGCACAAGCCAAGTCTGAATCGTCCTTACGGTCCAGCTGACAGACCACCTCAGGCTGTTTGTGTTCCAACCCGAAGCATAATGCGAGATGAGGATGCACTAAGATGAAGCACCCATCAAGAGGAAGGAAGAGCTAATTCCTCTCTCCCTGGAATTATGCTGGAGCTTTACCAGCTCCAGTGGAACCGCTCAAATCACGTTTCTGTGCAAAGTTCCTTGACGTGAATCTGTCCCTAGTCCTAAACTGAAGGACAACTGCAGGGCAAGGATTCAATTACCCATTTAGATATCCTTATTCCAGATATTAATTTCAGAAGACAGACTATTACAGGGGAAAAAAATAAAGTAAAAACTAAAAAAAAGTGATTTAGGCAAATGTTCTGCCACTGCAAAGCTGGAGCTGTTTTCTTAAGCCTAGGAAGCAATGCAGTTTCCAGAGAGATTCCTCCACCTGCTGTTTGCCTTTAACACTTGAACAGACAAGGAATATGACGAGACAGAGTCCATACTGTCCATACTGAAGTAATAATAAAGTTTCTTGTCCCTTATAAAAATGGGGATTCAATGCGTATTCTTCCTCTTTAATGGCAGCAGTAAGACCCAATTAAGACCACATGCACCACGTTCCTGCCACACACAGAGTGAGAGGCACTTTTTCTGAGGTGTAAGGGGGAGACTTGTTTTTCCCATGTGTTTGACCTGTGCCCGCACACCTCAGCTCTCAGCACCCACCAAGGACGGAGAAAAGACTCTTTTGTTTCACAGGAAACAAGCTCTTAAAAAACCTCTCACAATAGTTTCATGCTGCATTCATGCCTGACAATACAGACCCATGGAGGCATCCATCCCTCCAAGGGATGGATGACAACAGGAAGGACAAACCACAACTTTCCTACAGCAAGTTTTAAATAAACTCGAAGAAATTATTCCAGCTATCACACCTCTCCAATTCTCAAAACATGAAGGTTTGAGGAGGACAGATGCTCTCCAGTTTGTGTATACACTTACACAGCATGCATTTTTCATTGCCATTTACTATCTTCTTACAGAAGGAACAGAGCACTTCAACACTGTCAACGTTTTCTGAGTGCACTGTAGCTGCAAATTATGGATCATCCATAAAATACAAGGCTAATGTTTATGATTAATTCCCCAAGTCTGGTGGTCTGTACCGGCACAAATACAACCCTCCCTCCCAAATCTGCAGTGCTCCATCTGAAACTCTTGTAGAAATAAAACTGACAAAAGAATCCCACCACAGTTGTCCCCAAAGCCCCTGAGATGCCACATGGATTGAAATGGCTGGGAAGCTCCAGATGGTAGAAACCACGTGAAAGGAATGCAGAACAAACAGCCTGGCTTGGTTGGTTACCCTGAATTACTCTGATTCAGGCAATAGAATCTTACTAAAAGTAAGCAGTTAAATGGGACATAATGAGGGTTAAAACTTAAAGAAATACAGAAAAATCCATTTTGAACACTATCAGGAGGTATGTAACATAATATCCTCTTTCCAAAACACAGCTTGTGTTAAATATATACATTGCACAGTGCCAGGACTCAAGCTGTCACCAGAATTACATAGATCTATTTGAATGAGTGATCTCTAAGTTTGCTAATTGATTCTCCTCATTAAGACAATTACGACTGAAAGAATCTGCCATCATCTATATATTGTAATATTATTTTCCTTTGACTATTTGAAGCAATTGCACCAGTTGGAGCCACACAACACATTTAAAAGACAAAAACAAAATGCTAAACTTTGTAGTCATCTCTAACATAAGCATGTCTGAATAAATTCTGGGACAGAATTCCTGTGCGTCTCTATGAGTCAAAGACTTAAGAAATAAACCAAAAAAAAAAAAAAGAAATGTCAGCCTAGGGATCTTAATCTCTTAATGTGGTTTAACTGTGTCTGTCCATCTACCAGGCAACTCACTCAGTTTCTTTAAATTTACATTAAAAAAGAGGTTTCTGCTACTGCAGTGCTGTAAAAAAATCATTTCTTTCTCCTTCCTTATAGTCCAAATTAATGTGTATTCAAACAAGTGAGTCAGACTTACATTTTCCTGAGGTTGGGCAATTTCTTGAAGAGTCCAATAGCTTCCAAAACTGAAATGTCATTGTCATTCAGACGCCTGATAGGAACAAACAGAGAGGTATTTAATACTTCACAGATGTCCACGGATACATCTTGGTGACATACAGGGCTGCCATACAGAGAACCATGACCTTTGTTAAGCAAGGCACTATCTGCCATGTCTCTCAGACTCCTACAGTTAAAAGGGTTCAGCTTTGAAGGGAAGAGAACACAGAAGATCTACAGTAAAAGCTTAGGATGCCTTTAAGAGTGTAATGCCAAAGGACAGTGTCAGAATGCCTTCATCTTCCAATGCATGGGACAAGGAATTATTGACCTTATCCATTACACAACAACCTTGTTTGCGTGACTAAATCTCTCCCAGCATTCTGCTACACAAGACAAGCGACTGGAGATGTGGTCCATGAGTACAGAAGGGATCTGATTCCAGGTCCTTTCCTATAAAGTCAGCTGGTCTTCAAAATGAATATGAAGGGCACTGCCTTGGCAGGCTTGGGATGCAACATTCTTTCTCTGATTACATGTAGCTCCATTTCGCTATGTAGAATCTTTGCTGGGTTTCTGGAGGTCTCTCATTTTTTCTGGCGTGAATTCAGACCAACAATTTTATATAGAATAAGGTTTAAATAGAATAACTGCAATAAATAAAATACTAACACAAAAAGAAAATTCTTTTTGAAGGGGCTACTAACACAAGAAAATCACCAGATTCTTCAGTTACTATGTAATAAACACATTTTCTCATACTCTCTTTAGCAGTATATTATGCTTAGAATTCTGAAGAATCTCAAAAAGCAGAGATTTGATAAAATTACTTATACCCTAACAATCCATTAGTTTTAGCGAGAGCTGTTTCACCCAAGTAGCAGGCACTGCTGAGATGGAACGAGCTCCTGCTCCCACGTTGACTCACAAGGGTTAAACCATTTCTCCAATAAAAATGACCGGAGACAAAGGACAAAGACAGAAGGTAGAGTGGAAAGGAACCACAGGACTTCAAGAGGACACACAGGGGCCCCGGCTGGTGCATGGGGCTCCCTTCTCATCCCCACGGCTGGCACAAATGCTCAGGAAATGCGAAGTTGTGCCCCTCTGAAACAAACTCAACTCGCCCATTTTCACACAGGGATAAAAGCGGAAGGCGCCTTCAGTTGCCTGGCCCCCTTGGAAGCAGGAAAGCCACGGCGTGGTGCTGAGGAGCCCTGCAGAGCCACACTTACAGGTCGGTGGTGTACTCGGGCAGGTGGCCGGGCAGCCGCGTGAGCTTCTGGTTGGAGCAGTCCACGACGGTGCCCTCGCAGCGACACTTCTCGGGACACACGAGGTCCATGAAGCACTTCCCGGTGAATTTACTCCTGTAATCCTCCGACCCTGCAAGGAAAGGAAAACACATTGCAGCAAACTGGTAACTGCAGCAATGAGAAGTTTTATGGAATCTGTCCTCAGCTCCGTCTCCCATCAGCTCCTGGCTCCTGCACACAACTTTAATACTTGCCAAGGACTTTTGCTCAGCCATTTTTAAAAACCCAGGACTAGCCTCTGTTTATTCACTCTTTCCTTGATAGAGTAATTCCTTGTCTAACAAACCTACCTGTTAAGGTATTTTCCAGCAAAGCCACTTTTCCCCATTTGGAATTCAGTCCAGCAACAAGGAAAAGGCATCTCATGAAAGAACTCAAATGACAAAAGACTTTCGAAGATGTTATTAAAAAGCCCCAAATGTTCAGATCTCAGCTATTAGAGCTATTTTTGAGAGCAATCTTTTATTAGAGAACCTTGTCAATTTTCCAACAATTAGATGCCTTTATTAACTATGTTAAACAAACAGCAAAGGAAAGTAATAGCAGCTTAAATCATTTTCATTTTAATTAAGAAAGGGTAGACCATATTTAGTGAGAAGCACTCCCTGATGTACCATTACTTCATGATTGCCAGACCTCCTTGACAAGGTTTTTGACCCGTTCTAATGAAATGCTTTTCCAATTATGTTCAGTGAACTAATCTGTCCTTTTCAGGTTTGCTTTTTCTCATTTAATACCAGCAGGTTGGAAACTCGATCTCAGTGCTTCGAGGAACCAGGAGTATTAATAAATACGTCTGTAAGCAAAGTGTTGCCCAGCCCCTGCCACGCAATTCCTGCCCACTCACTTCATATTTCACGATGGAAGCACCAGAACTGTCTCGGCAACCTTGGGAAACACCCAGTGGTCGTAACTACCATGAACCCTTCCTTAACTTTTCCAAAGTTTAAAAAGACAGTTTGCAATGTTCTCTCAGGAAGGAGGTGAGCAAATTATTTAAGAACACAAAAATGTCAATAAAAACTTAAACCTGAGCTGAAATTTGTTTTTAGAGACTTGATGACATTCATCACCTGCTTCCCCTTCCCAGACTGACAAATACTCCAGTGCTCATTTTATGACCACATACTATTTTCTGAAAGAAAAAAGAAGCTGCCTAAGCCCACTATTATTTTAATTTATGTTGCACATTACCTCCACAGGGCAATGCAGAGAAAACAAGCAATTCTACAGGCAATCTAACATTTTGATTCCACAGACACGCTTGGGTTTAGGTTTGTAATTCCAAACTGGATTATGAGAAACTTGACATACAGCTTTATACCTTGCCACTCCAGTGCTGTTAAATACTTTGCTGGTTTTCATGCTTATTGTAAATTATTTATCTACAGTGTGACTTCACTGACAACAAAGCACTTACAATAACAGGACAACTGGACTTTTTAAAGCATAATAAAAATACAGTTTAAGCCTTTCCCTACATCACCATCATTTAAATGCTTATCCTTTAAAAAATATCCCAACATTTGATTTCTGGCCCCAACAATTCCAGGCTTGGCAGGCATGTGTTTGCTTATTTTTGATCCCTTGAAAATAATGCCAAAGATGAACAGTTATCAGGACTAGAGTTTATTAAAATTGCTACAATTACAGTACACGTTGACAAAGCCACCAACATTTTTCAGTGATCAGAGTGTCCTGGAAATCCCCAAATCAACCCTTGGAGAAGCACTTCTGATTTTCATAGTAAAAGCTTTTGTTGAAAAAAAAGAATCACAAACAACATGAAGTTACATATGGTAAAAATTTATTAAGTATAATTTTGAGTCCACTGATGGATACAGGATTCATCCTCCTATGGGAAAAAAGGATGGCAAAGTGTAATGCTTTATGAAGGAGAAGTATATAACTGTAGAGGTTGAAAATCAGCTTTTGGTTTTCTCCCAAGATTTCTAGCAAAATAAATGAAGAATTTTACCACATTTTGACTTGGCTCCTGCTCTCCTCATGGCGTAAACCTTTCCACACTGCTTCAGCTACAAGAAGTTGATGCTGCCTGGGCATCAGTCCACAGCCACCACGCTTGCGAAGGGGAAAGGCCTCCCAGCCCAGCAGGAGAAGAACAGAGCCAACATCACCTTCGTACCTTTGGTTTTTCATCTCTCTTTCTCTCTCTTTTTTTCTTCCCTCCTTTCTAAGTGAGTTTGAATCAGAGTTACCCAGATAAGCTCAGAGAGAAAAGTAACCAACAGCTCAGCAAGTACTCAGTCACCTGTTATCCTGTGAGACAGCAGGAATCACCTGCCAAAGCCTAGACAAAATGTACTGTTTGACCTGAGCCTTGAGATCGCTTGGGCAGGTGGCCGCTCTATTAAGATATTCCCATCTGGGGTAGTGATGTGAAATTCAGCCATCTGCTCGCAGAGCTGTCGAAGCACATAGATCCATTTCTGCACACAGGGCTCCAGGAGAACACAACGGGGCTCGGGAAGCACAGGTAACCAGCACGTGCACCAAGTGCTCCTTGCACGCTCCAGAATCACCCACGGAAAGCCAGGGAGAGGACATGCAGGACAGGACATTACCTGGGAGTTTCTAGTCATTTCCAAAATTAGGAAGAATGAAGTTTGCTGTAAAACAAGTAGCCAAGGTCTGTGTTTAACTGGGGGCAGCTGTGGTTATTTGAATTGCTACTTGCTCGGATAACATTTCCTTTCCACAACCAATGTGACGCCACTGTCAGGTACGAGGGCATTGCAATTTCTCAATATCATAAAACAAACACATGTGCAGCACTGAGATAAAGAAACACCACGTTTCCAAGTGCTCAAAGATTTTAGGTGCTATACACACATGGAGAAATTAAGCAACAGAGAGAAATACCTTTTTGTCCTATTTTTCTTTTTAAGCATTGTTTAGCAAACCTGATTTCAGTCTTTAAAACTTAGCTTTGCCCAGAGGACTTAAAAGGAGTGCTGGATGGTCTGTTCTGCAACATATCAGGCTGCCTCGACAGGGGTTTGAAAACTGACCTGATACATTCATCCTAGAAAATGATCCAGCTGCCTCAAATTTGGCACCAGAAATACAACCAGAGAGATCCCTTGGTCTCAAACATGCACAAAACCCCAGAAATCTCAATCCTTACGTCTTCAATTCTCATAGGAAAAAAGGAGGTACATTGTTTGTGATAATTTCACATTGCTAGTATTAATTCTTGTCAGTAATTACAGATAAAATCTCAGAATCTCAGATGTCCTTGGTCTAATGGCTCCACAACAGATATGCGAGACATTTTTTCCATATAGGAAAACTTCTGTATGAGGCTCTCAAAGTCCTTTATGAATAGGTGTCATTATGAAGGGGAGAAGTTAGGCAGAAGTATTTTAAAGATTTTATCTAAGCTGTCAAAGCTAAAATGGTCCATTTGGGTCTGCTGACTCAGCTTTGTGCTATTTCGTACAGACCATGTTACCCACATCAGTTCAAGAGATAAAAGACAATGCTTTGTAGACTCTTCTGAAGCTTTTTCTGCATTCTAGTTCCTCACAGTGCTTTCAGATTGCTCAGATCATGTCCAAAGTTACTTTAAGTTGCAGGCCTCTTATTACAGAGGTGGCACCCAAAGTGTACCTCGAGCAGAAGGACTCGCTGGACAGCTCAAACAGACAGACACTGCTCACTTTATTTACAAGGCAAGAAGACAAAAGTGACTTTTCATCTCTGTAGGTATGGCTGCAATCACCCTCGAATCTTATCAACCAACAGGATGCCTAACTTCTTCATTTATAAGAGCAATTAAACAGATTAATTACATAGAAATGGTTATTCTGCATGCAAGCCCTGTGGAAAGTCTGCCACAAACACCCCTCGGGCTCCTCCCGCCGTGCCCAAGAGCCTGGTTAAGCAACACTTCACCTTTTTCGTTCTTTTTCCTGTGAGAAAAGGGGAGTCTCTCACCTTGTGATGCTTCTGAAACCAGCAGAAGTATCCGAGCATGCCATGCTGCAGGGAGTATGCAGCCTTCCATGGTGCTTGACAGAACCATGTTCCATTTGTATTGTTCTACCACATGGTTAGATCAAGCACAAAGGAAAACCCCACAGACAGCCAGAGTCAGAGTTAGGCAGCGCCAAAGAGAGAGGAGCGTTGAGAGGAAGCAGCATGGAGAAGCACAAGCTGAAGGTTCACGGGGAGCTGCTCTCCACTCCACCCATGCAAAAAGGTGCTGGATACAAGAGGTCATCCTTTACGCTACAACTGCAGGAACAGCCTGGAGCACAATGGGGGTTAGTGAACACGAACGGAGTCCAGGTGAACTCAGACAGAACGGGTACCACAGAAAATCCTACCAAAGCACTGCAGACGGCTCCTTCCAGGAAGGATGTGCAACTGCCACCACGCACTGGATGCCCAATCTACGCCGCTTTCTATTACTTACTCTCTCCTGGTGTCTCCTTTCAGTATAAACGTCGTTTTGGTTTGCTTCATTTATTTAAAGGCAACCTTAGAAATACCTCAGCCCATGTTAATAGCAGCAGATTCTGAGCTGATGGCCAAGCTCCGGCATTAAATGCTCCCTGAGTGCCCTTTGAGCCTGATTTCAGCTCCCAGAGGCCTTTTATGCTGGGGGAGCTTTCACTGACATCTGTATTACCACTGCTTTTCTTTTTTTTTTTCAAATTTATTTCAACTGCACTTTATAGCAAGGGAGCACACACATACTACTACAGACATATGAAGTATTGTGTTATTTTGTTTCTTGGCATATTTGTTGGGTTTGGTACATCGTTTGCTGATGGAAGCCAAGCACTCTCTCTTTCCGACATCCTGGATTATTTCAAACAGCTTTGCTTCTTGTAACTCATTCCCGCAACTTTGACATATAAATCAGGGCATTCAGTCTTGGCTTGACAGCTCTCCCTGAAATAAAACTTTCACTGACTTTAGTATCTGCCAGTGGACAGTGCTTTGGAAAGTCACATCTCCAATGCTCTTGCAGGATTCCCAAATGCGAGAGGCAGTGGCTGTCCCCTGGAACTGCTCAGAAGATTGTGCTGGACTCCAGCGAAGGTCAGTGCTTGTGCTTCTAAAAACATTTCACTTTCCTGAGTAAGGGGTTTGCGCTGCCCAAAGAACAAAGTCAGCATCCAGCTGATTATTCAGTGCCTACATGAAGAACAACGCAAGTACTTGAGCAGAGATGACAGATAATACAGAAGGGTCTTTGCTTCCCCATTTTGCTACGACCCAGCCTTATAACACAGAGAAGTCAACACAGAGTTACTTGGAAACTCCAGAGAATAAGTCCAGTGTTAACTCAGTCACCCCATTCTGTGGGGTTGGTGCAGCAATGAGAGGCAATTTGATTTACTGTCTGTCTTTACAATATAAGAAAGAAACTAAAACAGCTTTCGACGGGAATCTTCACACAATAAATCTTCAATCTCCACAAGCTGCCAAACCAGCCAGAGTCCAAGCTGATACAAACATGAGATTATTAATTTCCTTTAGTGACTCATGCAATGTGGCACAAATGGGCACTAATTTTCTCCCCTTATTAATTCAAAGTATGCATAACCCTGGAATCCACACTCATTTATTTAGAAATTATATCTATAACTTGCATTCCTGGCAGTAATTTTGTATGGCTCTAGTGAAGAAGGATGTAATCCTTATTCCTACACTGGTTTAAAAAAGCAGCAATTCTGGCCTGGGCTCTTCAAATAAATTCATCCACAGTACTCTGTTAGGCAATGACAAGTAACAGTTCATCTCTTCCAAAGACTTTTATATTATATACTGATTTACAGTATTAAGTGGAATATCTGTAATAAACTCAGTAATTTCAGTGTCAATGAACTCTTTCAGTCCTACTAGAAACAAATGCAGTCAGAGCTCTGCAAATGTCTTCCTGAGAAACCCCACGAGAATATTTTGAACAAGTCTCTGTTCCTTTGCTGCACTAATTAAACACCACTTACAATAACTGCCTAAGCTAATCATCAACTGCAATGAACAAGAGGTACCAGCACACAAAGTCTGTCTAAACCCTAATTTATGTCCCTAGAACACAACGGAGGCAAAGTACCAGGAAAACATACTATTTTGTAAATTACATTTAAAAAAATTCCATCAGCCTTTGGATGTGCCTCAGATCATCCCATCAATGTTTGCAAAAAAAGAAGTTGAAAGATGAATGATCCTATCTCCAGATATTTGCCAGCTTTCATGAAACCCCCCTCCTTTAGAGACCCTCTACACCCAAGCAGCATTGTATGGGCTGCTCTTAGTGTTTACTTCACTCCTGGAAATCCAGGTTCTGTTAATCAGTCACTGAACCTGCAGTTTGCTAAGAATTTTTAGGCAGGGCCTTATTTTTAGCTGTTCCATCCAGCCATACCACCTCGGGACACTGCTGCAGTCTCAGAATACTCAGATGAAAAATGTATTGTCCAACTGCAGGCACCAACGTCCTGGTTTTAGCTGACGTGCTCCCTTCATGCCAGCACCTCTCCAATTATTTTCTTTATCCTCGTCAAGTGACCACTGGACACAAAAAAGGGCTGCCTTGGCATTCCTGGTAAGTGTTGCTCAGCCTGGTCTCAACACATGCAATGGCAACGTGAGAGAAGAGAATCAACTTTGCCCCACCTCAGTTTTTGAGGTTACAAGACTAATCAATCACTCAGCTTTGTGCCATAGCCGATGAAGACACCCCCAGAGGGCAATTTGGACCCCAAATGAGGGACCTCTGTACTCTGCCTGCATGGGGAATCTAGGACAACTGTGTTATTTGGATGCCTAGGTGATATGGATATATGGATGCATCTGTGAGTCAACATTCACCCTTCCCTCTTTTCGTTGCCTCTTTACTATAATTGCAAATAAGGATGTTGGTCTAAAATAAGCTTTCTAACTGGAACACGCCAATTTACTTCCTCATTAAGAACCATCCTCTGCCAAACAGACCCACCTGTTTTATGGGAAGATTATGCTTCCCTAAGTGAAATGATTTCCATTCTGCCCACCTTCCCCCACTGCAGTGCAGGAACCCTTCACCAGCGTGTTCATCACGAGCTAGTGAAGGCTTAGAGTAAGTGGCACAAATTTTAACATGAAGATCTCAATTGCTATCAAAGACGTGCAGAAAAGGGAGGGCTACAATCAGCATCCAGTACAGCCAAATTACTGTAACAACAGGAACACTTCTACAGTACAAGGGCATTTAGTTCCATTACCATTAGTCATAGCAGTTGTGTTGTGTTCCCTAATGACTTCAACTTCAGAAAGATTTCATGCAAACTAAAGCTCAAATATACTCAGTAACACTGTTCAGTGAAAAATTCATATTCATAATTATTATTTCAATGTAGGATTTAATCTGCTGGTGATTTGTTGCTGTTAATCAACCTTCTATTCAGACAGAATTATTCTTATGCACCACAAACACATCCTTAGTTTTGGTATATTCAGAGAGTTTCTGATGGTACCTTTGCTGAGTCTTTGTGTCTTTCAGGGGAAAAAGAAAGAACACACAGCATTTAAAAGCACATACAAAAAAAAAAACAACCAAAACCAAAACTAAAACCACATACACAAAAAGAACAAAAACAACAAAAGAAACCCACCAAACCAAAACCCAGACAGAAATCTGAATGTAATCAATTGTCCAGCTGTCCAAATCATAACCAGTGTTTTGTATCCCTTTCCCTCGCTCCACTCAAAGAAAAGCCCTGGTAGGAAAAGTGCTGGAGCTTGGCCTCCTGTCCCTGTAGCACAAGGCAGACAGGAGCAGGTGGATATGAGTGCTTTCCATCAAACAGAAAATGCTAAGGGCAGGAAGATGAATAGTTGGTTTGTAAATGACTATTTGCTTACTAAAAATGGAAGGAATTTGTAAAGTTGTTGTCAGAGTGATTGGCAAATTACAGAAACAACTGGAGAGTGTTTCAGTCAGACAGATAATGTAAGATCTGGATTAAATTCACCTACCTTTCAATTACTTTTAAATGCTGGTTGAGGAGTGAAAATACATTGCAGCTTTCAGTCTGAGAGCTCAAAGACTTTAAATAGTGCTTATATATTACTAAGAGCAGAGAAGGGGATAAAGCTGGGAGACCGAGGGACAGGAAATACATGAACTGCTGCAGGGACTGGGCAAAAAGCGCTGCTGTGCAACCCGTGCTTCCCTGACTCCATCCACTGCAGTTCTGGGTTTCTAAGGGTGCAACAATGCAGAGAGGGGAGAAGGAAATTTCAGGTGGTTGCAAGTAACAGCAACTCTGTTCCAAAGCAGACAGGTAACCCAAGGAAGGTCAGCATGGATGAGGACAGAGACTGGAAAAGACACACAGAGAATTAGGAGAAAAATGCAATTAACAAGGAGAGATTTTATCAAGTGGCTTCAAAAATTAAGAATGACTAAAAAACAACCACATTGCCGTCTCATAATAGGGGATAACTAGCCCTAAATTAGCAAGCTCTGGATCCATATATACCACAGAGGCTGTCTTTGGTTTGGTTTGGGTAAACAAGAAGTAGTGTCCAAAAAGGAGAGAATAGAGCACACAGTTCATTGTCCTCTTGTTCTTCTCTGTGCTCGTGTTTGTACAGCACTATCTGGAACTGAAGTAACTAATTAAAGCCAGCTAGACACCGTGTATGCCTTGATGAAGGAGGAAGCAGGAAGACAGGTTTGCCTCATACTATTTCGAATAGCAATCTTCTTTATAAGAGCCTTATTTCTAGGAATTAGAAGGTAAAAGGCTTCTGTGATGTGATATTTGTAGATACACAATGCTTTGATCATTATCAGAGATGGCTTGTGTCAGTACAGCAGGTGGAACTTTCATTGCTTTTGAAACACACAATGCACTAAAAAATGCAAACATATCACAGGGAAAACCAGATATACAGATGAATACAAGGGCAATTCTTTCCAAAAGCTATTTAATACACAGTGTCACACAGCAATCAAGGATCCTGCCAACTCTTGAAGTGACAATAAGCTGCCACAGAGACAACACAATCTGCTCATAGATTCATTTCCCTTCCTCCTAAAGCCGAGTGCTGCTTTAGAAAACAAAACTGCTGCATAGTGAACTTAATCAAATGCTGCTTGGTAGGATATTTGTGTTGATCTTTTCCCCTCTTATTCTAAGAATAAGAATAGGAGTCTCCAGTGACCTAAGGCTGGCCAGCACCATTGGATCCTTGGGTGGTCATAGTGGGCACACGCAGACAAAAAGGAAATGATCATCAGAATTTCACTGTTGCCACTGAAAATGACAGTATTTCCCTTTTCTAAACAGAAGAAACAGAGAATTAGTCACAGCCTGTTCCTCCAATTTCTCTTTGAAGAGAAAGTCTCAGATTTTTTAGTCTCAGATTCTATAGCTATGAGGAGACAGCTGAGCAACAGGGAAGTTTATCATTATTTTTGAGCATTGTATTAAATGGAAAGCAGAAAATCATGGGAAATAGAATCTATTGCAATTTGATGCTTAAACATATTTGATGGTATATTCAACAGCTTTGCCTGTCTCACAGCCCTGGGCAAAACCATGCCCCTTTCCCTGCTGTTCCTTCATTTCATGCTATAATGCTTCCAATTTTCCTTTCAAAAAGAATTATGTACATTATCTACCTGTTGCACAGATCTTTCTTCCTATGGCCACTCATAACCTTTGCAGATGTTGCTCCACTGTTATCAGTAAAAGCTCGAGTCATTTGGTGCTGGGAGGAAACAGCACGTGGGGAAAGCACCTCAACCGAAAAAAGTGATCAATTGGAAAAAGAGGACAAACACGTCTTGCTAAATACCATCTAAAATGATGATGGGCATCTGGAAGGAAAACTGAAGGAAGCGGTGTGCAGGATGAAGTTTTCTAGATCTGTTCCTGCTAATCCTTCCTCTCTCCTATCCTTGTATAAAAAACCACTTCCCTTTCTCCCCTTAATTTACTGAACAGTCACATTTTTTCTCATGCCACGTTCTTTCTGACAATCCCCTTTATGATAATAGAATCATGGAATGGTTTGGGTTGGAAGGGACCTTAAAGATCATCCAGTGCTACCCCCTGCCATGGGCAGGGACACCTTCCACCAGCCCAAGTTGCTCCAAGCCCCGTCCAACCTGGCCTTGGACACTCCCAGGGATGGGGCAGCCACAGCTTCTCTGGGTAACCTGTGCCAGGGCCCGCCCACCCTCACAGGGAAGGATTTCTTCCTAATATCCAACCTGAACTGACCATCTTACAGTTTAAAGCCCCTCCTCCTTGTCCTGTCACTGCATGCCCTTGTAAAATGGAATGTGGAAAACACATTAATTGCTTCAGGACAACCTCAGAATTTTATGACTTCAAAACTGGTCCTTTCCCTGATGTCAAAGTATTAAGCTCACCTAGATTTAACTGCTCATTGGTGTGATCCTGACACTGGCTGAGTACCTCTACTCCCACCGAGCTCACGCTTTCTGTGCATCCTCATCTGTTCTCAAAGGTCAAAGACCAGGTCAGCATAAAATTCCCCCCAAATGCTTCCTTAATCAAGCCCTCATATTCCCTGTGTGTGTGTCCCCCCGCCCCAAACCCAACATTCTGACCAAGGAAATGCACCGAATGTATTAAACAAACTACAGGAAAATATCAGGATCCTGAAATAAGAATCCTTTGAGAAAGAGATGCATAATTACAAAAGGCTTTAAAATAAAAATTCTTTTCTCATTCACTGAGCAAAAGATGTGAAAACCGGAGGGCGAGAATCCCCCAGGCAGCAAGGACACTGACAAGTCACTAAGCATTGCCATCCCAGTGGGATTGTGCAGACTCATCCCTGGAAAACACAAAGCAGGGCTCAATACCCTGAACGATGAAGATTCATACCGCACGGACATTTCTGCACAGGGACGTGCTGCGCTAAATCCTGGGATGAAACATATTCCTCAAAATGAAAACATGGAAAATTGCTGCTAAATGCCAAGCCTGAAGCAGCCACGATTCAAAGGGACAAGCTGAGCAGAGCAGGTGCCAAGGATGTCTGTTCTCTGGATTGATTTACAAACTAAGATTTTCTAAACCATTAGACGTTCCCCCGTCTCATGTGAGCAGACAGCGAGTCGAGTTCAATGTATCTCATCGCCATCTGGAAACTCTACAGGCAAGAATATCTTCTCTATTGAGCTTTTGAACAGCATTAGTTTCCACCCAGCTGAAATCTTTGTTCTGAAGCTGCACAATCCCTGCTCTCCTCCTTAATAAGTCAGGTTTATGCCTTTTCCATGTGGTTGTGATACAGATGTAGAGCTGCAGAGCAAGGGGAAAACAGCCTAATGCCTCAAGGAAAGGACCCCCAAGATAAGAACTCCCATAAAATGTTGTTCCCAGCATCACCAGGTACCGTGTTCTGCACTGTAGCTCTTCCTAGCTACGACTTTTCCTAAGTGATATCAGATGGTGTCTGCCTTATCCAGTCGCCTGTACCATTGTTCAAAGCATGCATGCACATACATAACATTAATTTCTCCAGCCTATTAATAAAAGCATAAAAACAAAAAACAGTGGCAAATTGGGTACAGGTTTGCACAGATCTGTTTCTGCAGTCTACTTTCCTTTCTAAACTATATTTATGCATTTTCATTTCCAGTTTCTTTAAATATGAATATCACCGACTAATTACCTTGTTACTATGATGGACACAATCCAAAAACCTAGATAAAATATGTCATAATTTCAGGCCTGATAATAAATGTTGTGGTTTGAGTCATAGGGGATTAAAGACCTTAACAAGCCTGCCCAAGAAAAGCTGACTGCAAATGAAGTTATCTTTATTTTATTTTCCCCATAAAGGGAAGGTTTAGCTCGGCATATTGCTCTCAGAGATGCACAAAGCACAACAGCTTGTTTTGGGCTGCTGCCACTCAGCTTCATGCTGCATCCCCATCTAGAGTCATTAATCTTTTACCACCAGGAACACAATTAATCATGTTTCTTTATGGAGGAAAAAGAGAAAAACCATAGTAATTTTCATAGAAAACACTGCAAGGTACTCCATCAATAACAGTCATTTTTCTTCTCAGTACACACTAATAGATTTGCTCACTGAAACCTGCTTGTCTTTACAATATAAAAAAATGCAGTAAGATACACATAAAGCAATAGAAAAACGCATGAAGAAGCAGTCACCTGCTTAGTTGTACTGTATAAGGTAACAAATGTCCTTTTACTGACAGCCGAACCATAAAGAGATAGGCTTGAAAAAAGCAGTTTATATTACTTTGGAGGTTATTTTCGACGGGAAACATTTTCCCATCTAGCTCACAACAACAAACCTTTGCCTAAATTATTATGCAAATCTTGATCCAAAACTTGCTGAAACCAGAAATCTTACCAAGAGTTTTACTTGAATTAATGCATGTTGCTTGTGGATATAAAGACTGTAAGTCTACGAAAGCACGTGAATCGATGCCAGCCCCTCACCCCCAGATCAGGAATGCCCATTGCCGGTGGTATAAAAATCTCGCTCATACTGTTCTGAGCCTTTTAGGTCTGAGAACTCACTTGAGCTCAGCTCTCATTAGGTCACTGAGAGTTCTGGCCGAACACAAATGACAACTCAGCCACCTTCCGCACCTTCAGAACATCACATCTGCCACGTGAATTCACATGCATCTTCACTGTTTTCCTTAAATATTTCCTAAGTTAGCAATTCTTTACAATTGGGTATCACAAGCTTGTATCTTTTTATTTTGCTTTTTAAGAGACACAGAAGACAGCTAGTCACTACCTTCTTTGGGATTCTTTTTTTTTTAATTTTTATTTTATTTGAATCCATAAGTTAATTGGCTTTCTGGAGACCTAACCGAATTTCCCAAATTTAATTTCGAGACATACTCCATAATATCCATTACGGCAAACACCGTCCCGCAGATTGGATTAGCAGGCTCTCTGGACCTGCTTATTTCTGAATTGAAAGTGCAGCACGGGCTGGCTAAATGAATTACCTGAGCAGCGGAACTTCTTGCTCTTGATCTGGCTGATGCGCTTGTTGGCAAGGCGACGCGGATTGCTGCAGCGAGCGCCGCTGGTCTCGATGGGATTATCCTGCAGGTAATCAGCCAGCCACTTCAGATGGCAGTCGCACACAAATGGGTTCTGAGCTAAATGTCTGCGAGAAGGATGGGATGTTTAATCGCAAGTGACCCGTGACACTCTACTCCATCATTGTTTCCCCGCGAAACGCAAACCTGAGGAGTGGAGTCATTGAATGAGCTCCCCCCCCCAAAAAAAAAAAACCCAAATCCCAACCAAAAAAACAACGCAGGCCTGGGGGAAACCACACAGAGCTGCACGTGAATGGGAGAGTTCTGTGAGCTACCACGTTTCGCAGCTCATTAAACCTCCTGCAAGTCCTTTCAGGGAGGAAAGAGAAATTAAGATGGCAAAGCTCGCTTTAAAGGACACGGATCCACTGTCTGCCGAGTCCTGTGTTCTCTGCTGCCTTTTGAGAGAAACTCACCTTAACTGAGGATCGTTTTGTATCCTGGTTTAAAAGAAATTTTATCAGCAAGCTCAGTTTCCTAGGGATCAAAATGTTAATTAGTAAAGTTCCTTGGACCTTTGGGCAAAGCCAGAAGGGATCCAGAACTCTTTTCACGGGACTGAAATTAATATTTTCCTATACTCATCATGTGTAAGAGTATTCCCCTTATATTTATTTTTTCCTGGAGCCAAAAGTCTTACTTATAAGACTGAACTTAATGCAAGGTAGAACTTTATCTTTCACGAAAATGTGCACAACTTGTTTCCTACGCAACTGGAAATAGGTTTTATACTACTGATTTTAACCAGGTATTTGCTTGGACTTTGGCAACAGAAATCTGCTGGAGCATCTGAGAGAGAAACAGCATTTCTCTGCTGCTGTTCTGATTCACTGTGCTTGACAAAGCTGAGCTCTGAATCAGGAGAGTTTGTCAGGTCTTTCCCTGAGCTGGATTTTGATCTCAGCTAAGCTAACTCACATCAGCCCCTCTGACCTCCAAGGGAGCAGGACACAGCTCTCCAGTAACTGCAGAGATAGTTTAAGGAAAGACAGATGTTTCAATTTGGTTTGGACAGAGGTGTAAAGTTATAGCCTCTGTTACTGTTTTCCACCTGTAGAAACTTCTTTTCTTTTTGTAGTTATAGTCATGAACTGTCATTTAACAGTCAGTATAAAATGCAACAGGGCAATGGCTGGTCAGGAGTGGGAAGGGAAGGCACACATTGCAGAGAGACCCTGAAGAAACTCAGGACTGCTGTCGCAGCGGGGCCACTGGTGGTGTGAAAGGTCCAAAAAAGAACATAGAGACAGTATGTGGGTCTGGTTTTGTAAGTCTAGAATAAACACAGAGGACGGCAATCACTTGGAGTATTAAAAAATGGGAGCACAAATCAAAACATTTCATGACAAAGTGTTGTGGTGTGAAGCAACAGGTCCGTTCTAAGCAAGGGCCACCAGGAATGCCAACAACACCCCATGGAAACCAAGGGCAAATGTTTATACCTTGAGGGTGTTGCCTGTTTAACTTGACAGACCTTATATACCTTTGAAAATGAACCCTCCCCGTGGGCCCTGGTTATATCAGTGTACCTCTAGAGAAATGGAGGGGGATTTTGCACATGATTATGCCAATGCCTTAATGGTTTGCAGCAATACATACTGGCCATATATCTGGAAATATGTTGGAAAATTCAGGTTGTGCTTATGGCTGCCTGGGGAGGTGGTAGAAACACTGCTGCTAGAAATCATCCCTATTAGTTCATTTGTGTATGACTCAAAACATTTACAAAACTAATTTAGCCAGTGTGCATTTGGATGCAAAAATTTCCAGCACTATAGTATGTGTGTGCATTTGCATATATAATGTGCATATATATTCCAGTATGTATATATATACATGCCCATACATATTTTGATACTGGAATATCAGGCTGCCAACTCCAGCTCTGAAGGAGTACTATTTACCTTATTATCTTACTACTCACAGCTTTAGGATGAGGCCTCCTTCTACAAAACATTGAGTCATTTCTATATTTTTACTTCGGATCCCTATTCTAATGCCTCCAGTTCAAAGCCTGTCAGAAAATGTTTAGTGGATTTTTCAAACCAATCAAATAACACAATAAATTATTCTTCTTAAGTGAAATGTTGGCTGAAATATACCATCTAAACCATGCCCAGGTTCTACACGTTCCAACTATATACATTTATATATAAATATACACAAGTACAGGTATCATTTCCATAGTCATGAGCAGGACTCAGACCCAGGAAAGAGAGATGCCAACTCATTAGCTCACTAAAAACTGTTAGGCTCTAATGATTCTAATAGTATCTGCTGCCCATATATTTTACAGAGCCAAATGCACACATTATCTTCCCAACAAACAGTCTGGGTTTAACACACTTCTGACATTTATGTCACTATGGGCAGGCTGTGTCCATAGCTGGCCTTGCTACCAATGGCTGAATTGTTGCAATACTTCTATTTCCTGCTCCTTTTCCTTCCGTGAAAAAAGGAGGGGCTGCTACACTGATGCCTGTCCCAAATTGTCTTAATGTCAGATGCAAAGACAGGCAACTTGTCTGGTGGAAAAAGAGAGAGCTGTCGTTTGTGATGTGCCTGCATACTCACAGAGTCTGGATCGATCGCAGAGGTGCAAAGAGCCCCTTGCTGATGGTCTGCAGTTTGTTGTCATAAAGAGATAGCAGTTTGAGATTATGCAGACCTTGGAACGTGTTCACCCGCAGGCAGTTGATCTTATTGGCATTGAGAAGCCTGGAAACAGAGGAAAGGTTTAGAATTCATTCATCTTGTAGTAATCGAATAAAGGCAGACTGGACTTTGGGGTTAAATCTAAAAAATTATTAACCAAGTCACCAAAGCCAACCCACACGTAAAAGGTCTTCACGTGCCTGTTACATTTAAAAGGTGAAAAAACCACAGTCAACATGAGTACTCTCTCAGCTGGTGAATATACAGTAACAGTGTATGAATATATATGTAAGAGTGCTAACAATCTAAAAATACTGAAATATTGGAGGGTTTGGTATGCCTAGTCCTCTCTCAATTTACCCAAAATTCTACACAAGTATTTGAGGAAGCCTTCAGCTTAATATGCACAGAAATAGCAAATACTCCCCACCTTGCTATTCCATGCACACACACATCCAGAAAGCCGACGACGAGCAGAAATCCCTTTTCCCCCAATTTTCTCTACCAGCAGCTATCTTAAGTCTAACTGAAATTTTGGGAGTTTGAAATCTCTTGATATGCACTGCAGGGTTAATTTGATCATGGAAGGAGAATAAAACAAACGTGCTTCTCCTCGGAGATAAGAAGAGAAGCGTAAGGTCTGGGCTAAAACTTACTGAAAGGCAAACTCACTTCCCACCCGGAGGCAGCTGAGCAGGGGACCAGGCTGCCCAGAGGAGCTGTGCACTCCCTCTCTTGGAGGTTTTCAAGAGATACTGAATAAAGCCATGAGCAACCTGCTCGGACTTGATAAGGTGGCTCTGCTTTAAGCAAGGGCTCTCCAGAATCATTGTGTGGTGATCCCTGGACGGCTCTTCCAACATCATCTCTCCTACAGTTTTATGAATCTGCCCTATTCCAGTCACACCAGACTCCCGTGCAGTAGTGGAAAAGCAGCGCAAAAGGCAGTTTAAATCATTTAAAAATATATATATTTTGCACAGCTACACAGCAACCAGCTGGCAGAACCGAGCAGTTCAGCCAGAAGATCTTGGACAGCACTTGTGCAAGTTTTTTTAGATCACCCAGCCCGAGTTCTGTCCTGTATAACAAGTATATACAAACGCGACAACAAGCTGGATCTCCTGCTGAGACAATCAAACACAAGAACACTTATATTGTCACTGTCATCTGCATAGGTGGTATCTTAAACTCAGAAGGAAAATAGGCAGGAAATTACCTATTCTTCTTACAAAAGCCAAAATCCACATCTTTTGACTACTTTCAGCCTGAGGAAAAACGGTAAATTGCAAACAATATATTTTGTTAACTCGGTTCTCTTGGGTGCAAAATCATTCCCTTGTCTATGAGTTTGAGGTGCTCTCTGTGAGGCACCACACCAATATGAAATCAGAATATGTTTATAGGAAAAAAGGAAAATGTATCCTCTATCCCTCAGCAAGCCAATGCACCACCTTAAATACACCTCTAACAGCAAGGGGAGCTGCCCTTTTCAGCACACTGCACATATCCCATAGAGACAGCAGGGCAGCTCTAAGGAGGAAATGCATGTTTGTTAGCAGCATGTAATGCTTTTCTTTTACTTCAAAAAGTCATTCAGAAGGTGCTTCTTCTGGCTTTGCATTGCTGAAACCTTTGGAATGTCATACACTCGTTACGGTGCTCTGCTCCTGCTGTTGTTTTGGCAGCTGCTGGCTCCAGTAATTGTGATACACAGGAGATGGAGGAATACTGGAGTAGTATGGAGAACTCCAGGAGAACAGGAATGCTTTGGAATGAGCGGGCTTCAGAGGAGAACTCACCTTGCCAGCCTACAGAAAAGTCAGCATTGATTTACCTGAATTCTCTCCTTTACATGTTGCAGAAAATGAAGTTTGACATTAGTAAAGACAAAATCCCATAGAAGGCAATGATGGATAAATGAGGCTACATTTTTGCATGAACTAATAGCTAAAACAATTTTATGAAATCATAAGCAGCACTAGTATGACCCCTCTGGAATTTGTGTTTCCATGACACCTAATCCACATTCCTGTTGGCTCCACCAGAAGTAAAAGGGTAATTTTCATATTAGGCTACAAGAACAGCTCCTCTTCCTTTGCACCAACAGCAGTGATCAGTGTCATCTCTTCCTTCTTGCTTCTTATGGCCACTCATGTGTCCAAGTCAAAGCAATTTTGATCCTCTCTTGGTTCTCACATATTATTCTCCTTCCAGCTTGTACAGTATCTTCTCCATAAAGAACAGGTTAATAAGGTATGAAAGGCAGAACCAGCTACTGAGACTTGAACAGTATCCCCAGACATGCTCTCAGGATTACAAATCCTTTGATTTCTACCCCCTGTCCTTTTGCACTGGTCCCACACTGATTTTAGGCAAGGTAGCTTGGATTGGCTCTTTTGTGACAGAGGCCTAAACTTCACAAAGCAAGTGTGTACTTCAATTTATTTTGCTAGATGCTAATCCTTATCTACTATTATAGTTTATGTTGCAAGCAGTACTTGCAACAAAGCATAAAGCAAAAATGAAAGCAATCTCAGAAATAAGAGAATTTACAAGTGAACTACAGTTTTATCTCTACATGTGGATAACCAGGATGTCTTTTTGTGATGCTTAAGAAGTGCACACACAGCAGAGCTGTGTTGGGCAAGTGCTGTGATAAGACTGGGCTTGAAGTCTAACCATCAGTGCTCCATCTCTCTGAATAAACCCCCGGGCAAAGCTGCCCTGGAACTGCAGGGAATTCACTGCATTCGGATTCATTCTCTCATTAGTTTCAACAACACATGAGTAAACCCAAGGCTGGAAAACAGAATTTACAATGTGACGAGTTTTCCTGGCACGGACTTTCAATGACTAGGGTCATGGGGGTAAAATCTGTGACATTTCCTTAAGAGCCAAATACCAAAAATGAGAGCAATGATCCTCCATAAAGCCACAAATACAGAGGCACACACTCTCCTTCAAGCACGAGAGTAATTTGGAGGAGGAAAGTGCTTGTGCAGACTGTTCACAACTGGGAATTCAGGTCCTACACAGCTTTTCTGAGGTGACACCACCTACTCTGTGTATCACCCATACAATATACGTGCAGTACCTAATCTAATCCAAAGTGAAAAGCTGTGAGAAAGCAGAATAAATCATCCCTAAAATTTTTCTCCCCCTGCTTATTGTGAATTAGAGGATGACTTCAGGCCAGATGCATTAAGGTTCATTTTCCTTTAAAGCCCCTCAGTTGTTTTAAAACATCTCCTTTATGGATATTTCCCTCCACAAATTCCAGTGCTTTGCTTAATCTTTCTTCACTACCCCAGCCCCCCTAAAGGCATCCAGTTATTAATTAGGTATACAAGGCTGGCCTCACATGGAGCTAAAAGTGGCTGTAAGAGGTTTTCCTAAACTAACACAAAGGCAGATGAGAAAAACATATTCCAGGAAGCAGAAACACAGATCTTTCTTAAACACTGAACCAGTCTGTAAAACATAGTAAGGGTTCCTTTTACTGGACTTACACCAAAAGAAAGTACCACATTAAAAGCTGAGCCTTATTTTAGCATGAATTACATGGTATTTATTTTGCACCAATTCATGGTAAAAGTAAATTCCACTAATTTTCCTAGTTTGTTATCAGCTTGATTGGATGAGATTTACACACGGCCTCCAGATGTGGGGCAGCATTCAAAAGGAGGTTAAAAATTCAAGCAGAAATAAAACCGCCTGCTACCCAGAGGGATGATGGATTATTAACTCAAGTCTCCATTTTCATCCCTCTGGATATGTTAAAAACATGAAGAAACCTCTCACAAGCCTTGGACCACCACAGAACATGGGAGGATGGTTAAAGACCTTGTGGTTTACACGCCACGGAGAGCAACGAGCTGAGCAGAGAACTATTACAATTCCATGAACACATTTCCTGAAAAAGTGGATTTGTCCGCACACATTGAAATAATACCGTGTTTCAGCTAATCCCTTGAAATGGATGTGCACTGAATTGGCTCTGTAATTGTATCAGCTGCTCATAAGCACCATCTGCATAATTAAGATGGTCCCGTAATTGAATTATATGCCCAAGCACAGTTTCAAGTGATTAACATTTAAATAACATTCTGAACTCCAAACCCAGAATGATTGAAAAAATTGGTTTTTAAGAGCAAATGGGAATGTTTACATTCCTTTTACCCTTAGCAATCTTTGTATTTTTATCTCAGTGAAGTCAAGTAATCAAAGTATCAGCAAATAACCATATAACTTGGAGAAACAAACAGCAGCTGAGCAGCCTCAGACTTGTTGGGGACTGTAGGCTGCTCTCTGGCATTACAGGATGGACCAGGAATCATCCAAGGTACATTAGTGAGCCAAAAGGAAAATGCTGGGGAGAAAAACTACACAGGAAAACTTCCCTTCCTTTTTCACAAGCTTTGTGTTTTGACAGCAGCGACAACACGATGAGAATGAAAATGTTTGGCATCCCATGAACTGGCTGGCACATCCCACATGCCAGACTCCACTGGGGAAAATGAGAACTCACCAGAAAAAGGCAGATATAAAAGGCACAGGAGACTTGTTTGGAAGAGGAGAACTGGGTAACAGCTTTGCACAGGAAAGAGCAGAATGCAAATTGAATAGACGTGACCTTTATAGAAAATCAATAGTCAAAGGCTTCACCTCCATTCAAAGGCACTACAGGGCAGCAAAGAAAGAACTCTCAGCAGAAAACTTTCCTTAGGATGTACAACACATGTTACAGGAAGTCAAAAAGAGAAAATTAGCAATTATTCTTCAGCATCTTTCTCCTGAGATTTATAGGGAACCAAGTGTCATCTCTGATTTAACACAGCTTATCATGGGAGAACAGCTGAAGTGTCAATATGGCAATGTCTAGTCAAGCACTTGGTCACCCCAGCAGTCAACGGCAAGCAACACCTAATGACAGAAATGTGTGTGCCCCTGCTTAGTTATTGACAAAATAATTATATTAGGTTTCGGGATTGTTTTAAACCGGCCTGGACTGTCAGGGAACATTCTGATTGCCTCTCACTGTGTCAAGATACTTAGACATCTACTAAAATTTACATTTTCTAATGTGATGACTGACCACTGAAGAGCCTGCCAGTGCTTCAGCTGATAATAAGCAGTGTGAAATCATCATCATGCTTGCTTGAAACAGCTTCAAGTGTTTCTCCATGTTCAGGAAACTGGATGATGGTGATGACAAATTTATTCAATGTAAATTAAAATGGAGAAGTCACAAGCTGATAATGAGTGAAGAAGGAAGCACGGAGTCTGACAGTCTCACAGTCCAGTTTTGGAGAGATTTTAAAGAGATATTTTTATTTCTGATCCAAAAAGCTGCAACTCCAGTTGAACACCATCCATAAAACAATCCTGCGGTACTCATGTTACTACCTGGAGAATTATAAGCACATGTTCTCACAGCACCCAGACTTCTGTTATTTAAAATTCAATATTGTCTTGTGGCTGCAGATAAGGTCGCAGCTGATTCCAGCTAACCACATGATAATTCAGACACACAACAGAATGAACACATTTTCCCAACGTTCTGCACTCCCAGGAAGTCTTCTCATGTAATGGTAACTAGGAGAGTTTCTGTCAGGTGGGTCCAGCTTGGAGCACTGGCGTCAGAGGAACTAATGAATTACACACTGACGTAGGAAAGAGAGGTTGTCTGGGGAAGCTGCATCAGCCAGGCTACAGAAGTGGCACAGAAAAGGCAGATGCTGTTGCAGTCTTTCATTAGTGCTTGACGGTAATTGTATTTCTGAGCCTGGCAGATGCTGCTCCCTCACTTTAACAGCAGTTATTGAGTTTGGTAACATTATCACAATGGCAGCCTAAATGTAGAAATCTGAAGGAAAAAACCTTGAGGCAAATGGCTGGAAAACAATTCTAAAGCTATTAAGCAGGTCTGTGCAGAGAGCATTCTGTCCTGCACTAGAAGGGTGAGGGTCACAGAGTATCTCTGCTGTAGCCAGAAATGTTCAGAGTCATCAAGAGGAAAGCTCATATGTCATTTTGCTAAGAATTCAGATTCATAGAACCCAGAAATGGCATAGGTTGCAAAGGACCTCCAGGTCATCTGGTCTGAACCTCACTTGGAGGTGATTTATACGTAGTTAATGCAGATATGTCCTTTATCTGGAAAATAATTATTACGGCAGATCGCAGGATCATTCAGAATTGCAGGAAGCTCGAGTGGTTTCTTGTCCTGTTAGGCTGCCAAAGCAGGATGAGCTGTAAGGTCACACCAGGCTGCTTAGAGCTCTGTTCAGCCTGGTCTTTAAAACCTCCAAGGACAGGGAATGCACAACTTTTTGGGCAGCCTACTCCAGCTACTTGACATCGTTGTGAAAGTGTCTTCCCCTTACATCTGGTCAGAAGGTCTCCTTTTTTAACTGCCTACTGTCTCCTCTCCATGCGAAAAACTAGGAACTCCACGGAACAAGGAGATTTTAAACATCACTTAAAGCCCAGATCACTATGGGGAGGAGAAGAGAATGCTGTGCTATAAAGGACTTGGAAATGAAAAACTGCAATTTCCTTATCCTCACATTTGTGTACTATTTACATAGCTGTTTAGTGATACTTATGTATACAACAGTATAATGTATGCAATGCTAAATATTGAAATTGATGCACTTTTTTTTTTTTAATAATATGTATGGGTTTGTGCATCTCTGGATTTCCTTTGAGTTTCTAATGAGCCCCAAAAGTATACAATAAATAATTGGTAGATCCTGTTTTAAGATTTTTAGTATTGGGATTCAATTTGCAGTTACAAATCAAGACAAGCACTTCAAACTTGACAAATCTGCCATGCAGATATTTTCCAAGCAACCTTGCCAGAGAAAGAGATGGGAGTACCGAGTATCTGCTTATTCATACTAGGAGAACCAGCATAAAAAGCAAGTTAAAAAAGAGAGTAACTCAAACCAAAAAGTGACTGGTTGGATTTTGGGAAGATTGATAATAGCAGTTTCTGAAAGTGCACAAGTGACTTGTCACTTCATACAAGTCTACTTTCAGGAAAGGTCAGCTGAAGTTGTAAATATTGGATCTAGTTTCAGTTTTAACACAGGTTAGATGGGTGATAATTTTTCACCACTTTTGAAGTTCCTTTATCTGTCAATATATCAAACTCCAGGCACCAATATGATTATTGGTCTTTTCCAACCACAGTGTTGAGTTTTCCCTATTGACCAGATACTAGCTGAAGGAGGAGAAGGCTGCAAGCTTTTGGCTTCATGTTTTGAGAGAGAAACACAACAAACCTCTGATTTCAATGTATCTGCACCCCGGGAGCAGATCTACATTTAGCAACACCAAAACAAACTCCACTATGGGGATTCTTTCTTGCTCACTAAGCCCTGGGGACCACAACTCTAAGATTTAGCATTAGCATGCCTGGGCACTTTATGACTGCTAACTATGCAAAGTAAATTTCCTCAAGGAAAAGGATTTATTGAAAACTGATACTTGCCAGACATTTGAAAAACGAGCCTTCATCCCCCACATTATTCTGCTGCACAGTCTCCTGAAACAGCAGAGATTTTACGATACCTTCTCGTCGCAGGAAGCAGAGCCCTGCGAAGCACGCGGCGTACGACTGTAATAAAAAGGCTCCCAGAATGTTTGTTTTAATACGGTTGCAGAGAGTGTGTTACTTAGAGATGACAAATGCTGGCTGGCAGAGCCGGTGCCCGTTACCCCCAGCCTGGTGTGGGCAGTCCCTGCTGCCCGCTCCGCACAGGAGCCGTCAGGGGCATCTGTCACGGGGCTGCTGAGACAGACACGGTGCACAGTGCTGGGCTGGGCCCCCTGTGCAGTGACTGGCAGGCACTCTGGCAAACTCAAGGGCTCCTGAAAGAGCTTGTCCACATTCCAGGAAAGCTGAAAGGCAGGTGAGCAGGGCATTTAAATATGTTCCAGTTTCTACGCGGACCAAGGTCAGTCAAAGGGCTCCTGGACGGGAGTTCAGACTGTCCATGGCTAATGGTTACTTGAAAACTTCCACCTTAAACTGGAGCCCTTGCCATTCTTTTGATACTCAAATGCAAGGTACACAAACCATGTTAATGAATCAAACGTTATCTCACAGCTTGGGTGGATTGCTCCCTCAGTGAAAGCTTCAGTTCGCTGTATGAAAGAAAGCAACCTACAAATCAGACTCCAGTTATCCCTGTCTGGAAAACAGTGTAGCTCTCTCAAACCCAAACTGACCTAAACTTCTCAGAAGACACCTGATCCACTCTGCTGAAAAGAATATATGAGGGTAGGGCAGAGTATCTACAGCAGCTTTCCAGCATCCTCTCCCTGGGCAACTTCAAAGAGCACATGGAGAACAACATGGTCCAAGAAAGGCTTCTGCTCCACAGAACAGATCTGCAACTGGACTTGCAGAATGTTTGCTGCTGTGTTCCTTACACTCACACATTTAGGAAGACATAATACTTGTGAAATCAGCAGCCGAACAGAAATTCAGTTGCAGTTCTTTCTCTGGGAAATGCCAACTACTTAAGATAGCTAATTATAATGAAAATTTCCTAAGCAACATTTTACATTAAATCCATAGGTTTTAGGAAAAAAAAAACCAAAACAACAAAACCAGTACTCCCCCCACGACAAAACCTTATTATCTAACCATGCCTAATTATTTTCTTACCAAATATAATATAATAGTGGCTTACCCACCTCTGTCTTATACAACAGAGATACAGAGCAGTGAAAAACTTGGTAAAAAAAAAGTGGTCTAAAACTTGTTCCGAATTCATGTCCCACACCCCCCAAGTCAAACAGGGCAGTTTAAGATGCCACCATGCCTGAGCTGGACATCGTTTCCCCCAGCCATGGGGCTCCTGACATCAGCACAGTCTGCACATGAAAGGCACTTACACAGGGCAATTCAGCCAAAATAATACCATTTGGAACAATTTGGGCCTATATTGTGACAGTATTTTTAAACAGAAGAATAATGACCCTTCTCAGAAACTATGACGAGTCTTATCCAAAACAATTAATAACAATACTATCTGTTTTGCAATTTCACAGTAATTTTTTTTTTCCTTAAATAATACAGGACCCACAAGGACTCCCTTTTTCTCATTGTGTTCTGCTTTTCCATAACACCAGTACATTTTCAAAAATGCTCCCTCTCCAGCTCCGAAAATCAGACGAGCTACCAGGATACCCTAATCAGAGTGTTCTTATCAGTGTGTCTCCAGACTAATAAGAAGAAATCCAATCTAGTGCCCACTGAACACTAAATGAGATCTAATCACAGGGCACTCTTCCAATTGTTCAATGGCAGGTCCAGGACCAACGAATGCCATTTATTTTTTTAGGACCCATTACAACACTACAAGCAGTCTCATAACAGCGGCTGCAAAGCCACAACCAGGAAAGTGTGCAAACATTTGTTTGCATTTAAAGCGTGATCATTCAATGCTCTCCTTGCCAAAAGATATTTTACATTCAAACACTTTCAAGAAGACCCTGAAAGGCTTCAATGCTCTGGGAATCCCATAATGGGGCAACCTACTTAGATCTTCTCAGCTTGAGAATGTTTAAATGGTTGAAGCACAGCCCCTTTCAGTGGTTCTCTGGCATGTAGGATTTGCCTCCTTAACAACAAGGCATCACTTGAACTAATTCTAACTGGAAAATGACTTCACCATGGCTTAAATATATACTTAAAAATAAGTGATTTTTTTTTTCTATTACTTTTTCATATCAGAAAGGTCCCGGGTTAGAGAGAACAACTGTGAATCACTTCAAACCTGTAACCATAAAATATTTGGGGGGGAGGACCATCATAAAGCTCAGATTTTTTAAGATATCGTTTCTTTCTCAGAGGTCAAAGCAGGAAGTTCAATTTTACTCTCCTTTTGCTTGCAGTGCCTTCACTGTACTGAGCACAACCTGAGTCAGGCAGGGACTAAAACGCACTGAAGTACTAACAAAGTTGTGAGGTTTGGGACAGGGGAGAGGAAAGGAGCTGCCAGAAAACGTGTGTGCAGAAGGTGAAGGAAAAATGGTTGGCAGTGTGAGCAGGAGATGAGCAGCTCCCACTGCTGCAGCTCAAGGACTGTCACGGCCAAACCACAGGTGCTCCTGCTTGTCCTTGTCTAGAATAGGGTGGTCCACGCTTGCAATTAAGATCTTATGGATAAATTACACATCTGAGTAGTCCTTCATTTAACATACAGAGCAATTTCAACTATTTGGTTTTACTTCTTTGGCTTTTTCTCATCTAAACCTATGCTTGCTTTTATATAGTACTACAAGGACAGCAAAGACTGCAACCGCAGTGTGACAGAACCAATGGCAATCATGAACTTCTGGATATTCATTGCTGGATATGTCACGATCATCAGAGAGGCTTAAAATAACATGTCTAAAAGCTACTGTATTTTACATTTCATGTGATTGATTGTTTGGGAGTGGAGTGCTGTGTGTGCTATAAACCAGAACTGGTTTATTTACAACACACCACCTTTATTTTCTGAGGGCATCATCCACGATGGCAATCAGAACGTTAGGAACACGTATTAAACTCACTTCACTTCTGCTCCCTCTGCTGACTGGCTGATGATTCCCTTCTCTTTGAGGGAGCCACTGGTTCCCAATGTGATTATGAAGACAGCAGTGAAATTTGCAATTTCACATTTGCCTCAGGAAATTTTTTTCTGCTACATTAATATGCACTGAGCATATAGATATATATATTTATAACTTACCCTGTTCACGACTGTGTGTTAAATCCTACATGGCATAAAACACTCAAATCACAATATATCATGAAATCGTTTTTCTTGCAGCCAAGCCCCATTTGACACAGC
This sequence comes from Sclerurus mexicanus, assembly GCA_013396755.1. NCBI lineage: Eukaryota > Metazoa > Chordata > Aves > Passeriformes > Furnariidae > Sclerurus > Sclerurus mexicanus. Next base: position 668,477 of record VWZF01002002.1, read on the forward strand.
AAGAACATGGAACTGAACATGAGTTTCAACAACCAGCTCTTTCCCATTGCCCTTTGCTTGTCTGTGCAGGTCCCTCAAGGATCCAGCCATTCAACCACGAGTGCTAAATGTGCAAAAACAATCAGATGGCATCCCCACCCACGCATCAGCCGGTGACCAAATTTCCTTTCTTGGGCTTCACTGTGCCTCTCATTTCCTCCCCACACTCAAATCCTCTGTGTCTATTACCCATTACACACACTCTGCTATAAAACTGTTGACACCTTCCTTTTTTTTCCTCTTTTTTCCTTCCCAGCCCTTGCCTCCTTCTTGCCTGACACAGACACAACAGACTAGCACATCCCAGTGAGTTTTCAGTGGAAAAGGTGGTTATATTAATGTCAGAAGCTGAAAAGACAGTAAATCTAGCTAGTCTGTAAAAGAAAGGAGAGGAAGGGATCATACTCACAGCAGCTGCAGAGACACAAGATCATCAAAAAGGCCCTGGGGAATCTCCGTGATCTTGTTTCCATAGAGCACTCTGCAAGATTCAGGAAGACAAAATAAATCTTAAATAACAGCCCAGTTTAGTGTCCTCCCACATCTCTGCATTATCATCTTTATTGATCTTGTGCACCCATGCCCAGGATCTGTGGGCATTTCATTTAACCACTGATCTCATTTTCTTTTCAGAGAGCACATGGTATTAAATGAGTCGTTATGATTCAGGCTTCGTCTGGTGTTGGAAAGCATTTTTAATGTAGAAACTGGACATCATCCAAAAGCTGTATCTGAAATATTTTTCATTCTGTTTAGGGATTTTTCTTCCACCCTTCTCAGAAATACTTTAACCACTGAAAGGCACATTGTCTGATGCAAAAACCTAGAATTCTGCTCGGTAATACTGAATTTAAAAGCCAGGGAGCACAAGCTGGTTGTAGAGAAGATTTTATACAACTGAGTCTCTTAAGATATAGTAATTGGCATGAAATGTGACACAGGCATCATTGGATAAAATATTATGGCTTCACCAGCTGCTGTTGCCATTTCAACGAGCTAATATAAAGAAATTTATCCTGAACTGGAAGTAGACATATATTTCAGAAACTCAAAAATAATTTAGGTATAGCTTAGTTATAAAAATCGGTAAAGCTTTAATAACAAAAATGAGAGTTACTGTATATATTTATTCAACCATAAATATATGACCAGATATCCATGATTCAGTTTTAATATTAAAAATATTTCATTTTTAATGGAAAAATGCACATAGATTATTCTCCAAAACTGGAGGGGAAAGGAGACAGAGCCACCATTACGCTGAGATGTGCTACCCAGTGATCAGAGCAAAATCAGGTGTGACAGAGCACCTGAATTTCAATCACGGCTTAAGTGTTTACTGCTGTCATTTCTGCAAGCTGGTAACATTTGTCAAAACCCGAGAGGGAGCGAGGACCTCCTGTGGGTCCTGGTAAAAGGGAAGATGATTAGGCTCCCCCTGAAAATATTTTCCCTTACCTAAACAATTCAAATCGGGAAAACCAGTATTCATGTAATTTCCATGCACTACATAGGACACGGTGAAAGGTTATAAACCAGCTCATACCAAAACTTTGGTGTTTATGTGTCGCTAAACTGGTTAATTCCCGAAGTTTTTCACGTGGAACAATATGCTAGCCATGAATCAAACGGCCATGCGAGGCTTGGATGCTGCCTGAAGTTCTGGCTTACCCTGTCTGACAACATCTGAAATATTATGAAGGGCTGGACAGAGCGAAAAGCAAACTCTTAGCACGACAGAGGCTCTGCAATGCCCACTGGCCTTCCCAGAGCATCACCACTTCAGTCTGCTCTTCATCAGTCACTGCAAGGCCACCGCCCCTGCGGGAGCCTTCCCACAGCAGCTCGGTTCTGAGCCTAAAGAAAATGAATCTAAATAAAATAGCACCACTTAACTATGGAAATCCAAACCCGAAACTTCATTTTTCATTACTTTTGCTGTCCAGCAGGAACTGAAGCGCTACCCAAGACACCAGTTATCACGGGGCATTATATTTTCTCTAAACAAATGTAAAGTAATTTATCTATTGCAGAATCAGGAGGCTGGCTTTTAATGTGCTGTTCCAATTACTGTATTTTGTGGGTAACAAATGCCTGTAAATCTTTCTGATTGTTTTTCAGCTTCAGAAGACACACACAACTTCTATCTTTAACAAAACCTCATGCAACGCACGTAGATTTTTACACTCTATGCATAGACAGAGAGAAATGGTGGCTGAACTTTGAGAGGTTCAACAGGACCATTTGGATGCAGATTTAAACTCTGAGAGAACATTCAAGTCCCTGAATTTCACTGGGCTCTAAACCAGCATGGGAATGGCTGACTCACAGACTTCTTTCTGAGCAAAGGAACTGATGTGTGCACCTGCATCAGGAAGCAAAAGCAAATAAAACGCTTGTAAAAGGTTCAGACTTAAAGTTAATGCCCATAGAATGCAGTTTACATCCATTTCATTTTCCAGTCTTTCTGGAAAGCGTTTATTTCTGTATGCTGAGTTTAGTTTACAAGCTCTGGGGTGTTTGAGACACATCTTAGTTTTGTGAAGGAGCAGGACCATCAATGGTGATCAATAATGCAGAATAATGTATCATATAAGAAGGAGTTGAGAAGCTAAATTTTACAAAATGCCCATGGAAAGCAAAAACATCCCCGCTCCAGCCTAAGGGTTATTTTGGCTGCAGAGAGGTAAAAACACTTACATAAAGTAAAACCTCAAAGAAATCTCCACTCCCACCCAGTGCAGTTGTTCCCTCTGGTATTACTAAATGCAAATATCAAAATGAGACTCTCAGAGCAAGTTTTTCATTTACTTCTAATTTCAGAGTCAGGAGGTCAGAGTGCAGTGTGTCACTGCATTTTAAACCTCGGATGTGTTTATACATCCTCTTTATTATTTTGAGCAAACTAGAACAGATTAAAACATCTTATAAAATAAAACAAAGCTTCGATTTTTAGAAGCCGTGAAAAGGAAAAATAAGCATTTTCCAACCTAACCGGGCTTAGGTGCATGTGGCACATTTACATTCGAACAGATTAACAGCTAAACAAAAGTCAGTATGAGAGCTCAGGCACTTGTGGCTAATTCATATTCATGCTCAGCACTCCCCAGAGCCAAATTAGTCCATGCCAGGGCTGGAGTCAAACCCGCCTGCAGGGAGAGGCAGAGAGGAGGGGAGACCCCAACTGCACTGCACCCCGTTTCTGGAGTTCAACCTGCTCCACGGAAAAGCACAGAAAATCTGCTTTCCTTAGAGTTCTCTTGGGTTTTTTTCTATTTAAGACAAGAATGAACGTGATTATGGGGCAAGGTTCCTGCCAGGCTGGGTGTTACTGGAGTCACTCCCCTCTCCTCCAGCTGCCCATCTCCCTGGGCTGCACCCCGACATTCCCAGAACAGCAGCTTTGGGGGGAAAAAGAAACCAACCAAAACCAACCCCAAACTAACAAACAGAGAACCCCACAGAACAAAACAAAAACAACAAAAAACCAAAGAAAAAAACCCACAAAAGCAAACAAACAAATCCCAATAAATAAATAAAAAATCAAATAAGAAAACCCTCCCCCCCAAAAAAATCCCCCAAACAAAGGCCATATAGCAGGAAGCACAGTCAAGTCAATTCAAGAACTTCATTTAAATCTTCAATGCTTTTCCCAGCAGAGATAAATTTTGGGAGATTTGCCTGTGGCATTACAAGTTCTAAAAATGTATGTTCACTGCAGCCCTCGCCCACGTTGCAGGACATGCAGGTGTCCTGGCTCATGTGCAAGCTTGGCACAGGAACACAACCCTTCTCCTATCCCAGAGCACCTGAAATTTTAGACCCCAAATATTTTCATATTAAAAATACACTAACAAAGTTAATATGCAATAAAAATAAAATTAGCTCGGTAATCGCTGCCAATAGACAGCGAATCAGTGAATTAGAACAACTTTTATTAGAACACACAAAAAAAAATTATTAACATTTTTAGCGTGTGCTCCTGATTTTTCATTTGCTTCTCAACTTTAGGAGACCAAACGAGCCTGACAAATACACCACCACATAAAGCACAGACCCCTGGCAGCACTGAGAGCTTTGGAGGAGATCCCTGGAAGAAGCACCCTAAAGACTTATTATGGATCTGCAAGAAGAAATGATGCAAATATATAACAGCCATAATGAGGCATTATGTTTCTTCAGCCCAATTCTGGCATCGGCTTTCAATATTCCCCCAACAATGTATCTATTCCAAGGCACAATTAGATATTAAATTTCCAGTTAAATAATTAATGGTTACTACTCAACTTCAAGTTTTGCAGATTAATCCCAGTGATGTTCTAAGTAGTTAAAGATTAAACAGTGGAAATAGTCCCTGGAAACTTGGGACACACCACACAAAGGAAGCGCTGGAAGCACACAGATCCACAAGTGTGGCTTCCTGGATGAGAAGGTCATTAAAACTGGATCAAACCTTCAGCAGCAGGCTCTTGAAGCACAAAATTCTCAGCGATTCTTCCCAGTCTCTGTCCATTCTGACCTCTTGAACAATTTTCAAACGAAGAAATTTGCACTGGCTTTACCAGCACATGGTCTTTCAGACACACAGAAGTTTTGCACAACACCTTTGAAGGGTGTGAAACAATAATTGCTGTGTTGTCTTTATTCTACACTTCCCCAGCCCACCTTACTTGCAAATGGAGCTGCAATTTAGATGCTTCATTAAGTCAGATTGCAGAATACAGAGATTTTTTTTTTACCCTTGAAGGTGACACAGAGCTTTTTGGGGTATGAAAGCCTGGCACAGAATCCCTTACTTTAGACCATATGGTTTCTTTAAGTGTTCCTTTATTTTGGCTTGGTTGAAACATTCTTACTGAAGTGTCAAATTGTGACTTTATGCAATGTCTTTTTCAGTCCTCAGAATGCTTTTAACTTTCCTTCAGACTGTGAAAACAATTCTTGCTAGGAAGAATTATATTTCCCAAGCTCTGTACGATGGCACAGGCTCAATAAGAATTCAGGTTTTCAAAAGAGGAGGAATTGATAGGGATAAAAACAGCAATAAATTTCTAATATCTGAAAGAAACTTAGACATGTAATTTTTTTTCCCCCTGCACTATTTCATATTCCTTCCGAACAAGTTAAGCTAAATAAATCACAGTAAAACTATCCAAAGCAATTTGTTACCTTAAAATAAGTTTGGCAGTTATTGCAAGAGACAGTGTTTTATTGCAGATTTCAAATCACCATGAATGACACCCCATACATCATCATCCAGGAGATGATGGTCTAAATGGGACTGCCGTGTCAAAACCTAAGCTGTCTCTTGTCTTTGTGCCCAGGCTGATCTAAGCTTTTAAAGCGTTCACTAGCTTAATTCAGTATATGAACAAAACCAAAGGAATTCTCCCTCTGCCGTGGTATACAATTTATTCATGCGGTTTAACACCCTGAGGGCTTAGACTATTTTGTCATATCTCATAAAATGTCCCCAGACAGTCTGGATATGGCCCTCCAAACCTACGTTTGTGGGAAGCTTACAGACCCCAAGAACAACCTTTATCTTTGAGACCATTAACAAGAACCAAATGCTGATACAATCCTCGCACTGATACTAGACAGATTTTGAGTTGATGGAATAACTGACTTCAGAAAGGGCATGCAGCAATCCTGAAACACGGAACTCTTCCTGACTTGGCCCCCGTGCTCCGGGCTGAGTCCTTGAGCACTCCAGCTCCAGCCAAGGGCACTGCTCACCACGCAACACAAACACCACAAGCAGAGCCTTTCTCAGCCTGTTGCTCAGATCTCAGAGAATACATTCTTTTGCAACAAACCAACCTTGCCACACTTCTCTGTGCAAGGGGACCGCTTGCTCTCATGTTTATTCGGAAAGAAGTACTGGGTGGCAAGACTAACCCCTCCAACACGAAAGCCATGGCCACAGCACTGTGGCTCATGTACATCTCTGCTGCTTACTGATTTTTTAGATTCAAATAATTCTAATCATTTGTTTCTCATCTTGGATATTTCCTGTGGTCCAAGTGCTGCAGTATCACTGCATCTTGTTCCCTTGTATCATCTCTCTGAGACAAAGCAGCACTTCCACCTTTTCAGAGGGGAGACTTTGCCAGAGACAAGCAGTTTATTTTTCCAGCGCCTCTCACTGACATTATGCACCGTAACTTCTTCCTCCTAAATCCCACAGTGGCATCTTTAAGACCAAAGGTCCTTTTCCTCAGACCTTGGCCCACAACACCCTCCATTCCCTACCATGGCTTTATAGCAAGCTCCCCACAACTCTGTTCTCTCAAATCCAGAGCCTGGATCTTCCTGTATCCCCAGGTTTGTCCGTAAGCAGGTTTGAAGCATCACACCAAAGGTATGAAGGTTCCCACCAAAAATATGCTAAGGATCTAAGCCCCAATGCCTAAATACTAAAGGGGAACTTCAGGCACTGTAACAGAATTAAACCCATAGAACATACAGACCCAGGGCTGACCTGCATGTGACACAAGAAGAAGAAGAAAAAGAAAAGACAGAAAACTCGAGGAAGAAGAAAAAAAAAAGTTTTCAAAGAAAAATGATTCTGGTTGTTTATTCTTGTAACAACCAGAAAAAAAAGTTATGGACATGTCCAAATGTTTCTAAGAAAAACAGTAGAAATTCCTTGTTCCACAGTCATATGAATAGGGACAAAAATCCCACTGAAAAATGAGCATAGAGAAAATAATTGATTTTTTTCCTGTGTGTTGGGAATGGAGAAGTTTTGAGTCCTTGAAAGAACAAACTCGCCTTTCTTTTGCTAAATGCAGAGAAAACCCAAGGTAGAAATGACTGCTTTGAAGGATAAAGATTTTGTGACCTGCTTGACTCTCATAGGTGGATTTCTTGCTAAAGAAAATATATAGGTTTACAATAAAAACTTATGACCCGCTAGCACATGGATCACTTAGCGCTTTTTAAAGATTTAACTTTTATATATTTTAGGGGAAACAGCTTCTGTGATAAACATTCCCGTGTTTTGAAAACTTTAACACACCGCTTTCCCCCCCCATCTCTACACAAGCAGAACAGGCAGAGTACTCTGAGAAACAGTTCTGCCTGGAAACACCCAGCTGGGCTCGCTCCAGAAGAAAGCAGAGTGGAACCCACTGCATCCAGGCCCCCATCAGCCAGCCAACCTAACAATGTTGGCTGCCTTCCACACAGGCACTCCCCCTCTCTCACACCCATAGGGAGCACTGCAATTGCACGCGAGCAGGGAGGAAAGGGAGGAGCGGAAAATGGGAATAACGCAGAGGAGGAAAAGCGAGGATTCGAGGCAGTTGCAGCAGTGCTTAATTTTTCATGGAAACCAAGCTGCCTACTTTCATCTGTGCATTAATATTTTCCCCTCCTTTCTTCTGATTTTCAGCTCAGACGGCTGCGAGGTCCAGCTGCTCTGCTCACAGATGAAACCTCGATGGTGTCTCATTAAAATGCACGCACCGACCACATCTGACGGAGGTGTGGGACAATAAAAGTTGCTCTCAGCTGGGCTCAAGCACCGCATGCAGAGCAGTGTTCCTCCAAGGCACGCGGCTCACCGAAGTTACGGAGGCCTCGGGCACCAGAAAGAGGGAGCTGCTTAGGAGGGAAAACACTAGGAAGGAACTGTCTCACTTCGTTTCTCCCTCCTTGATTTCCCCCTTTGGCAGTTTCACTGGGACGGCTGGCACTTCCATTTGTCTTTCTGCGACCGACAGGACTGGACTGGTGGCTGTGGCAGAGATCAGAGGAGAGAAGATCCTCTACTTCTGGGGAAAGTTTCTTCAGAGAAACCCAGATTCTGCAGAGCAGCAGATAATCGTGCTCCATAAAGATATCCAGGGCTCAGAAACTGAAACAACAGGTGTGACCAGCAGGGAGGAACCTGCCAAAGGTTTGGTGACAGGTTATGAAAATGAGGGAGCTAACCACTGCCTGTCAACCACAGGGAAAACGTTTGTAAGACCTACCTGCAATGGAAAACAAGAGTAAAGACTTTCAAAAGACAGTAAAAGCAGAGCAGACAACTGAACCTAGAGGAGGAGACTGACAATTTCAAGACTGGAGTCCAGAAACAAATCTGCCAAAGAGAAACTGGGCATTACAAGAGCTTTGTGTGTCTGTGGTAGAAGGAAAGTGAGGCAGAGACAAGCACTGAACAAAGGAAGGACTGCTCAGAGGCAGCTCCCTTGCTATAGCTTTTTCTGGGCTGCATCTCATCTCCCTGCCCTCTCTCTTCCCCCTCTGTAACCCCTCAGCATTAACTTAAGCACTATTTTACCCTCTTGGATATAAACATATTTAAACATCATTTACTTAAAATATCATTTTGGATGACTGGGCAGAGAATACAAAATCATTTCACTCGCTTCTGTATGAAAGTCAAAACACTTTAAATTCCTGCCCAGTTTATACTCTCATTTCCTCTCCGTCCACTCTGATGTGTTTCATCCCGCTCCTGAGGCCACCTGGGGGTATCTGAATTAACTACAGCTAGAGCTGAATAACTTCTGCATTGGGAGGTCAATCCCAGTGGAAATGTCTTGCCTGTCCAGCTCACTCCTAGCCAGGAGGTTTGCCAAGACCAGAAAGCTGTAGCACTGCAGCATCAGCAGTAGTTTCATACTAAGCCAAAACTGTAGCGTTCAGTAAATGTCACTCACTTACCGGATTGTTTCCAGACAGCATTGAGGGATTTGACCATTTCCACGGCATGTTGAGTAACACTGCCCAAACTATTCAACAAACACCAGCAACACTTAATATATATTTCTGGCATTGTCCCAGCTGGATTCAGGGCACAGAAAAGGGCCAGGCCTTCTGCACTCCGGCTCAGAGGTTTACAGTAATGTGTAACATATATTAATAACTTTCTAATATTAACACTAGTCAACAAGTTATCCAGTTTGTCAGAATTACCCAGCATTCAATGAATAAAGCCATGGCAGCTTGTAGAAATAAACTATACTCTTTAAAAATCAAGCTGTATTACATGAATATTAATGAGATAATGGTTTTTAAACGACCCTTAAAATTAACACAAGCAAATACCATTCTAGTTGTTCTTACCCTCTTCTCTCATCCTGGGGCCCTTTCTAACACTCTATTCTAGTTCATCCTCCAAACGCAGAGTCTGACCTTGCATTGCTCCTTTTACCCATTAAAAGTCCCACTATTTTAACAGTGTTGTGAGTACCCAGGCTGAAATATAGCTGCATGTAAACTCAGCTTGGTGCTAAACCAGTTTCTGTGTTCTATAAAGAGAAATGAATGGCTGTCAAGAGATTCTACCTTCTTTTTATCTTTTGTGTGAAGTCATATTTTAGTCCCCTCCCAGCTTAATAAATTAGTAATTACAGCTAAAAAATATAAACATCTTTTTACAAGCTTAGAAAAAAAATCCAAAAAAACCAAGCACAAGAAACAAATAAACCAGAAAACTCCTAAGAGAGTGCAATCTCTATTCTGTACTATAGAAGAAAAATGGAGTATGGGAGTATTTCCCCAACTGCCCCACACGACCAACAGTGTCTGAGCTGTGGTGAGGTTTCTGTGTGCCCTGAGGAGTTGGGGTGTATAGACCAGACTGCAGGAGCACATGAAGATCAACTAATGCACTGATGTGAAGGAGTGAACAAGTCAGCAACCTCGGGGGCGTTGATCTATAAAAGAGCTTGCTAGAGGCTTGTAAACAGTCTCTCCTAAACTTCGTCACCAATTTTTCATTTACAAAAGATCAGATGCTTCACACAAGCTGGCAATTGCACACAGAAACATATGTTCCCCCAGACAGCACATTACCATTTTTACTTCTCTTACATCCAAGCTCTCCCCAAATGCCCATTCAGTTCTATTTTGTACTTACAATGAAATGAGAGATTTCAAGCCTTTGAATGCATCAGGTGCAATGTCAGTTATTTGGTTCTTGCTGATGTCTCTGCAAAGAGAAGGGAGGTTTAAAAAAGGCATCTGTAAAAAGGAACTCGATGAAAAGATTTTAGCTGTAGTTTGTTGGAAGAACACACTTGATGTAAAAAACAGAAGTAAAAGATCATATTATCTCAGAGAAATGATAGGCAAATTCCAGGAAGGACCAGAAAACATCAGTCAGTATGACAAGCCCAGAGCTCCCATGTTAATAAGGTCTTTCATTTTATGGACATTAAAACAAAGCCTTTTATGAAGGGTTTAAGAACAACAGTGATGATGATAAAACCATCCTAAGAGCCATTAGTACCGGAGACTCTGTGGGGTGGCCCTCAAGCACGAGGAGCAGCCCATGACAAAGCATAAGGGTTGTTGGAATGTTTAAAAGCAGGCAGGGAAGGCTAACTTTATAAAAATACAGAGGATCATACACACTGCCTGGCCCTCGAGCCCAAAGCAGGGCCCGCTGAGGAGCTCGGCACCACACCAGTGGTGTCTGGGCTTTACTGGCAGAATTCCATGACAAGTGCACTGCTGCTTTGGGAAATATCCTTCAATTCCAATCGTAACCAACAGGCAGATACGCCACAGTGCCTCTCTATGTGGAGCCCAATTTACTGCACTTGGCACCCAGATGCTCAGAGCCGTCTCGTGGCTGTCACTGCCACCCAAACGCTCTGCCAGGCAGCTCACCCAGGTGCTCAGAGGAGAGACAACCTCCAGCCACCCCCTGCATTCCCTGGCAGCTGCTATCAGCTTGTATCAGCAGCTTCAGGTCTCTTCACTGCTGCCTGGAACTGGAGTGATAGAGTATTTCATGTACAACTCCACTGACATTTCCACTGGGGCACATGCTAAGCGTCCAAGTAGACTTTAAATAAAGAGCACTTGAACAAGACTTAGGAATCAGAAAGCAAGAATGTTTTCCATTCTATGCGTGTTTTGAGCTACAAAACATGTTGGTTACAATTTCAGTGATGTCCTCTAATGTTTTCAAATCTAGCCACATAAAGTGGGATTTTATTTTTTTTTTTGTTCCCTTATGATTTTATATGATTATTTTATAAGTCTCATGAACCAATTGCTCTGCAGTTTTATGTTTTCTGTTACAACATCCAGCATTCATGGAAGTTTCCTGGTTCTTCAGTTCAACTTACACCAGCCAAATTTGTCACAGCGAAAGTAGGAATATTTATTTTTATACAGGGTTTTGTGAAACTTGTTTCGACTGACTGCTGTCTTTTATCTAGCAAGCAGAGGTCTGATGTGGATCAGTTCTATCTGTTTATTGAGCAATGCATTAAAATCTATTAAAATCACATGAAAAGATGGGTTTGCTGAACAGTGACAAGCATCTGAAAGGGGCATCTAATTTTTGAAACAAGTATTTCAGCACTGTTTTATTGATTTGCTGCATTTCCACACTTCCATCCTTCCTCTCTCCCCATGTCCGGACGCTAATGAGCGTGTAACTAATGGTGCCTGAACGTGCAGAAATGCCATGCTGGGTGATGACACTCACCCACTTCATGCAGATGCACTACAATCAGCATTAGAAGATAATTAGACACATTATTTCCTTTCCATTAGAGCCCAAGTTCCACTGCTCTTGGATAAGAAGGCTCCCTCTCCTTCTGACTTCACTGAGGGAAAGGGATTCAATTATGTCTTTGTATTTTGCTTCCCTTTGTTTGGCTGCTTGGGTAAGAGGGTCCTGTTCCGTGTTGAATTTACATCCAGACAAAGAGAGACAGGTTTTTCTAAAAGACAATTTAGATGGCATAAGGCTCATTTTCATAGCTTAGGGTATCTCTGAATCACTCAGGGGAAGTGTGGCTCTTCAACTGGAAATAAAATTATCAGGATTCCACTCAGGCAGGGAATACATGAGTCACCTCAGGCTTGTCTCCCTGCCCCTCTGACAGCACAGTAGAAATCATTCCAAAGGCTGTTGAACACACCTTGGAGGGTGGCTGTGCTCAGCAACCAGTTAGGGACATAAATTGCGTTTGACTTTGCACCAGGGCAGCGAGCATCCCCTGCAAGTCACTGTGTAACATGGATGGCTCAAATGTCTTTACTGTAAAAGGGTTTGAACCAAACCAGATTTATTTTTAGATGCAGCCACATGCAAAACTATTCATAGCATTGGATGAATATGCTCTTTGTTGACTAACATTATTAGAAACAGATTACTTGATTATCTCTAACATGTAAAATGGACTGTTCCCATTTGACAAGGGAACTCAGCAAAACCCATGTCATATATGGTTTAGTTTTTAGGAGCTGCTTAACAAAAGTAGCAACTCCACAGAGCTACTGGGGAGTCTGTGAAACCTCAATGTGTTTTCTGCCAATATGTGATAAAATTAATCTGACAACATGAAATGCCACTAAAAGCATCAGAGCTCGAGAGGTACAACAACTTGGAAAGTGGTTCTAATGATGCCTTAGGATTTTCACTTGGCTCTCAGTCTTGCTCTACAAACTTGTTAGTTAAAAGCCTCAGAACAGCAGAGACAGAACGGGAGATAATGTCATGAACTTCGGAATTTGTAAGCTAAAAGTTGCAGAGCTGTGCTGCAAGCACAACTGCTCCGTGAATTAATTCAAAATGGTTTGTCTGGCCTTGGATACTTGATGTAATAATGACAACTTCTACCTCTGGAGACAGGATGTATCTCCTTCAAGGCCCTGAAGCCTCTTCTAAAACCCTTGAATAACTGAGCACAGAACTGGGGTTATATCCACCCCAAAATCAGGGGAACCATCATACCAGATCATATAATTCAACTGCATATTGGAATCCTTCAAGTGCCAAATCTTCCTTCTCGGGAGAGACACAGATACATTTGGCTTCATGTCATTAATTGTGTGAGGAGATGTGGGCAATTATGGTTAGGTCCAAGACACAAAAGATTTCAGCTCCTTTGCTAAATTGAATCACCAAAATAACTCTCTCATCCTAGAAGTTGTCGAAGAGACATTCTAAAGGGCAAACTTCTGCTATGTGCAAGTATAACACCTGAATTACCATACATCCTCTGCTATCATCTTGACCTATTAATATCAAGTCACATCAAGATTATCTTGGACAATTGGCCCTTACTTAAAAATTAATCTCAGTTATCCAATGAGCTAAGAAAAGGAAACAGCATAATCTCACAGGAAATACTCAGTAAACAATCAAAATACAGAGAGTGCTGCAAGTGAGAAGGTTATAACCTGTAACATTTTTGTGTATTTATTCACAAGAAGGAGAAAAATACAATTCATGGTGTTATGTTAATACTATCCTCTGAATTAGATAAAAATAGCACAACCGTTAATAGTAACAATAACAACAATCATATTAATGTTCTTCATTTGTACCCTGAGCAGGGCATCCATTAATTAAATTGATAATGTTCGTGCTATGGCACTGCTCATTGAAATCAGAGTGGCAGAAATGAAGAAAGGCTGACGATTCAGGGATATTGACCGCGTCCTTCCTCTGAAGGGAAAGAATGGATGTTTCTTTTGTTTTAGGGGATAGTCTATTGACCAAAGTATATTTTTGTGTTGACAGTACTGGGGAATCTTGTACACTGAAGAGATAACGTCAATAATCTCATCAAATACTGAAACAAATGCCCTCAATTAAACAACGTGCAACAGAACTGTTGCTCCATTTAAAACCTCACCATCTAACAGGACCAAAACTTTAACAAGGAGACAGGTCAGTTACCAAATGGCAAAACATGTTTGTTATGGCACATTCTGCAGCCTAACTACCTACCCCAAGTTCATCCCCCAAAATGCCGTTACATTAACTAAGCTTTGACACAGATCATCTGGCACAATAACTTATTTTTTAATTATGAGTTCAGATCTCAATGAGTGTGCCAATTATACCCCAGAAAGCTGTTAACACAACTCGCTAATGGAATTCCGCTGTGAAATTCTAACATTAATCATCTCACGTAGTAAGTGCTGCATTGGTTTGAGCAGCTAGTCACGTTGAAGAACATTTTTCTGGTCAACTCCCATAAAACTAGAGTTCACCAATCATGACAAATGAAAGGATGGTAAAACATTGCCAAAATCTAAAATTAGTCACACCTTCGAAATAACTATGTAGTGATTTTAATAATGAAAGAGTTACAAGTTAGGTCACTGAAAAGGGATCTGTCATTTTTCACTGAAATTACCATCTCTCTATCCAATACAGCACTTCTTTAAAAATACATACAGCTATATTGAAAGTGAGACAGAAGAATAGAGACCCTCTGAGATTGATGATTTGACCCGTTAAATATTAAGATCCATATTTACAGCTCCTCAGCTCTAGGAACGTGGTAACTTTGGACTGGAAAACACAGTCATTTTACCCTCACCCCAACAGTATGGCACAAGCTCATTTCAGTTTCCAAAAGCTGCTCCGGTGGCTTGTGTGAAATGAGCTCCCAGTGTCTTAATCCCAGCATTGTTCACATCAGAAGAGAACTGCAAAGGCCCCTTTTCAGCAAAGCCAGAATGACTTCTGGAAATCGCTGGCACCACCATCACCTTGCTTTCCCATTATTTGTGTCATCGTGCTGCTGCCACATCATCTCTCATGTATCATTTAAAAATGAAAAGAAAACCCAACCGGGGGAATGCCCGGGTTATCTGCAGGGCAGAGCTGCTACACATCAGGATTACTTTATTTTTTTAAAATCCAAAGACAAAACACAAGAGCTAATGCAAAAATAATTGTCTGGGTATCTACTGGTGATTAAGCAAGAGAGAAAACAAGCTCCAGCAGATTTCTTTGTTTTCTTGTAAACAGTCAGACCATTTCAACATCAGGACACTGAAGGCACTACAAAAAAACCCTCACTCCTGCTATAACTGGGGTCAACTTCACTGAACTGCTGCAAACAGACACCAGAACAAAGGAGGAAAAAAACCAGAACTTCAAATCTTTTCTGAGGAAGCAGATCTGAAGTTTGAACAGACTAACAACTAATTAGATCACATAGTTTATAATAGGAAGTGGAATTAAGCATTATTAAGGATTTCATGCACTGTTAGGCATCCTGAACCAAATTCCAGTGTTGCTTACACTTTGAGAAGATTATTTGTGCAATCCCCAGTGATTTCAACATAGAATTGCCAATATGTTTCTAAAATAAAGGTACTGAACTCGAAGCTAGAAGATTCATGATTGCTCTTGCATGTTGGTCTTATTAAAACTTACATTCTCTTAAGCTTCTTGTACTGGGTGAAAGCACCAGGGGGAATGATTTTGATGAGGTTTTGTTCCAAACGTCTGAAAACAAACAAAGCAATATACATGTTAACTACGCAGCTATAGGACAGGAATCACATTAAACACAGCAAATTTTATATAAATATAAAACAATTTTACAGAGTTCTATGCCAAACACATTTCTTGCTTTGAAATCCACTAAATGGAGAAAATGTTGAGAAAATAACTCTTTGATTACACTAAACTGGTACAAAATAAAAGTCACAGGTTAGAGAAACTGCACCTTTAAGGCTCATGGAATTAATGAGGAATTGTATTTTTTTAAATCAAGGTAGAAAATAAAAAATGTAGATGCTTTCTCTGACTAGGTGTTGAAAATAGAACATAACTATGTGAACTAAAAGCTCGGCTACGTTGTGACAGCTTTATAAACAGATTAATGGTACTCTCGAACAAGTCAGCAGCAACAATCTGTGGGAACATGCCTAAAAACAAAGTGAATTCACTGCAAGATGAATCCAGATTTTTAAGAGGAAGGAGGGAGAAATTTTATGTTAAAGCAGTACAAAAAAGAACAGTATCTTCATATTTTAACCACCAAACGCTGAAGGTTTTCTAAAATATGGTCCAGACTGCGTGAAAATGCTGCTGTTTTTATTTCTAAGATTTGGGTTGAAAGAGATATTCTTTATGAAGTATCATAAATGCATGTCTCACTAACATAAAATGTAAGCAGCTTTTAGATACCACATACAGTAACCACTAAGATTAATTTCTCTTCCTTCCCAGAAGTACTTTCAATTGTCAGCAAGTTCCCTGAATTCCTGCTAAAAGGAATAACTTCTCCTCAAATGAACTCTAAATGTTCCTCTCAATTAGAAATGCAAAAGTGGAACCCCGTAACACAAATTCCAATGACCACAGTATCTAAAACTCTACAGGGTTGGAGCTGAGAGCAAAATGTGACTTTACCTTGCTCTTACTTATTATTCAAATCTTGTGTGTTTTTTCCCAAAAGTGTCATAAAAAGAAAGAGCTTAAATAGTATAAAATCTGTGGTTGGAAATGGAATTGAAATACAAAAACACACTGGAATGATGGAATGAAGCACTCAAGTCATTTAGAGCTGCTGCAGCATTGCAGAGGGGTGAAAAAATTTTAGAACCAGGAATGGAGATAAAATGAAATGGGAGAAGGGAGAGATAAATCAAGGTTTGTAAAGAACTTGGGAATAATGCAGAGAAAACATGTAAGGCCTATCATCTCCCTATTGCACAGCGTATCTGTGCTTCCATAGACGAAAGGAACGATCCCCTTGAAAAATAAGATAATTTGCCAGCTCAGTTATACTCCAAAAAGCCATTTCGGTCTCAAATATTGTGATATTTGCACAGTCAACTTGCCCAGCCAACGTGCATACCCTCTTTTACTTCTGTAGCAGTCTATTTTAAAGGTCGTGCTCGGAGTTAATTCCACTCCTTGTTTTGTGATTTGAATTAGCGCCTGAGATTTCCCTTCCAGTAGGTCTAAATATAACACGCGTCATTTCTGGCAAGTCCACAGTGAAATGCAAATTGTTGCAAGCTCCAGCACACCACTGTTGTTGGGTGTTTGTCACCAGAATTAGCAGTACACACACTCTGCCCATAAAGGCTTTTTGTCAGCCTGCCAGTCGGGTGTTTGACTCCCCCCGAGTGTTTCTGGGCAGACACTTCGAGGGACAAAAGAGGGTCCTGCCTGCCCAATTCCCTGGCCCTGGGGATGGAAACTGGGGGTTCACACATCCTGCACACAGGCACAGCAGTCCTGACAGGGAAACTCAAATAGGAAGATGGGGGAAACATGTCCCTTTTTATAATTGCTTAAAATCCCAAGGAAGTTTTAGTGACTTAAGGGTGGAAATATACACAGAATTTCCCTCCCATTAGAATAGTCACATGTCCCAAGTAATTAAAAAAACAAAGAAATTTCTAAGGAAAGATGGAGAGGAAGACAGAAACAGGAGTTCTCTGAGAGAGAGAACTCCTCTGTCTTCTGAAGCTGCCTACTGAACTCTTCCCCTTTTCCTGCAAAACTTGGAGCACGTGGCCTGCACAGAATAGATGGACAGGGCTCTTGTCACCTGCTGCTGTATTTTCACTTGGACTTTAAGTTCTTTTTAAGCTCTTTATAAATGCAGGACTGAAGACTGCCCAGATCAGTGCAGCACATCTTGCAGATGTCACCAGAGAAGCACCAAGGGCTCCCATCAGGGTCTGTTTGCAGGTGGGCTCCAACTTGGGGCACAAACAGAGCCAATCCTGGAGCATTACATACAGCACTGCGTCAAATAAACACACGTTTGGATTATACACTGGCAGGAACAGCCTGAAAAACACAATGCTCTTGCACAACTAAAACACATTGTTTGTATTAATACTTTGTGCTTTCACCTCGTCTGAGCTCAGGAATGACATGTCAAGGACAGCAGAGGATTAGAAATCTCAAGAAACACCAGGTTCTGCCAGAAGGGGTGTTGGCAATTGCAAGGTGATGAAGGCTTAATTATAAACCAGAGTTGTTCATGATATAATGGGAAACTGCTGTTAGAGGTGCCATCTTCGAAATAAAGTGAAAAACACAGCCCTTTACCTTGCGTTGGCATTTTTGTCCTCCAAAAAGCAAAAAGCTAATCTAAATTTTACAGCCAGCCACATTTTCTTTCAGAGAAAATTACCCAGTTTACCTAGAACATGACCTTTGGAAAGCTGTGTTTTTCATGGTTTATCCCTGCACACTATGGGCTGCTGTCACACACCACAAAACCACCTGTGCTAGCGCAATGCGCCATCAGGGAGTTCATCTTTTTGGGGTGTTAGCAGAGTACACTATAAAATAATTCTACAACACATATCAGAAATGTGCAGAAGATACACAGTCCTAAAAGGCTACATTTTGATAATTTAAACTACTACCCCCCCACGTTAAGGATGTCTTACAACTCAATAAATTTCTCCTCCATTCTCCTCGGGTATTTCATACTCAGATCTACTTGAAAGACTTGACAAGTAGAATTCACGAAGCTGGTAGAACAAATTGGCCACGTTCAAACTCCCAGCAGCTTTTGTTCCTCCGTTCCATTCCCAGTTTCCCTGTGCCATGTCTCCTGCTGCCAGCTCAGTGCTGAGATGAATTGAAGCGTGTCTCCCTCCTTCTGACACCCAGCAATGCTCTGTCTGCCTCTCCAAGCTTTATTTTAGAGTCTTTGACAACAACATCAAAGGACAAGAACAATTTCCTTTCTCTTCTGTAATATGTTATCAAAAATTGGAAAGTATGAGGGCCCAATGGATTCAGATACGTTTCTCTTGTAACAACATGATGTTAGACGGGGAAAAGTCCTCCTTCTTCCCACTCTCTTTAAATGACTTTGCAGCAGTGAGAGCAAAAAGTAAACATGTCAAAGAAAAAAAAATTCCAAAACAAACAGCGGCTAAAGATGAAAAACCATCCCAGAGTAAAGAATAAGCACTCAAATTCCCATGCTAATCCATCTCCAAGTTCACTGAGGTGCAAATCTTTTCATCACCTCCTCACGTGGGGCTCAGCCCAGGATGGCAACACAAAGCATAAGAAAACTCTGCTTAAGGCGGGCTCAGCGGAGCCAGCTCACGCTCGGGAGTGACAAAGCCATTTGTCTTGAAGAGTGATTCCCCCTGCAGAGTGGGGGAGACAGATGTATTAATTTGGGCCTTAACTATCTCCCTTTCATTGAGGGAAAGAAAGAATTTGTTATTTGGGTCTCTAATGGAGCAGTTTGCTAGCAATTTTCCCATTTCAAACACCGTCTAGGCTGCTAATGTGTAATGTTTTGTCAAGCTCACCTACCCATAACATAGACAAATCACTACCTTGGAGAAAAAGCGAGAGGGAGTGAAGCATCAGTACTGATAATTCTCAGCTGTCAGATGAATAGAGCCTACAAATGAGACAGCCACGCTCTATTAACAGTGTCACAAACCTCCCTCTGCGCTGGGCGGCCCCGGATTTCCCTGCTGGGACACAGAAAGCGAGCGGATGAGCCAGAGCGCTCCCTGGATCCTGGTGCTCTGCTCCCATGGATGGGGCTCTCTGGGGCTTGCATCGCTCAGGAGCCGAGAGCCACAGCAATCTCTGAGAGGGCAAAAGTGGAAGGTCAGATCAGTGTGCAGCAGGATCCTTTGGCACGCCCGTGCCCGGCAGGACACACAGAGCCTGCCTGAAGGGGCTTGGGAAGGGCAAACCCCTCGCTTTCCTCCTGTCCTGCAAGCAGGGAAGTGCAGGGAACTGGTTAAGGACTATTTAGGGGAATACACATCCACCACAGTGACAAAGCCAGAGCACAAACCAATCAATTGGCAAGGACTGAAAAGAACTGGATTATAAAAACCTATAATTGGACCATTATTTTACCTGTATTTTGGCCGTCGTATCTTATCGTACATTTTGGACTCTGATGAAGAAAAGTCCAGAGATAGATTTTCAGTATTTAAGATGAAGAAATCATCCTTAAAATCTGGTCTTCTTACCACAATTACAAACTAGATCTGATCCCTGCCTGATGCCTTTTTTGCCTCTTCCTTTGAAATACAGGGTTTACTCCTACCATGCACGCAAGGTTTAGGTAGCTGCACTGAAGTATTTACCCAAAGACAGCCCTGAGCAGGAGGCACCCTCATTGGGAAAGAAGGGAGGAATCCTGCCCTGCAGTTACAGTCAGAACCTGGGGCTCATTCAGCAGCAAAACAGCCCCAGTCACTGCCCCTTAAACCCCGGCACAGGGCACTGCTGTGCAAGGCAAAACCCTGCAACCCTGCTGCTTCAGAAAGTGTTTATGGACCTGTAACCCAAGGAACAGCCTCTTGTGCCTCTTGCCCCTCCGTTCTAAGGTAGAAAATAAAGAGCTTTGGGATGGCAGCACATTCAGCATTTTGACTGTCTGTGCTTACTGCTTGTTTTAACAGAGTTAAAGCCTTCAGTCTCTGCCCCAGCCAGAGACCGTACCACCACTATAAAACCCCTAAACACATGTGGTCCTCCAAAACTTTTATAGTGCTGCCTTTCATCGCAGTACCTGAATGACTTCCAAATAAAATTAATAAATCCCTCTCATTGAGTCTGCCTTAGGAACTGGGGAGCTGAGAGCCAGTAAACCATCCACCTATATTAATACAAGGTGACAACTAGAGTTTCCCTTCATAGTCTGGTGCCGATTTTCAGGGTCTAGCTGTCGAGCTCCTGCTTCTTAACAACTCACCTGAGGGCAGATATTCAATAGACAAAATCCTACCAACAATGAAGTGACTTGTCAACATAAATCTACCCAGGAAGTCACACAGATAATTCTGCTCACCAGAAGACATCTTTCAGAACGAAACCAGATGTTTTGGTATGTTCCCTGTTCATCTAAAAGTCGTGCTAGTGATATTGGATCTTCTAACATACCCCAGTGAACCTGGTTTCAGCTGACACAACTGTGTAGCTGAGCATTTGGTCAGGGATCAGCGGTAAATGCTGAATTTGTACTGGCAGCTGCATCATGAATCCATCGGCTCCATTGCAGCATGTTAATTTTGCATTAAGTGCAGCACAGACAGACACGAAGACACCAGAGAAGTCCCTAGACTGGTATTTTGCAAAACACTTTTTCACATTACTGCGATGTATCTCTAACCACACAAACACCAGAACGCAGCATTATCCTGCCAGACCTCAGGGTTCCTCCATCTACCGTGTGATATTTCACATTTCTGGTCAGAGTTGTTGGCCTTTCTCATTGTTACATCCCCTGCCAGTCTCATTCATGTATTTTCCTTGCCTCATCCTCGAACTGAGGGCGCATTCCCCACCCAGCACCTGCAATGCCTGAGCTCCCTCTCACTGCAATGGGCTGGGCACAGATATAAAAGCAGGTTCTCCAGGTGAGCTCCCCAGTGAGGGTGTTAGAGGTTAAACAGAAGCTGTTTTGGGGTGGAATACAAAATAACGCCTCCCTGCTCTTCCTCTGGACTAGACAGGTCATTTCCCATCCTAGCAGACTTTATTGGGTCACTGGACTTGGGATCAGGGTTTACAGGAAGAATTTTACCTGCACGCAGGCCTGTGGCTGAGAACACAAACCCAGGAAAGAGAGTCCTTGGGTGGGAGAGCTTTGGCAACTTCCACCTCCCTGCTGCTGAAACGCAGCCCAGTTACACACCCCGTTCAACCAGCACACACCAGTGCACACGTGTTTGCGTTTCCAAGACGTTGTGGCACAGCAGCAACGCAGATCCCGCTCCTGGATTTTTGGGGCAGCCCAGGATCCCAGTTCAGACCCAGTGACCCCAGTTCAGAAGTCTCCAAAGAGACCATCCCACAGGGTGCTACATAGAGGGTGAGGTTCTTGTGTTCTCTTCCACAACACAGCCTCTGCTCTGAGCCTGACCCAACCTTGCACCCCTGCCAAGCACTTTCTGCTTTTTTTTTTTCCCTTTTTCTTCCCGAAGCTTGAAATCATATTTGGGACAAAGATGGTTCCTACAGGGCCTATGGGAAAGCACTCACTCCCCTATGGTTACACTTCATGAATGTGAAGCAGCAGGAACAGTTCTTAACAAACCAGACTCAGAATGTTTGCTTTACTGAGAACAAGGTTTTGCCCCGTGAGGTCCCCAGAAAGACTCGCCCCTTATCACGTCACATTATTATTTAATTAGTGCTTGGGTAGGTCAGTCCTCACCACCCTCTATTGGCTTCCAATTACTTCAAGAAACTTCCAGCCCAGATCACTTTTCAAATCGTTTCACAATGCTCTGAGTAGCTCAGGGATCTGAGGACTTCAGGTTGGTTTGCAATGTATTTGTCAAGTTGTTACACAAAAATATACTTTTAGACTTAGTGGGAGCAGAAGAAAGTTAACTGAGGGAAAAGGAAAAAAGTAATTGTTTAATTTCTGATCCAACTTACTGTTAAGAGCTCCATACAGTCTGTACCATCTACTTTTTATTACACATTTACAAATACTGACAAAGAAAAGGCAGAACACCAGAAATTAGTAGAAAAATTAAATAGCTTTCTGGTAGCTGAAGTTCTGCCACCTACAATATTTTGTCAACAAAACAGATTCTGGCATTTGACTATAAACTTTCCTCAAATACTTTCTTCTTTTCCTATTTTTTTTAAGCAAAATAAACAGGAGAATACATGTAAGCCAAAAGACAATTAGTCTTTCATCCAGTAAAAAATCTGATTAGTGTATTTTATTTCAAAGTAAAGATTTTATGCTCCCTATTTTATTTTCTGTGATTGCTTCTCCCCTTCATAATTGGCTTTAAGGATGTATATACTCATTATACATTACAATCTCTTTATTTTGCTTGGCAACACAGGAGTTTTGCAGTGAAATTTGTATTAGATAAAAGATAAATGCCTTTTTGGTTATACCATTCATTTTTATTAATAATTACTAATTTATGTTCCTCCTGGACTGAAGTGGTGCCTCTGGGAGAAAGCGAACACACACACACACAAAAGATAAATACTCCAAAATAAACCCCAACCAAAAACCCCAATCTCAAACCCATAAACCTGGTAAATTTACTCCCACACAGCTTGCCTGAGTAAATTAACCTGTACATAACTTTTTTCTAGAAGAAATCTCACAATTATAAAGAGTAGTGAAAAGGGTAAAAGTTAGACACCCAAAATGGAAATTAGCATCTATATGAAATCTAGATTTATCAAAACAAAAACATCATCTTGTGCCTGCAGATGACATTAGTTATATTTAATCTTAGAAATGAAAGTAAAGATGTAAGAAATGAGCCCTGCCTTGATCTTGCAGCAGAAACTCCCTGCTGTTACTGCTTGTTTCTAAACCACAGCTTTCTGTTTGCCTTCATCTGTCTCAGCACAGAAAACACCTTTATTCTTATCATTTCCTGTATATTTATATTTTCTCCACTGACTCTCAATCCAAAATATTTTATTTATTATTTCTTTATTATTTTTGTGTCTTGACCTCATAGAACACTTTCTACATGTTTTTGGCCTGACAACAGAAAACTCTGTTGAATGCAGGGAGTGACTGACACAGTTTGCCCAGTGAGATCCAGAAAATCGTAGTCAGGTTTGACATGTGAGGCTGTCCAGAGCCAATTTACAGCAGTGAATGAAAATCATATTATGTGATTCAGCCACAGGAGCCAACCTTTTTCCCCAGCCAGAGAACTTGCCACCAGAGGCAATTAGGGAACATTTACTACAGTGTTCAAAAATACTGTGCTGGCTTCAGCTGCAGTATTTACTGGAAGCCTGGGAAAATTATTACAATTTTCTTTTAGGAGAGAAAAGAAGTGTTAAATGCAAAACTGTCATTCCTTTATCCATGAAGTTCACGGTTTCTACATGCTTATATTCTTAAGAAAAAAAAAATCTTGCCTTTAAGAAGCCGAGAACTTCACAGCCAATTATTAATAAACATGAAAATGTTGTGGCATCATTTATAAATTTATAGAGAAAAAGAAATAATCTGATTATAATAAATAGTTATCAGTGCTCAATCTTTTTGTTATAGCTTTTCTGACTTTATTTCAGTTGGTGGGAAATTCACTTTGAATATACTGGTAATTTAAATGCCCAGCAATTGCTCATCAACTTCCTCAAATCACAAAAGCCCCACAAAGGTTCAGAGCTGAAGCCCCAGCTCTCCTGAAATGCTCACTCCTACAGGTATTAAATAACACAGACGGTCATTTCTTCCTGAGACAACCTTTGAAACAACAACCCCAGCAAACTTGTCTATCTCCAGGTCTGGCTGCAACACTGCCCAGCCCAGTGGTCCCCTCCTGACAGCAATTCTCCGTTAAATTTGTCAGGAAAGCATTCATTACAGCGAGGACAAGTAGATCATTGCCTTTCCAAGCGATTGTCTCGCAGACAATTAGGTTTGTGCTCATTTTTGCCAGAGCCACGAGGAAACCAAGAGTTAAGCACATTAGAGTCTTCTGGTGTGCTCAGGCTCCAGAACTTTTCCTAAATGATGCACCGCAGTCACGCACCGCTCACACCTACAAAACTCCCCGTCTCTAATTCAGTATCAACGGTGAGAATGAGGAACTAAAGCAACGGAGAACAAGGGACTAAAACTGACCTTAAGCCAGACCTAAGCGCTGGTGGAAGGGCTGCCAGCCCAGTTTGCTCTGCTCCGCTGTCAGAGCAGGCTGTGGTGATTATCTCACCAGACAGGGGTGCCTAAGCAGCACTTTCCCTTGAGGGACTGGCAGCCTCTTTACTCTGTCTGGAGCAATTACATCAGCACTTCACCAAACAGTCCTTGTGTCTGGTTCAGACACCTCCTATCCAGCATTATTCTTGCCTCATATAATTATATTTCTCTTAATCTCACCAGACAGAGAGCATGGTACAGGTTAAGTAACAGTGATACAGCAAACTTAAGATGAAAAAGCCCAGGTTTGATCTAAGATCAGTTTCAAGATCTAAGGCTATACTGCAGATTCTGATTTCTAAGCCTGCAGGTGATGGAGACTTGGCTTTTCAGAGTAATTAGCACAGCACAGCTCCCATTGCCTCCTGCTGCAGCTGTGAGTCCTCAGCACTGGTGAATGGCTCAGCTGAGTCGGCCACAACCCCAGGATTGCATCACCAGTGACCACCCAGGAAAAGTCTGTGCAAGTCACTCGCCCAGAATCAATTACTAAAAGCACTGCAGAAAGACACACAACCCAATTCTCTGAACAGCATTCGTCAGATTATCTCCCCCACAGTCCCCATTTTACAATTTTCCTGTTTCTGCAAGTAAACAGATCCTATATACCCAGGCTCCCTCCCCACACATCCATGACATCATCCATCCATCCTGGACAACAAGGAATCAATCCAGGCTTTTACCAGCAACATGAGACTATTCTGTTGTTACAGTGCATACGACAACAAACATACACAAAACCTCCAAATGAAGATCGCAGCTGAAGACATTAATTTGGGTGATTTCTATTTTTTCTTTTACTATTTAAAAAATAATACACTCAGTTTCTATATAATTTAATATTTCATTCGTAACCAAAAGCCAAAATAACCAGGAAACTCACGTGTAGACCCAGATGTCTGCAGTGCTGTCTAGCTGGAATAGCAGCAGTGAAAGCAGGAAACCTCTGGGTAGTTTAGTAGGTAACCTCTGCCTAGATAGTCACGAGTGCACAGGGCCAGGCACACAAATCGTTGTGTTTCCCCAGTACACGGTGACAAGGCAGGAGGGCTCTGGGATGTGCTTTCTGGTGGGAAGAGACTCCTTGGCTCCATCTCTACCTGTATTACTCCGTCCTGGCCACGCAGCCTGCCCAACTCCAGTGTCCTGGCCCCCCTGCCACATCCCCACAGCTCATCCTGCAGAGCAATCTCAGGGCTCATCACCAACTACTCCTCACCTTCTCTCGCTCACAGCACTTTGTGCAACCTGTCTCGATTCCCTTTGTCACCAGTCCTTCTCCTCATGTGTTTGGCTGTTTCCTCCTTCGAGCTCAGCCGTCTTTTCCCAACAGTTTCCGCACTGAGCCCAGCTGGTTTTTATTCTCTCAGGCATCTGTCCCAATCACAACCCAACCTTTTGCATTTGCAATCAATTAAATCCTTCTTTTAAACAACCTGGAGAGCCTTCAGGGAAGCAGTGCTGCTGCTGCTCTGGCACCTTCAGGCACCCCAGCACAAGCATCCTCTGGAGCAGCCAGGAGCAGGAGGGCTTTGGGGAGCTGTGCCCTGCTTTCACTCAGCAAGGTCTTGCACTAACTATTATGAAACACAAAGGCAGGAGTGGGAGTCCCTGCACTACTGTTTTAAGGTGTACAAAATTCTCAGAAAAAGAGCTGTCCAGAATTCGTGTCCTAAACTACAGCCTCGCTCGAGGGGATAAATGAAAAATGAGTAGATCAGTCTGAGACAGACAGCTTGAAAACTTCATTCTAAAGAAGGGGCAGAGGCAAAGTAGTGAGAGGCGGAAAAATTCATAGGGAATTACTGATCCCTCTCCAGTACTAGGAGGCATCAAACAAACCTGGCAGGCAGCATGTTGAAACACTGCAGTGCCCCACACCTGCTCGTGCAGGAAAAGCTGTCCTTTCCCTGGCATAAACCCAGCACCAGTGCCAGAGCTCAGACCCGTCCAGCCCCTGTCCTGGGCCAACAGCAGCCCAGACCACATACTGAGAAAGCCACACTGGTGGCACTCGTGTTTCTCACAACACCCTTCCAAGCTCCCCCAGGCTGCGGGGCAGTGACTGTCACAGGCACGGCTGGTGGCTTTGGGTTTTACAGGACTCTGCTATAGCCTGGCTTTGCTGTCTCCCCGGGCTGAGCTGTCACTCAGCCTGACAGGAGCTGGCTGCAAGGCTGCCATCACTTCTGAGCAGAAAATCAGACTCTTTGGAGACTGTGGCTGACTACTCGGCCATGCCTCCTCTCCTATATCTCTGCAAGGTCAAGTCCACTCTGCATTCACACTGTGTTCCCTATTTACCTGGCACGCGTCTTCTCTCACCCTTTCTAAATAAACGCAACTTCTCCTTTTATTGCAGGTGCTGTTCCAATGTAGAGAAATGACTGTATTGTTCATTTCCAGCAAAGCACCAAGCCATATTTGTTTTGGTATTTCTTTGTCAGTAAATGCCTCCAGGTGCTTAATGACTTTTGTTTTCATCCAAGTATTCATGCAAAACTTCTCTGTGCTTATTCTCCTGTGTTTCTCTATAACACACACTGTTCATTTCTCCTCTGAAAAGCACAAGAGAACCACTTTGCGAGCAGAGAATCTTTTATAGCATTCAGCACACAGTCTGTATTCCTCAGCTTCAATTTCTTGTAACTCGTTTTTCCTCAGTCAATTTGGCTGCTGATGTCAGCTCCCCACTGAACAAGAAGCTTTATGAAAAAATGAATTGCATTCTGTACATTCTTGCTACCTACTTTATGAAATTATGAAAAAGCAAGTCTGGGATAGAGTTTTTTATCTTTCCTAAATTTTTTTTTTCGTAATAAACGTTCTTGAAATGAAGATCTTCACCTTGAGGGAAGGTGTAATAGAGTAACACAAGAGACTTCTAAGTTATATGTGGCAGAGGTCAGTAGCAAGGGAAAATTAGTGTTATATGAGGATTGTTTTATGTCCCATGACAAGTGAGTTGCCTGTTTTGTGACAGGGTTTTATCAACAAAAACAGTTTTAGGACTTGTTGGCAGCTTCGTCTGAGAAGGTTCTGCCTCTCCATGCTAATGAAGAAAGGAAGGGAGACTGAATAAAAGATCTTTAATTAATACTGAAACAGTGAAATAGAGGTCACCTTTAACAACTGTTAAAGCAACAGCTGTGTGTTTCACTTCTGTACAACAGTTTGTCAGTCACGGGTCCTTGTCAGACACAATTTGGCTTACAAAGAAATACTCGGTTGAGGGGGAATACAAGAACTAGTTGGATTCAGCGTTCCTTGGGGTCAGTACTGGGACCAACGCTGTGTAACATCTTTGTTGACGTGGACACTGGCATTGAGTGCACCCTCAGCAGGTTAGCCAACGACACCAAGCTGGGGCTGTTGTGGAGGGAAGGAAGGGATGCCATCCAGAGGGAGCCTGACAGGGTGCAGAGGTGGGTCCATCATGAATTCCAACATGGCCAAGTGCAAGGCCCTGCACCGAGGTCAGGGCAGTCCCAAGTACGAACACAGGCCGGATGGAGAACAGATTGAGAGCAGCCCTGAGGAGAAGGACTTGGGACTATTGCTTGACAAGGAGCTCAACGTGTCCCTGCAGTGAGTTCTTGCAGCTCAGAGAGCCAACTGCATCCTGGGCTGCATNCGACACCAAGCTGGGGCTGTTGTGGAGGGAAGGAAGGGATGCCATCCAGAGGGAGCCTGACAGGGTGCAGAGGTGGGTCCATCATGAATTCCAACATGGCCAAGTGCAAGGCCCTGCACCGAGGTCAGGGCAGTCCCAAGTACGAACACAGGCCGGATGGAGAACAGATTGAGAGCAGCCCTGAGGAGAAGGACTTGGGACTATTGCTTGACAAGGAGCTCAACGTGTCCCTGCAGTGAGTTCTTGCAGCTCAGAGAGCCAACTGCATCCTGGGCTGCATCAAACGCAGGCTAAAGGAGGGGGTTCTGCCCCTCTGCTCCATTTGTGTGGGACTCCACTCGAGCTCACAGCATAAGGACAGGGACCTGCTGGAGGGAGTCCAGAGGAAGCCACAAAGACAATAAGAGGGCTGGAGCCCCTCTGCTCTGGAGACAGGCTAGGAGAGCTGGGGGTGTTCAGCTTGGAGAAGAGAAGGCTTCAGGGAAACCTGAGAGCCCCTTCCAGTGCCTAAAGGGGCTCCGGGAGAGCTGGAGAGGGACTTGGGACAAGGGATGGAGGGACAGGACAAGGGGGAATGGCTCTAAACTGTCAGAGGGCAGGGATAGATGGAATATTAGGGAAAAATTCTTCCCTGTGAGGGTGGGCAGGCCCTGGCACAGGTTGCCCAGAGAAGCTGTGGCTGCCCCATCCCTGGAAGTGTCCAAGGCCAGGCTGGACAGGGCTTGGAGCAACCTGGGCTGGTGGAAGGTGTCCCTGCCCATGGCAGGGGGGTGGAACGAGATGGTCTCTAGGATCCCTTCCAACGCAAACCAGTCTATGATCCTATGAATCTAGCACAGTAAATTTTGCTATGTAGCAGTATTTCTACAGCAACACGACACTGATGAGTCCAGTGACTGTACAAATATTTGAATTCAGATGTGTAGACTGTGAAAGCTGGCTTGATGTCAGGAAACTCTGTATGACAAGCACCTAAATAAGAAAAGAATTGATCTGCATTCCCTATGGACTAACCAAAAGCAAACTGGTTTAATGTAACAGTATTTCAGGACCGCAGTAGTACAAAGTCACGGACAGGGAAATAGAAGATTCCAATTCCTAAAGGTAGTAAAGACAAATAAGTCTGTAAAACTAACGTCTGATTTCACTACACAAATCACAAAACTGTTACAAGAATTGGGAATACAAAATGTGGAAGACAAGAAATAGAAGTTAAAATCAGCAGAGACAATGTGCTCTGACATCCTAATTCATTAGAAATGCATTCTGCCAAGCTAGCAAGATGTCCCTCCACCTCTTGGGGAAATCACTGACTAGAAATAAAAAAGGACTGTGTATTTTCTTTTACTGACTACAGAACTGCAATTCCAGGTTTGTGAGATGTAAACACAATCTGAACTTAATACACCAAGAACTTCATCTTGCTTTCAGGTAGGGCAGCGTCAAACAGTATCTTCCATTACACTAAAGAACAGTTTGAGCCCTTGGGTGAAGAGAACAAAAGCAAAGGGAACAACTACACTGCACCTGATAACCAAACAGTTTCCAAAACATGTGCCTTTCTTCCAGGCAGGAGGCCAAGACACGGAATAAAAACAGAGAGACACGGAAAAGAATGCATTACACTGGCACTTACATTTCCCAAATGTCCTCTGGCAGGTTAGCTGGAATTTCGGTTAAGCCCCTTCCCCGACAATCCACCACATTGTTGCTGCAGGTGCAGGCAGATGGGCAGGTGATGGAACTGGCACTGCACGACGGAGGTTCAGACGGGGAACCTGAGACAGAAGGAAAACATTAAATGCTCGTTTTAGAAAGGATCGGCTGAGATTTTAACAACTAAGTACACCAGGCTCTGAGTCTTCCTGATCCTTGTACTGTATAAAGTAATAATTTATTTGGATTCAGTGAATATGATGTGCTACAAATCAATGGCAGAGAAAACGTGTAAAAGTTTACTGTGTTCTTATTCCTCCTCAGTCTCCACTCTATCAATCTCTTTCCTTCATCAGCCCTTCTGTGGTCTCCTCCATGATCAGCTTTATCAATTTATTCAAAGATTTTTAAATTAAGCCTGAGGATCAAGTAGTATTTCCAGAAGTTATCTGTGCTTAGAAGTTTCCCTTACACAAACACTTCCTGAGTGTTTTTACATACTGAGAGAAGACTGTCATCAATGATGACTTATGTTTTTGAAATGAGGTAACATATTATGGCCTAAGACTTGAAATATAAAGCTAGTTTTTTCAAGATTAGACAATGCAGTTAATGGAAACACAAAAAGAATTTAGAAATATATGAGTTCAAACCTTCAAACCCTTGCTTAAGCTGTAATACCACTGAGAGACACAAAGCTGCTCACAGAGCAAAGGTGTAGCACGAGGACATTGCTCTATATAGATTTTAGTCAATTCATTAGATTCAGGTTTAATTAAGTGTCATTAAGTTCTTTTGAAACTGTAGCAATTATGTCAATTTTACTCAAATGGTTATGATTCTTCCATTGGAAGTTTTGATATATGCATGCACTTAACCATAGCTAAAATGGGCTTGCTATGCTAATGGAGGTTATCAAGATGTAGCAGTTATTGGTTTATTTATAGTGAGTCATGTTTCCAAAGAACATGTAACACAAGAAACCTCAAATTCCTTTATGTTCAGACACGGAGGGCTAAATGTGAAGGCTTGTGCTGGTAAGAAGTGACAAAAATTGTAACAGATTGGCCTTTTCTTTGGAAAAACTAACTAATGTACATTTTTGGGGTTTGTCTTGGGAAAAATCCATGAGAGACACTTTCATGAATTATAACCATGGGTGACAAAAAGTACAAAAGAATATTCATTTGCATCGACACACAACCCAATGTTCACTATGACAAATAGAATGTTATAAAAATGCAACATTCTTCGAGACTCTTGATTTATGCCTCCATACCGGCTCAGTTTAGCCCTTAACTAAGCTCAACAATGTCAACGCTCACAGCGAGACTCCACATGTCCCTGTTTTCAAAGCCTTGTAAACAGCACGGAAAAATCACCGTTGCAAAGACACTCGGTGGCACCTCTAAGTATCATTATTTTGATAGGCAGGTACAGTTTGAAAAGGCATCAGCTGAACACTTCTACAGGTTGACTTTACACTTGAGAGGGAGCCCTGCTGGAAAGGAAAAGACAATTACTGCAAAATCATGCCTTCCATCAGAAAGGTATTGAATTCTGATGGGAATTCATTTCAGTTTGTCTGAATTTCCTTGAGTTCAAGCAAGCTGTCATCCCCTTTAAACATCATTTTGTACCCAGGGATGACAGAACTGCCTTATATTAAAATACACCAGCAAGTTTCAGGATAAGATCACCATTTCAACCGTGGGTGAAATGTTGCCAGATTCAAGTGCTGGGTTTGAAATATTTTTATTGGGTCACCACCTGACTTTCTGTCAGGACAGCAGGAGAAAACGGTGGGTTTCATAGCACTGTCTGTGTTTTAAATATAACTTTCACTGATGCTAATCAGGGCCGTGAGTGACTGCATTTTGGCAGGCTAGACCTCAGAACGCCAATTCAGGCATCCAGAAATTGGATTTTCGGAGGTAGTGACCAACTAGGAAAAAATGGGTCTCACGGGAAATTTTCAGCACGGGCAGGAGTGAGTTGCATTCTTTGTGAGAGTGGGCAGCTGCTTTCACCACGAGGTGACCCTAAGGGTCCTCTTCTTTGCTAAAATACCCTGTCTCACTTTTAGTCTGCTTTCCAACCACTGGGACAATTGCAGATAAGGAGTTCACGATCAACAGTCTTCCATCTCAACACAGAACTGGTTTCAGTGTCACCCCAAAGACTCATCTAGGCAAAAATCTACTGTAAAAAATTATTTAATAATATAATTAACATCTAAATCTATATGCATATGGTCCAAGGAAACAGATTTATATTTATCAGGCAATCTGAATTTTGACTTGTCCTGGTTCAAAATCTTATTATTGTCTTAACACAATCTATACATGTTGCCGTGCATTTAACACAGGATTTAAGTGGTTTAAGCTATCTGAACTACACACAAAAAAACAATTCCACCAGTTGAACACGTGCACATGTAACAGGCAGGACAAGATGCTCTGTTGGGTCTGTCTTCTGGCCATGGAAATGCACGGCATCATTGCCAATGGACACAACTCCTGCAAAATTAGCAGAGCTCTGCTGCAACAGCACGGGCAGCTTTGCCAATCCAAGGTTTCTGTAAGATTTTACCTGTGACTCCCCCCAGAAGGAGCTCCTATTGCCTCCAAACATGCACAGCCCTCTGTTATGTTTAAGAACGAGAGGTTTGTGCTTAAACCTGATCAGAAACATTTTACATTTTCTCCTTGCCTGCCTGCCTGCCTTACGGTGCCATGGCCAAAACAAAATGAAAGAAGAGTGAAGTACAAACGAGCTACTGCAAGCTTTTAGGGATAGGGAGAAATTATCAAACCGGCAAGAAAGATTTCAGAGCAATCCTTGCTCTCTGGGAGGCGGAAAGTTGGCAGCAAGGTCAAACCTTCTACACATCCTTTATCATCCCATGTCTGATGTGCTTTCTGAAGGGGCTTTGTAGCAGGGGGAAAATGCATTTTGCACAGTTATAACACTGGCACACATCACTGTGGGTTAGAGGAGCAGTAGCACACTCTCTTTTTGTTAGGGCACAGCATCAAAAAACCTGATATATTGCCAGGTGGAGTTTTAAGAGTCTTTTGCTGACTCTACTGCATCTAAATCAACACTGGAAGAGTCAGTGGAAGTTGTCTCAGGTTGTGTGATGCTGTATTGCAGAGTGCTAGAGGAACACCATGAAAGGAGGGTAAGATATAGAGCAGTCTGAAAAGAAAAAGGAAATACAGAACCGCCAGTCTCCCTGGCACAGAAGGCAGGTGGCAACAGTAGAATCACAGAATCATCAAAGCTGGAAAAGACCTCCAAGATCATTAACCCAGCACTGCAGTTCCACCACTGAACCACGTCCCTAAGCACCACGAGCACAGCCCTTTAGAGCTTTCCTCTTCATGAGCAAAAGCAGATCTAGATTGCAGATTTCTGAAAACTCTATTGACCAAATGACTTTGTGCATAAATTATTATTATTATTATTAAATGCTTTGGCTTGTTTTTCCTTGGCAAAGAACAAAATACTGTATTATACACAGGCTCAACAGGTATCTAGCACATGTTCTATCAGCTCTTACACAAACAATCATCTGTTAAGGTAAATGTTTTTGAATAATGTTATAAACAAAATTTCAAGTCTGATTTGGGTTTAACAGCTCCAGGATCTATTCTTAGCAGATCCATAGAATTAAAGTGCAAAAAAAAATAAAATAAAATCCAAGAGTTTGATCAGTTAATGTTTGTATAGTTGTGAAGAACTGGTAAAGAAAGGACTGGCCAAGAAAACAAGTCTAAGTAGCCTAAGGAATATAAAGTTATTAAAATTTGGGTATGACTTTTATAGGTATGCAGAGTATAAGCATACAGATACATCAAGGGCCCCAAGGCAACACAATCTCTAAAGGAAGGTATTTGAAATCTAAAAATGAATTTTCCTTCTGCTGCCAATACTTCTTCAAAAGGAAAGACAGAATTATTTCAGCATTTCTTTGTGTCCTCCACAAGTGCAGTGAACTTCTCGTGGAGTGGATGCAGCAAAAGGAAATGCCCACAGACAAGCCAGCTGCATTTATACTATTTCCCTCCTGAAGCTGTTCTTACGATCTGTCATGTTGCCATTTCAGATCTTCTCTGTTGCACAGCAGCCCTAGTTCACCACATTAATTATATTTTTTTCTAACAGATAAAAATCATCAACTCAATTATACACCTTGCCATAAGAGAAACACTAATAAAATGTGGAAGCTAAAACAGGAACGTGATTTAACAGAAACTACCATGGTTTTCGTGCCTGATGTAATGGAATGACAGTGCCAATGATTATGGTAATTAATATCTGGCACCACTTGATTTTAGTCCCAGACTACAGGTTAGGGGGAGAGAGGGAAGAGGGGAGAGCCTTAGGACCCAGCAGCTTACAGAGAAATTAAATGCTTTTTGCAAATAAGCTTCTCATTAGCCTCTAGCCTTTTAAAAGCAGCAAACAGACTGATATTACAATTATCAGGATAGAATGGTTGTGGTGTATAAATGAACAGTTTAAATGTCACAGGCATCTATAATAAATTTTTCAATTACTAAATAAACGAAATAATCTCATTTCCACTGACACCCAATTACAGCACACTAAGTAGTGTGTTTTATTACCTCCTCACCTATCCAGTCGCCTTTGCAGCAGCTCTTTTCCACCACCAAAACATTAGTTAATTGTAAAAAAACATTAATGGATACAAGGGCAAATCTGAGAGGACTTTCTGGTTAAAAATCTATGGAGAGTTTACATCATTTTAAGTATACCAGACATTAAATTATTGATCAATAAACAAAACACCACGAGTATTGCAGATCCATGGATATGGTATGACCTTTTGGGGTTTAATTAAATAACCCATGGGAACTTCTGACAATGCTGGGACATCTGAAATCAATTCCTAATGCATGAGCTCTAGTTTGCACTTAATTCCCAGGGATACAAACTCAAAGAGACACCTAAACCAAGTGGAATGGTCCTGCTTGGTGTCTGCATCCCCGTCTAAAGGTACATTTGAGCACAGTCCTGCAGAGAGATATGAGCAAGGGAATCACAGCTGACCCTCTGCAAAGTCAACATTCCTTAGGGAGGGCAAATATTCCTCTAATGGACAAACCTCGTGCAAATGTGTTTATTCTACACAAATGGGCAGCAAATGGTTTATGCAAATATTTCCCTCTACGGTTGTTCAACAGTTATTCACTGAGCACAGCTTTAAGATTTATGATTAGTAACTTGAGCCCTTAATTGAGGATGTTAATACCATCAAGTTCATGGTATGCAAAAATTTGCTAGTCATGAATATTCATTATTTGATTCAACTTCACTGCTTTGCTAAACGTTCCCAAACAGTAAATTTATCTGTTAAAAATTCCTGGCACATGAGCACAAGTGTTCTGTAGGCAAAAGTCAACACTAATCAGTTTACAAACAAATATCAAGGAATAAAACCAGGAATATCCAACCGCAGTGAAAAGAAGGTCTGGTTTAATGAATGAATTCTACTTTACTCCACAAAATCCTACTTAGCGTGTTTCAAAATCTATCAGTAAAGTAACACCATTGAAAATCAGACCTTGCTTCACACTGTCCTAAAAGAACTAATAATGCAATTATTTCATTAACAGTAATGGCAGCAAAATGATACGGAATACTTCTTAGCGAAATGGAAGAAAGTAGAACAAAGAAAGAGGTTCACCTGTAACCACTGAGGTTGAACAAGTACATTTGTTCTTCTGAAGGATTAATAAAACATAACCTGAAGTCCATGCAAAACTATGACAAAGGTGTTTTTCTCTCAGGGAAATTTATTCCACCTAAGCCTTTCACAGAAGGGGTTGAAAAGTCAGAATGCCCTGTGCTGATTCTGAGCCTTTTTTTAAGGTGTTTCTCCAGCGCTGTCACCGCAGGCATGTTCTCCTAAAACCAGCTAGAACTTAACTTTCTAACCATTGCACCGTAAGGAAGGATGAGTGTGCGTTTGGTTCTCTGGGTTTGTATATTTGCTCTTCCAAAGCAGGTCAAAGGCTGAAAGAATGCTAACAGGAAGTCTTAAAAGATGGAATGCTGCTGCCCACGCACGGTCACCCCACTAATGCCAATTCCACAATTTGTATCAGCACTCTCGAAGGTGCATATGAAGTGACATTTAAAAATAGGTCCAGGAATAATACAGTGAACTTATAAATATATTCAAGCATAAAAATGAAGAGGAAGATAAATTATTTAAGTGAAAGGATACCACCTGTACGAGGTTAAAAGATAGATAATGCTCATGATCAATGGTAAGCCTGTGAAGGGATTA
Source organism: Sclerurus mexicanus (assembly GCA_013396755.1). NCBI lineage: Eukaryota > Metazoa > Chordata > Aves > Passeriformes > Furnariidae > Sclerurus > Sclerurus mexicanus. The sequence goes on from VWZF01002002.1 coordinate 704,526, forward strand.
CAGTTCTGAACAGGTGATCCATCCTAAACTGTTTCACAGTGAAGTTTGATGAAGTTCTGGAAGGAACAGGAATAGATCAAGACTATGCATTGAGTCCTTGGACTTTAATTTGCTGGTATCTGAAAAGGAGCCTCAAATACAAGATAATTATGTTCACTTTCATATTTGTCTTTGCTGCTGCCCCCCATCCACGTCCTGCCACAGCTAACACAGGGTTTTCCCTGCCTTGGTACCATAGCTGGTCTCTCCAGGAGGAGGATGGAGATGGGATTTGCTCCAGCCAGGAGCACTGCAGATTGACACAGCTATTCAGAGATGGCTGGCAGAACGTGCCGCATCTCCTGGTTAACAACATCCAGGGGGGCCAGCCTGGTCATGAGCTTCCCCCATGGCCAGATCTGGAGTGAGGAAATGTTTTCTTCCAGCTGAGTGGGCAAGGACTGAAGAGCAAGGCATCATCCCCTTCCCAGAGCCACCGTGGTATCCCACGGACCAAATCCTCTGACATTTTGAACACATAAAGGAAGGCAGTACAACAGCAAGCTTTCCTGCCTTTTTCCTGGGGCAGGTTGGAGTCACTGCCTTCGGTCTTTTGCAAGAGGACCCTGGTGCATTCAGGCTCTTTACGGTGTCTGGAAATTACAGAAGAAAATTCTTACGGATCTTCTGACCTAAATATGTTTGCCTGCCATTACTGGAGGGCCAGAAGATCCCCTCAGTTTGGGTACAGGGTATTGGTGGGTCACTGCCAACCCATCACAGGTGTAATGCAGCTGTGTGACATCCCTAATTCCACTGTTAGGAAAGCAGAAATCCACACAAACCTCCAGCTTTGCATTTGCCCCTTATTCATTTATGCAATTCTGCAGTCATTTTATAAGCAGCTCTATGTTTGTTCTAATTACTGTTATTAATTGTGTATCCATAAAGGAGTTGCCAATCACACACATGTATTGAACAGAAAAACTCTACAGAATTCAGGCAAAGGCTTGTCCACATACTCAGGGTCAACCCTATTTAACACCACTGCTCTCTGTGAACTGGCTCCGAGCACACCTGTGGCACTGCCATGAGGCATTTCCATTCCACACCAAAATACTACCAACATAACTTGTCATGAAACAAGCCACTAGCTTTGGAAATTAACATAAAAACTAACCATGTTGTTATTTTTACAGCAACAGTTCAAAAGCTCAGTGGCTGAATAATTATACCCCAACCTGCCATCATTAAATAAGCATTAAAGCACTATACATATTGCTCTGGGGAACAGAGAATTCCAAGGTAAAAAAGCTAATTATACTGAAAGGTAAGACATCATTTTTGGCAGTAAAATTAAATTTACTGTAATTAAAAGCCAATTTTCAACTTTGGTCCTTAAAGGAATATTAAGTGCCTTAATAAACACATATTTATCCCTCAGATTTGCAAGATGGTCCCCCAAATGAAAAATACCATATGTGGCATCTTACATACTAAACAAGTCAAGAAGTAAATTCCTACAGATTAAAACAACACAAATGCTAGTGCCAGAATAAATTTAAATTTGTTACTAGAAACCTAATGGAAACAGAAAGCAAGCAAACTGATAAATAGTGATTAGTAGCTCTCCAAATCTCCTCCAGGATTTAATTTGAGGAGCAACTAACAAATGCACAGCATTGAAATGTTTCTTTAGACCAGTTATTAATGTTAGTTTGTGGCAGAAAATTGTAACAGGAGGTAGAAATTCTATTAGCATTCCACAGAAATTTCCCAAGATCAAATTTAAACCCCAATTTTAACCAAAAGGCTTTAAAAGTCATCCACGCTGTAAGTCCTGCCTAGACCCCATTGTAAGAACACTTACTGGCTCTCTGAATGGCCAGAAAAAGCAAGAACCAACTTCACAGTGAGGAAACAAAAGATGCTGTGTCTGACATGACTCACGGGTCTGGAGAAAGGTCAGAGCAGGACGAAATGGTCAAGCTCTCTTCTAAAAGCAATGAAACAGCTGTACAACGAGGATGTCCCACAAGGCAGAAAGAGGCCATTCACACACACAGGAAAAGCTCTCCTCGCCCTCATCCAGCTCCCACATCGTCATCCCTCCTCTGCGTGCACTGGGATGGACCGTATGGAGAGAAACCCTCAGGACCCATCACTGCTGCCCTGCTCCAGCAGCACCCAGCCCTTCCCCTCCCTGGTTCCCAGTGAGCCCCAGTCCTCCCAGTTGGCAGCACCTCCCCACCCCATTGCACAGGGTGTTTTAAGCAGCAGCAGATGGGGGCAGTTCCTCTCCCCACACGCTCTTCCTTTGGCACCTCCCGAATGCTCTCATTAAGACACTAAGCTTGAAGAGCGTTGTTTTATTAGTTACTCATTGTCGGTTGTGTCCTCGACAATATGCTGCGAAATCATCAGTTAAAAGGAGCGAGACAATCTCCTGAGCTCCTTGCTCTGGGCCACAGAGTAACAGCAATGTTTTAAGATGGTTTGACCTCCTAAACAAATAAATCTGCTGCCTCATTAGGGCTTCCAGTCTGCATGAAGCAGCAGGAAGCGAACATATTTTGCTCGTTATTATACCTCAGCTGCAGTCTCACCACATGAATCAGAGCTCTAGATCTCCACCCGAGATTTGCATCAATCCACTGCTTTCTGGGTATCACTTTATATAACCAGAAATCACTAGACGCTTGTCTGTGGTAACAATTTCTCTCTTGAGTCAATTTCTGACTGAACTGTAACTTATTTAATTCAAATTATGCATCTTTATTTTCTTCAGGTTCTTGTAAACCCTCTGAATTGCAACTAAGGATCAAGAATCAGAGAAAATGGTTTCTAATAAAAAAGAGAATGTTGTATTGATCTACCTTCCTTCTCTACCATGCTTCTTTCATTATTAAAAAAAAATGAAAAAATCTTAGAAAAGTACTTAAAAATCACATATTTTACTCTTATAAATTTCATCAGCTCTTAGAAATATCGATCTCTGGTCTATTCTGAGAAATCTCATCCAGTGTTCATTCTCCATTTTAAACACTGCCCACTGTAACATCCATCAAGCTCCTGGACAAAACTCCAGCGACTCTGGGCAGCAGTTGAAGTGTGGTACAGTCACAGCACGAGATAAAATGCTCCTGAATGCAGCTGCTTTGTTCTTAGACAGGCAGTTCAGATGCACATTTGTTTTCCCATGTCTATACTTAGGCAAATCCGAATGATTCACCATTATAAAAAACATCCAAATAGGGTCACTCAGTGGCCTCTGCACAGAGCTCTGAAAAGACCAAGGTGCTGCTGGTGGCATAACTTAATAACTTCACAAACCCACTGCTTCAGTCTGCAAAGCTTTACAGCCACACGGATGCAGGTGAGAAAACACATTATGACTTAACAGATCAATATGTAGATTAATTTCAACTTCAATAAGTAAGGAGCAGGTAGGAGAAAAATCAAAGAGCCGTAATAAAACTTAGATGAGATGAAAATGAAATAAAATTACTATCATAAGGAGGTCAGAAGAGGACAAGAGATAGACAAATAGGCAGAGAGTGTGTTTGAGAGAGACAGACAGAGATGGAAAAGCCAGTTCAACAGTGAAAAATTTGAGCATGGGAAGGAAGCTGGGTTTGATGCAGGCAAAGACTGGGAGGCTCCAAGAGGTACCAAGCGTAAGCCAGAACCCCCAGATGCTTCACTGCTAGCTAAGGGAATACAAAAATAAACAAGTCCCAAAGTTCAGAGGATGGGCAGTATTTCAGCTGATGTTAAGTCTTTACTTAGTGTACTGTCCTCTGTCATGGCAGTGTGGCAGTGAATTGCAAGCTTATGGTGGAGAGAGAAGAAATACATCATGCTACCTGTGTGAAATACAGCCTGCTGGCTATGCAAAATACACCATTTTACCTGTGTGAAATACAGCATGTTATCTATGCGAAATACACCATTTTACCTGTGTGAAATACAGCATGTTATCTATGTGAAATACAGCACGTTACCTGTGTGAAATACAACCTGCTCCCTTTGTGCAGCACATCAACAAGGGGCTCATCCTCTGGTGCCACACCATTTCCCCTTCTACAGACACTACCTGGTAGGAGACTGTCCCACCAAACCCATCCCAGAGCTCAATCACCAACTGTGCAGGAGGAAGAGTCCTTTGGGACATTTCCCTGGGAACAGATGGCCTTAAAGGCAAAGGCCCAGGAAGGCTGCTCTGTCAGGGGTGGCTCTGGAGCAGAGACTCTCCAAGGAGGAGGGGACAGGTTGCTGAAGAAGCCAGCCAGAAGGCCCTGGTGGGTGACAGGACTGCCATCAGCACTCACCTCTCCTCCAACAGTGAGGGGCTGTCGAGTCCCAGCCCCACTCAGGTCTGTCCATGACCTCTCCCCATCTCCTCAGTAACACAAATCCAATTAGATATATTTGCAAACCTATCTCCAGGCAACTGTGCACTATCGAATCCTGCACCTTCACCTCCAGTTCTGAGCCAAACGCTCATGGCCACGACCAAGTGAGACCTGGAATAGCTCCTCTGCTGCTCACAGTTGCAAAGTGCCCTTTGAATCAGCATTTTTATAATTTATGTGCATAAGCCACACAACATTTTTGAAAGACTGACTTCTGGGTCATACAGGTATGACTCAGTTTACAGATGTATCTGCAGGTAACTCTGCCTTCAGCAACAGTATTTGCACCTCAAGCTTATAAACATCACTGTACACGACACGTCCAAAGGAAATCCCACAATCTGCGTTCCAGTTATGGCACTTCTCTGTCATTGTTTCAATTTTTCTTTTCCAACTTGGCATGCAGCATTCAAAATGCATTTCCAAAAAGTATTTCTCACAAAATTATATAACACCACTATTTTTTGCATAGGGTCCAAAGAGTAAAGGGAAGTCAGTTTTGCAAGATTGTTTTTCTTCTTTCCCCAAATTATGATTCTATTCTTGCTCTTCGAAGCATCCTGCAGCACAAGTTTTGAACTGGGATGCTCTGATGAAGCCCATTTCATGGTGAAGGGAAAGCTGAGTTTTCTTTCGCTGTGAGGATATTCCCACTGCCATAAAAACACAAGTGCTTAAGATTCTGAGCCTGTACTTAAACAGAGCAGTTCACTACTTTGTATTTCAGCTCTCCCTAACTGTGATGCAAAGGTGGCTCTCACTGCCGCCTCAAGGCTACTTACAGTGATTCATGTAACTTCTATGAAATCCCTTTGCAGAGGGACAAGTTCAGTTCACTATTCAGTGACTGTCCTAGTTTGACTTCATAGTTAAACATTAACAAATTATTCTGTAAAATCAGGAATAAGAACTGTAATAAGGAGAAGGGAAGATTTATATCCTCTTTAAACTAGCTGTCCATGCAGGTTTTTGTTGAACTAGCATGTACTAAGCTGAGCTCTCGGCTAAATACTCCACTAAAATGAGTTCTTCAAATGGATTTCTTTTTCAGTACATTTCATTTCATTTCCCAAATGAGAGTTATGGGTATACAGTTGATGTACTGTCTCACGGAAAACTTCTTTCCTTTAATTTTCATTATTTTCTTTTTTGAAAAAGTAGGCAAATCTTGAGAGTAGCCTTATATGCTTTTGGTCCAACAAGCAACTCTTAAAAACCTTGTCTTCTTTGGCAGTCATAGTCCGCCCAGAAAACCCCATTTAAATGAGTTCTGTTCACGTTCCATTTCTCATTCAGCAATTATTATCTCCTCTCCTGATTTAAACAACTCATTTTCCTTCATTCACTGTATCATAAATCCAAATAGCTGAACTCATGCCCCATCTAAAACTTCATTTCATAAGGGGAAAAGAAGCTGTGGTTACCTCTTTGTTAAAATTAGCTTCTGCTAATAGCGTAATTCATTTACCCATTTCTTTTATCCTCCCTCTCCAAAGACTGTGACACTTCTAAACTTTTTTCTTGAGTTAAACTTTTGATGTAATTTATCAGATACTATGGGCATGGTCTCCACAGCTACACAGAAGCTGCCCAGTACTCTTGAATACCATGCCTCAAAGAGCACTCATGCACAACTTCATTTTCCACGTGCCCGTAACACTTCTGCACACCTCCAGGGCTGGGCATCAATTTACCACAGTTAGGTGGGGGCAAACCCTTCTTCTCTAAGTACAACCTTGTCCCTCTTTCTTTGCCACATGCAAATGAAACTACAGAAGAAGGCACTCCTAAAAACATTTCTACTCGATCTCTTTTACTCTGTTTTCATCAGCCAATCCATGTACCAAGGGGATGAAGCTTGAGGGCTCACAGGCTGTGAGAGATAAAGAACCCAACAGTACAAGACTCAGTCTGAATTTTGTACTTCCTGTGTTACCACTGGACCTGCAAAACTGCCTCTAAACTTATTTCTGGTATCTTCCTTTTTTTCCACAGCACACACACAGCCATGGCTCTCCTGCACCAGATCCTTCCTTTCAACCCAATTCAGACACTTCTGTTTTTGCAATTTTTCTACTTTTCTCTCTTTTTTTTTCCTTTCTTTTTCTTCTTACAGGAAAATGTATCTCTAGCACAAAAGGGCCAAGTGCAGTTCTAGGGACTTGATGAATAGGCCCAACATACAGACGCATGGTTTGTGAGTTGCCATGTATCATCAGCCTCATTTATCAGTGTGGAAACTGCAGAACAGCAAAGTGCATTGGCTCCCTAAGAATCCTGTTTTAGTCCCTGAGATAAAATCTGATCCCCATGTTCTATTGTCCAATCATTTGTCAACACAGTCAGATTTGCATTCTCTATTTCCTTTCTTTTGTATTCCAGTCAGCTGTAGAGCCCTTCCCTTGAGAAACACCGAATTATCCACACTTAATTGATTTCTTATGTTGATATCATTGGCAACGCTAAAGTAGAAAAAAAATCATGTGAGAAGTGAAACGCTAACTGGAATCTAACAATTCTTATAAAGCTGAAAAAAACCCAAACCCCAACTTGATCTGCTCCCATCCATTTCAGCAGCGATAAAGACAGGATTGCTGCGGGATGGCGTTTGAACACAACACAGTCATTTTCCACTCGCTGTTTTTGATGGGAACAGAGACACAAACCCACCAGCTGATAGATAAATGAGCAATTGGCATCATTACCAGAGCAGACAAAGTCCTTCTTCTGCACCTCTGCCACCAGGAAGCCCCTGAGGCTGACGGGGGCAAGGCAGAAGGTGAACTGGCCGATGGTGCGGCGCTGCCGCAGCCAGTCCGACAGCCAGGCCAGGTGACAGTCACAGTGCAGGAAGTTGGAGTGGAGCCGCCTGCAAGAGACACAACATACCTCCAGTTACTGGGAGTGCCTTAAAACACAAGACACAAACAGAACAATCAAGTACAGGTCTGCCTGACTTCACCAGTTTCAGTAGGATCGCTGTCGGTTCTTGCTCGCAGCTGAGTCAGGGCTTGACTGTCCACGTTGCCATATAATATCCTCAAAGGAATGGCCTGAAGCCATGTCAGGGGAGGTTTAGGTTGGATTTTGGAAAAAGGGTCTTCAGCCAAGGGGTTGTTGGGCACTGAACAGGCTCCCCAGGGTAGGGTCACAGCACCAAGGCTGCCAGAGCTCAAGAAGCATTTGGACATCACTCTCTGTGACTCTTGGGGATGGTCCTGTGCTGGGCTAAGGGGTGGACTCAATGATCCCTGTGGGTCCCCTCCAGCTCAGCATCTTCTGTGATTCTGTGACACAAAGGCCACATATATATAAGAGCTATTATTTATAATGCCTTGGGAAAATGAAGCTCAATAATGACGCATCTACAGCTGGCCATTCTAGAGACAAGAATACGCAGAATTTAAGGCTCTGCCAAGTAATCACTTTGCCCATGATTTCATATCAGAAAGAACTCCATGAATGTGACATGGATGAGTGAATTCAGAGGGTGCGTTGCCTAAACACGAGGAGGCTGAAAAACAGGATGATGGGAGATTCTTCCCTCTTCCCCCTCCTTTGGAGAGATGGGGAAGAGGGAAGAGAGAACCCCTGACACACCAGTCTATGGATATTTTATGTTCCTGTGTTGCCTGTCCAAATCCATCAGTGCTCTTTTTACTGTGGCAAATTCAATGCAAGTATGCAGGACCCAGACAGGAATTTTCAACTCCTGTAGGACCCATCCACACAGCTCCCTGCCCTGCCTTCTCCCTGCCCTGCTGGCTCCATGCCTGGCTCCAGGGATTTGCAGCAACATTATCACACTGTGCGGGGAAGGCTGCAAAATGATGATGCGTTCAGGGAGCAAATCTGGTAATTTTAATAGGTACCAAACTTTGGGTCAAAACAAAAGCCCAGGCCACTAATTATTTCATTCCCATAATGAGTCATAGATTTGCAGTGTTACACCAAATGAAATGACAAACCAGATTGAAAATCCTGTCAGAAGTGGTTAGACAAAGCATTATTCACTCATATTACAGACACACAATTGGTGTGCACCGGATTTAGCCTTGTCCATCCTCCAAATAAATTAACTGTCTGTCTGGGAGCTGCTTGGGCTGCACAGCAGCAGCACAGCCCAGCAGTGGCGCCCGGGCTGACAGTCCCCAGATTTGTATGTCTGGGGTGGGCAGCCACGGCAAAAAAAACCCACAAATCTGGAACTCAGAGTTTATCCTGTTGGGGTGGAAGGCTCTGCTCTCCTGGGAGCATTGTAAAATGTCATTGTTCTACAAGGATGACTACGAGGCCTTGAGTTTAGGGATTGTGAAGCTATTGAAGTGAAGCTGCAGTAAGTTAGATTTCTAGGAAAATGTCTTGTTATTAGGAACCATTAATCTGCCTTTTCGTTGAATGGAAGAATAAATAAATACAGAAATATCTTTTATCCAGGAATCATCTTAAGTAAGACTTTGTTCTAACTTAAGGGCCATCAGCATTTCATTGAAATCCTCCAAGTCTCATCCTTCCCACCACAGCAGTCAACAATGATACTCAGGATCATCTTCCTTCAAGAACTGGGACTCTGCTCATCCCTTGCCATTCCCTGCATAGGAATGTAAGGCAGGAAGGAGAAATAAATTTCACAAAAAGGGGCAGTTTGCCAGTTCCATGAGTAGTTTTTCCTCTCACTAAATTGATGTAGCTGGGGTTTCCTGTTTCAGTTGAGCAAACCACCCCCTCTTTGCCTCAGCAGAGCCCTTCTTGTCATCTGCTCAAGGTTTTTTTGCACAGATACTCTAGGGTTTGCTTTGAGAGGAGACCACTTGGAGAGCCTATCAATCTTTACAAAGCAGCCCATTAGAATATATTTTTGATAATGATATTAATGAATACAGCCACAAAAAGACTTTTCACAGCACTTCAAAAGCATTAAACACCAGTTCCCTGTGAACATGAAAAGCACTGAAGTGATTTCACACATTTTCAGTTTACCCTTAAATAAAAAAATTAAAAGAAATTATGCAATTACCTGTCTCAGCAGTCACTCTCACATGCAGAGACAACAGGACACTTACCATTAAGCAAATAGATAGAGGGGACATGCTTTAACATAAATAAAGCTGTTTCGAGCAAAGGAAAGCAGATCAATAAAAACTAATTCCTGTCACTTCCAATCAAGGCGAAAAAAATCAATGCAACTTAACAGCAGAAAAGGCAGTTAAGTAAAAATGGTTAGCACCGAAGAGCTGATTTTAGTAAAGAATTCTTCAGGTGCTTCAAAATTTATTGGCACTTCTCTCTTTTTATTTTTTTTCCCTCTTTCCCCTCAGAGGTCATGTTCAAGGTGAATATACTTTTTATTTCTCCTCCTCTGCGCTCAAATGAGCAGATTGTTTTGAGAGCCGTGAAGAAAAAGCTATTTATCCACAGAAGCATCACAGCAGATGTAGCTGCTGCAGGAGCAGCCCCAAATGTCCTGCTAATGGGTGTCACTAGAGTATAAGAGTCACGCAGGAAAACATCCACCCTGCACTGGACCTCAGCTGATGGGATAAAGGGCTGGCCCTACTTCAGAAACATTCAGACCAGGGATTTCCTACAGGGGAAAAAAAAAAAAGGCACATCTAAGTGTGAAGCTATTTGAGGAGGTGTACAGACTGATGATCATTTTGGAAGACAACAGTGGAGTCATCAAACTGTAAGGAGCATCATTCAGGATCCATTTGGACTGAATTTGCATCCACAGCCAACAGATGAAATGGTAAATCTCATTCAGCTGTTACACCTCAGACAGCTTTCCCCTTTCACGCAGACACTTCACCGAGGTTTTATATTAATGCAGGAGAAACAGCTGTGATAAAGCTCAGGAAAACACAGAGAGTGTTAACATTAACATTTCCTCCTGAATAATATCTTTATATGAATGTTCTACACAGGTGAACAAAACCAGATCCGTTTTACCTGCGATCTATGTCAGTGGTTAGGGCAGTGCTACCCATTTACTTGGTTAAATCAAAATGGTGTTAGACTGAACAGAATTAGCCTGAAGAGGAGATACTAAGGAAATAGTGAGAAATATGTAGCAATGTAAACTGGTTAATAACTATAATTAATTAAACATTAATTGTGAGAAGTGCTAAGATCACTTCAGGTAGAAGAAGAATTTTTAATATGAAGAAGCAGCAGAAAAAATTATGAAATGCTATTTGGTTCCTGTATTTATCTTATATTAATTGCTATTTTGATGACTTTTCTGCCTCTGCTGAAACCGAATGAAATACAAAAAACCAAAACATTTTACTCTATTTCCACCTGTTTACGTAGGACTTTTAAATTCCTTTACTGACCTGCTGAGGGTACCGTGTGTCATTTGGCAGCCTTTGGAGACTGAAACATGTCCCTTGATATTGAAATTCCCTTTAAAGAACATGAGGCGAAGGAATACAAATGCAAGTTTGCTAAAGTTGCCCTTTTAGCCATAGACCCTAAATTAAATTTCCAGCAAATCCTTTTAGAGTGGGTCAGCATTCATGTTCTATAAAACGTGGCTCTCAGAATTCAATATAAAAGCTTCCCTTTATAAATCCTATTTATTACTTCCTTCCCTTTTTTTTCTTTTCCTCTTTTTTTTTTTTCCTTAATTACAGCAGAGGGGGATTAGTCAGTGTGAGTCTCCAGGGAGCTCTATACAAAGCCATCTCTGAAATTAAACTAAAAGGAAGATGCCAGAAGGCACTGAGCTCTGTTAACAGGCAAGACTGGCTAATCTGGAAAAGCCAGGCAAAATTTCTGCACTGCTGTGACTGAATAAGAAACGGCAAAACTCCAGGAACCTGAACTCTACATCTTTATCTACTTTTTCCATTCTCTTCTAAAAGACAAACATCTCATTTCCATTTAATTACATACATTAAGATGTAATAATGCCATCACTTAAGGAAGAATGTAAATTTAAGGCAGAGGTCATCTTACACAGATTGACATAAGCAAGAGGCCTTTTCCCTCAGTTCTGTTAATTTATTTAATATGGTTTTACACATGCATCCTTGCATCCTTGAAGCATTCCATTTTTTCGGTGGCATAGAAATTTTTTCCAGCTAGCTACTATTTCTTTTTCTTTGCCTTTAGAACTAAATACATCTTGGTTGAGTTTGAGATTTTGGAGGAAAAGCAGAGATGCTTTGTTTAAACATGACTTTTCCCCGAAGCTGTGCATTACCTAAAGGAATGTGAAGGAACAACTTACTTAAAGACAGTGGCTTGGGTAAGCTATGGGTAAATTATACAAATGCTCAGTCTAATTTCACAGTCTTTGTATTTTGGACTACTAAAGATCAAAGCTTTTCCAGTGCAGTGGTGTCCAGCTAAAAAAATTAGATTTGACATAAAAGAAGCTATTTAAAAAAAAAAAAAAAAGACATCGGAATCAGTGACATTTTGTTTCAGAAAGTACCTGGAAAAGACACTTTTCCAAGTCCTTTAAAAATGCCTTGTTTCACCAATCAGTGTTCTGAATTTGGAAAGAATAAGTAGCATTTAAACACAGGATATTAACAAAATTCAGTAATTTGATCCATCTGGGCAGCTTTTATGATCTTGATGATGTTCCAGCTTGGAAAACATTTCACATTATGGATTTTCCCATGGGGGGAAAAAAAATTGCAGTTTCATTTCTGGATAAATTCAAACTCTTGATAAAACTGGATCTTACTTAATGCTGGGTAAACCCAGTGGAGTGTCTGTCAGGGGCCCTTCACACCCCAGCCCTGCAGCCACCCAGCTCTCCAAGGCAAAATGAGATTATCACAGACAGCAAACAGACAAAGAGTTGGTTAACACCACCGTTATTATATTATAATAATAGAAGATATTACTCACAGAGTCCTGATCTTTGGCATGTGATTGAAACTGGTAACAGGAATGCGGGTGATGTTGTTATTGTTGAGGGTACTGTCAAGAGATAAAAAACAGAGAAAAGAGAACACATTGGTCAGTTATTTGCATTTCTTCACCAACACACTATTTAGAGACACAAACTTTTAAAATCCTTCGTAATGAATCTGCTGGGTTGTGAGCAGCAAGACACAGTCCCCTATACCTCTGGCGGTTTGTGACACACCCTGAAAGGTATTTTTAGAGGGAAGGGAACCAACAGCAGCAGCAGAATGGCTGCAGGTTACTCTTTACCACGGTGGAGTAACAAGGGGTATGGGAGATGAGCTTTTATCTACGACTGGAACAGATCCAGCCTTGCCGGTTAAGCTGCCGCTTTGCTTGAAAACCTGGTGCAACTCGGGTGGAGGGACACCAGGTGAGAGCTTTGCACCGCCAGGGCTCGCTCACAAAAAGAGAGCTGTTGGCTCCCACAGCCTCGTTAGCACAGCCCGCTGACAGGGACAGACAGCTCACATTGCTCTTCGGGAACAGCGGGAAGGATGGGCGCCCTTTCCTCCGTTTCCTTAGGGAAAAAATATATGGGTGGTGGAACGGGCTGTAATAAAACATGTCATGACCCAGGCACGTAAGGATCGCTGCTGCTGCTCCATCAAAGCTGAGCCTAAAGAGAAAATAATCCTGGCTGCTGGTAGGGACCCCCTCAGCGCTTCTTATGGAAAATGAACTGGCTCGATTACCATCAGCTGAGAGCGCTGCTCCCATTTACGTAGCTCCTAATTACATCAATGACTCTCCAGCAAATTAGAAGCTATAAAGTTTATCAGGATGGCACAGGAAATGGAAAGCACTCCAACAGGGCGTAATTGCCATGCTGCAAGTGCACCAAATCTGCAAATGCCGTAGGCCACTTTGTCATGGGAATGGACGGGGCTGGTGGCGACTCCGTGTCCCATCGAGGCCAGTCCTGCTGCTGCCTGTTTGAAATGTGTGGTGTCCCACAGCAGCACGGCATGGAGCAACCTCTGCTTTCTGCAAGGGGCACAGCACTCCACAGGGTCACTTTGGCAGAAGACAGTATGCTTATGTTGTATATTTACGTACGTACTCTAGAAAATACCTGCTGTAGCAACCTAAAGGCACTTTATCCTTCCCTGAACTATTTACTTGTTCCAATGTCATGTATTTACATAAGATACTTAATCAAAAGCTCTAGAAGAGCACTACAGAAGTTAATCAGCCCTCTTGGTCATCTGCCAATTTGAAAACATTTTTACAATTCTGCCTAGAAATCCCTTGGCAGAGCCATCATCTACATCAACAGATTAAAGCTAATTAGATTATATCCCATTAAGACTGTTTTTTGGGTACACAGGAAGACACAGTGGCAAAGCCAGGAGGTTGCAGGGTAACGTGGCTCTGTGCAGGAGTGCTCAGGACAGGGCCATGAGCAGCTCTGCATCCCAGCAGGACAGCACCCAACCACTTTTGTTAGGAGGATCATAGCTGGTATTCCAGATGGATGCACTGGCAACCCGGAGCCAGCTTGGTAGCTGACATACCCATGACAGCAAATTGCACCAACAGAGCAAAATTCCCCTTCCTTTCCAAATTTACGAGCACAGAGAGATATGTCAGTCAAAGCAGAGTCCTGAAAATCTGGGATCTGCATGTGAGATCTGCTGCCAGAGATCTGTGTCAGTCAAGCCCCACACGTTCACACAACAGGCTGATATGAGCTGTAGGCCTTAGTGTAACTTGGCTTATAGTATAACACATAGTACTCATTCCAGATCCTCTGGAAAACTGGATGCTATCAAAAATCAGGCAAGAAGCGCGTAGCTGACTATTGGGATCACTGGGTGTACAAACTACTGGGTTCATGTATCTAGATCCTCAATATGCAAGGACTCCAAGGCAGTTTATTACAAATTTACTGGACAAGGTAAAGAGGGAAACGCTGTGAACTTGAGCAATAAAGCTGGAAGGAAGCTCTCCCATCCATCAGCCACGTCCCCCTGGCAGCTGTGCGCCCCAGCCTGCACATCTCTGCCATGCTGTGGCTGCGGGGCTGGCAGAGGCACAGAGAGTACCAGGGCACATCTGCAGGGCTGCAAGCTCTGCCTCTCCGTTCCTGCTCGTGCCAGGATGCCAACACACGTGTCCCACTGTGGCAGGTTACAGGGTGCAAAATGAACCTGTGTCACACAATTGCTGCTGCTCGATTATCTCATTTACTCAGTGATGCAACCACAGTTCTTTTGTGGCCAGTGAGCCAAAACAAGCCTGGACAACATTTTCAGGAAGCCAATAAACTCATTAAGAGTCCCACACCTCGGTATCTGTGTTTATTTGCTCTTTGCATGTTGGGAAGTTCAAACAGGGCTCACAAATGGAATTTATAGTTGCACCACCTTTGTTTGTAAATATAAAAATACAATTCTGAGGAAACCCTCTGCCTCGGTTGCCTGTTACATTAAAATGAGCTGTGAACTTGCCTGGAAGATTTTAGGTATACAATGATAAATAAAAGCCACATGTAAAGTCAGCTCACAAAAATTAAATCACACCCAGAGCTGATGCCTGAATAAGTCACACACAGTGCTACAAGAGTCAGTGGAGGCCACAGGAATCCGAGAGAGATTTTCTATTGATCTCAAAGGGACGTGGATTGGACTCAGGCAGAACAGCCCGTGAGAGTGACCTTCCTTCTGCATGAGGGCAGAGGACACAGCCCTGGCTCCCAGTGCAATTCTTCTTGTGCATGCAAAAAGGTCACCCTTCACTGTCTGACTCGATGATCCAAAATATTTTAAAATTTCTTAAAAATTTCCCTGTAACAAACAAAGCATTATTCCAATCACACAGTATTCCTGCTCTCGAGATATCAAACGAGAGTGGCCCAGGTTTTGCAAGGGTTTCAAATATTTCTTTGTTTTTAAATAAACAAAGGTTTCCCGCAATTCATCAACAAATATATAACCCTGCTTCTAGGAATCCTAAGTCAGTGCTGAATTAATATACTCCTTACACA
Organism: Sclerurus mexicanus; assembly: GCA_013396755.1. Lineage (NCBI taxonomy): Eukaryota > Metazoa > Chordata > Aves > Passeriformes > Furnariidae > Sclerurus > Sclerurus mexicanus. The sequence goes on from VWZF01002002.1 coordinate 719,835, forward strand.
CAAATTTCAGGGATAACTCTAGCAGACAGCTATTGCACAGATGACTTAGTAGCACACTATTTCATTGATATTTAAATGTTAACCATAATGAAGGCAATAAAACATCTATGATAACAGCAATTATTTCAGAACAAAGGAGGCCAAACACTGCAAAGGGCACTAATTGCCAGTGAACTGTCTGCACTCCAGCCCAGCTGGAGCTGCAGGAATTTCCCCCTCTGGAGCACACAGCTCTCACTGGCTCTGGGATGGGAACCTGCTCAGGTAGAGGTGTGCTCAAGTGACATTTTTAGCACACGAAGGGGAAAATAAATTGTGCTCCAGTCATCTGTTGGCTGCTCCAAGGCCCAGCCTCATGTTGGTCGACCTAAGATTCAGATCCACAGAAGCAGACTCATAAACACCAGGAGTCTGTGAGAAATAGAAAACGTCCAGAATCTTCTGACTCCTCCAACATCACATGGAGAAAATGATATTCTGCTGAGTTCTCCCCAGCCTTATACCTCCCATCTCTTCCAAAACCCTTGTCCCTTGAAAAAGCACTGTCCTCTCATTTAGAAGTCCTCTCCCTGTAAACTGTGCACATCCAAAATGCTGAATCAGGAGACGGAGGTTATAGACAATATTATTTATGCCAGCCAACTTCCCACCTTGGGCCGTGATCCTTGTCAGCTCTTGCAAGCTAAGCAGAAGCAGACTGCAGCAGAGCTGAGGATCCTCCAAGGACTACTTGGAAGATGCATAACGTGAGATCAGCAATCTCTGAGGTGGTACATCCTCCACCACTAAGAACTGTCACAGTCCCACTGACTTCAATTTACAGCACCCCCAGGAGCTGCTCTCCTAACTCACTCCTCTGCCAGTTGTCCAAACTGGTTAGAGGAACGCGTGGAGCTGCTTTCCTCCTTCTCAGGAATAAAGCTGATTTATAGCCCCTACTAATCAGAAATGTTCTAAAGGAAAGAATGCTCAGTCTGCAATCCTGTCATGATTTCAAAACAATTACTTATCTTCCTCAAACTTTTGGTGCACATATCTCTTCTGTTCCGACTGCCGCCAAATTCATGTACATCACTGCATTTCTCTGACAAAGAGTTCTTAATTCCAGACTCAAAATCATTAGCATGTAGAAATGACTGTCATGTCTGTGGTTTTTTAAATAATATTTATGCATTATTCTTTACATTTTCTTCATCCTCTGGTATAGAAATACAAGTGGTCAGGAGTAGATGAGAGTTAGAAAAAAAATGATACTCCTAATGCTAGAAGAAATCACAGAACTTTAATTGAAGAGACCTTGGGGAAAAAAAAAAGGAAACTTTAAATTTTGAACCCTACTATTTAAATTTTGAACCCTACTGATAATGTAAATATTTTATTTTAAAAACTCAGGAACTCGAAGCATCCTTTCATGTCTCTTGGACTAACTCAGAGGTCCGTACTCAAACACTGTCAATTCTGTAGGTCACAGAGCACGCAGAGATTTTGTTTCTCTCACTTGGAATTCAATTAATAGGATTAAGAGCATATAATAAATGCCTGTCGACTTTTTCATCTGAAATAATACTTCGAGGACGATGTGTCTATGTGCTCTATTCCATTTTAGTAGACATGGGGCAAAAGGATCTTCTGGCAAGATGTCAGAAAAAGTTAAACAACATAACAGAATTAGCTGAAATATTAACTATTCAGTAAAATAGTGACTGTCTTTTTGTTTTCCAGCCACACTTCAAGTGGGAAAATTTATAGGAGGGTTGGGTTTTTTGTTAAACACACAACACTGTGTGATGACAATACCACTTGGTTCGTCCTAGCTTAAAAAATATGGTGCCCTATTTTGTCACTGACAAAAGGAAAAACCCCTATGCAGATGACCATTTCTGTAAGTTCAAGTCATTTTCATAATGTACATAGATCATTAAATGTGCACCAGTACAGGACAATACCCACTTCTTGTTCACAGTCTGAACAGATCCAAAGGATGGAGCAGGGGAGAACCTGTGGGATGCTGAAGACATTCTTTGTTACTTGACGGTCCCAGAGACTGATTTTCTTTCCCATTCCATTTCTGCAGCTGATTAGCAAAGCAGTTAATCAAATCTAGAAATTTTAATTCAAATTTCATTCAAATTGAGAAAACACTTTTCCTCAAGCCTTAACGAGCATCTCCCACAGTCACTGGAGGCCTGCTGTGCTGGCCATTCAGGTTTGTGATACACGCCAGGCTGCTTTTGTGTCACATTTGGCTGACCACGGGACATTGCAGCATTTGCAGAACTCTCAGTTAGAAACAAATACTCAGGCTCATTTGCTGACAGGTAAATGGAGAAAAAGACTTGCAAAGGCACCAGCTCACATACTAGATTTCTGGGTTTGATTGCCTTTTACGTTTGGGCAGTGTAGATTCTTTGCAGGCTTCTAATACACGGGATTTGATCCTTTTTCCTGCTCAAAACTCTCTCAGCAACGCTGCGGAAAGGAGAAGGCGTTGAGTTATCTCGCTCTGCGATAAACCCGTGCTTCGAAAGGGAGCAGCAAAGCGAAGGGCCAGGGCTGGTGGGGCACGGCAGTGCCAGGCACTGCGGCGCTGGTAGCACGAACGACCAGCATTTCCTTCTGTCTCCTCCAATTACACCAGTGCTTTATCACAGGGGGCTCGGTGGCTGGGTGCGTAATCCCCGTTGTGTATCCACAACACCATGTAATTGGGCCTAATGCAAGATTATTATCTGCGTGCATGCAATGGAGAGCCACAAATGGTGCGTCTGCAGCCTCGTAAGGCTCCCAGGAGTGAATTACTGCCAGACTCCCCGAGTGCTGCCTCTCCCACAAGTGCCTGCTTTCCAGGCTCCTGGCCCCAGTGCAACTGTACATCAGGAAACGAGGCCAGAAATTTTATTCAGACTTAACCAAGGCACCTCCAAGCATGATTAAGCCTCTCAGGTAGTTTTCTTGGTGATGTTATTTCTGCTCAGAAGCGGGTGAGCTGATGCCAAAAAAGGCTGAACAGCTCACCCCAGGAGCTCAGGAGGCAACGCTAGTCTGTCCCTGGCAGTGGCAGAAACACAACTTGTCCAAGACCTCAAAGCTTTGGGAGGTGTGTGTATAGTGCTGGTAAATAAAAATACGTGAAGGAATCTTTTCACAGTTGTAGATGCGGGCTGAAAACTGTGGAGCTTATGCAAGATCAGCATCACCATCAGTGTTTATGCACAGAAAGAGGAGGATCTAAGGGTCTGAAACACCAGAGATAAAATACAAACTTGGGTGGCTGCATCTGCAGCAAAGTTTAACACTGACAATACTTCAAACCTCTGTGTTAGCGGATTCATGTCACTTGCTTTTAAGCCTCCCTTCAACTACATTAAAAGCCATTGCAACGGGAGAAGATGTTCTGTGGGGGTTTTTTATTCAAACAAAGGTTAAGCAAAGCAGTAACAGGTTTAAATTTCAGAAAGGGGCAATTCCATTAGATATAGGGGAAATGTATCTTACAACAAAACCAGGAAAAATACAGAAAAGAGCTGTACGGTTACCAGCAGGGGAAACCTGTAGCAAAAGACTACATGAATTCCTGTCAGGAATGGCATGAGGCTTGATGGGTCTTCCCCAGAGCAGGACAACTTCAGCCTCCTTCCAGCCCCTACATACTACCCAATATAACTAACAGCAACAATTCCAAAAGTGAGTCTAAATCAATATTTAGAAATAAAACCAAGACTTGAATTTTATGTGCTGCCGTAATTAATGTTTCTAATTAACTTTCAGATTGCAGGGCAAAAGGAGCTATATTTCCAACAGCTGTAAAGAGCTATTTTTCACACAGGTCAGGAGGAATTTGCATTGAATTAAATATTTACTGCCTCTTATGGCCTCTGATGAGAAAGCAAAATGGCTTTGGCCCTCTATCCCTCATCACTGAGTACAGTCACCCTCGACTTGCGAGGCATCCAAGGTCTGCTGCTTAGGCAACATCCCAAACTCAACTGGCTCTCTGCAGAGCTGGGGGGAGTCCCGAGTGCCTCTTGTGCTCAATCCTTTGATCTCCCCACAGAGCGTTGAAGTTAAAGCCCGCAACTACCATGTGGGCAGACAACGAAAGCGACTGATGCTGCACTGATGAATCTGTTCCTCTGCGCTGTTAGGAAACAGAATGAGCTCACAAGGGGCCTTATTCACTGACACACAGCAGCGCAGCTCTGATCCGACACCTCGAATTAGCAGCAAAAGCAGGAACAGCTGGGGGTTTGTCTCAATATTTGTACCCAACTCTAAAATGAGTTGGCACTACACGAGTGCTATTTTTAAACACAATGTTAGCCCAGGCAAATAACGTTCTAAACAGTCTCCAGGTGACAAGCAAAATCCACTGAAATAAAAGTAACTAGTTGCCAATTTGTGGTTTCTGTTCCAGAATTAGGCTTTTGACAATGTGTTCACAACTGTTCTCATCACAGCAAGGTGAGAGGCTCTAGCTTTGTTAACTTGGAAGCAGACATCAGAAACAGGACTGCCTCAAGGACACAGAGGAAAGAAAATGTTCATTTTAAAACTGCATGGCAAAAATAAAATAAATAAGCTTAGCCCCGAATTAGGCACAAAACTGCCAGCAGTGTTTACTGCTACAATTGCCCAGTTCTTCCCATTCTGTAGCTAATTTTAATTTGCATGTAACTGTCAGATTTTAACTATTTAAGCCTATTATAAAGGCCAGATGTTTATGGCAGATTTTTATTTTTTTTTTGCCCTTGAAGGAGCGAGATTACTTTCAGAAACACCAGGCTTTGGGGGAACTGAGTAATCATAATAACAAATCCTTTGCTTGAAATGCCTGTTTTGTCACCCGGCAAGAACCAGGATGATCACGTTTGGCCACAGCGATAACTTTAGGGTATATTAACTTAAGTCCTGTAATTGCTGCATTAACTCTCCCTAGAACCTGCCTGTGCCTTGGCCGGAGTCTCTGGGACTGGCAAGCTCAGGCTCAGAGCAGGGGAGAGAGAAAGGCTCTGCAGTTAAGAAAACACTGGGTTAAATGTTGTAGCTAAAGAGATTGGGACTAGGGAGCAGAACAAATAGGTAAAAGAAGCCAAAAAAACCCCAAACATACAGGCCTGCAAAATCAAAGGTTGTATTTTCCTGTCTATACAAGTGGGACAAATTATAAGGGTTCTGGTGACTTGTGGCTGAACCTTTCCAGTGGTACCTTTATGTTGGATGTGCATATAAATATCATTATGCCTGAATTTACTTGCTTACACTGACACACAAATAAATAATAAATGCTAAACCAAGAGAAAGTAGAGGAAAAAAGAGAATAGAATAAGGTAAGATAAAATAAAATATAATAAAGGTTATACAGAGAAAGAGGCTACAAAATTCATTTAGGTTATGCACTGTGTTAGATGTTAAATCAAGAATGTCACTCACATTGTCCTACTGAAACGTCTGACATCCTTCCCCCAAGGATGTTGTTCTTTCCGTGTACAGAAAGACACAGCTATTTTCCCACACAATCAAATCACCTCTATTAGCTGTACAAAATACAGGTACCAGTTGCATCCCCCAATTCTTTTTAACATCTACGCCCAGTGAGAGTTGAAAAAGCTTTTTTGAGAAATTTCAATCAGCTCTCCAGTCTTTTACATGGCACTTTAATTCTAGGCAGAAAATACAAATTCAATTCAGCCTGAATGGAAATATAAAATCATTGGTGCAAAGACAAGAGAAGGCAGGCTGAAGTTATTCTGCCACTGCTTTATTTTTTAATTAAGGATTCTGCAATGAGTTATTCTTCTAAAATCAAAAATGGCAAATGAAATGTTGTCTTTGCTTTATTTTTTTGAGTGAAGACATTCTCTCTAGCCCAAAGGCTCCATGTTTTTCAGTACACTGCACTGGCGATGCCTGCCGTGGCTCTAAGTCCCAATTACACCCAGAATTTTTATTTGGACTCAGAGAAAGAAAGTATTTCTGCTAACACTGTAAAAACATTTTGCATCATCAGGGTGGTTTTGATGTTTCTCTATGGTACCAAATTTCAGGGCTGATATTATTGCCTAGAACCACTGGGAATGAGTCCAATTGTCACAATACCCAGACCAATGTCTGCTGAAGTCACATCAAATCCCACTGCTGATTTCAGCAGGGAGCGAATCTAGTTCCTGCAATCTATTTATTTAGGCACAGATTTTCACAGGAGCCACAGCAATCAAAAATATAATTGTATTCCGTTCCAATTCCCCTAAATTTTGTTTTTTAGATTCATTTGAAAATCTCTTGTTCAAATAATTAATATAAACTTATAATATGATTATTTTACTTTACTATAAATCATTGTTAAGTAGATACGCTTTTTTGGTTGGTTTGGGGTTTTTTTTTAGGTTATACAGAGATGTCTCACACTAAACATGGCTCTTGGTCTTACCCAACTGCATGCATGTCAGGTATTGTTGTTTATGGATTCTGTGCTACTCCTGACAAAATCAATGGCAACTGGACTGAGTTCTCAATGAATACAGAGGACTAAAAGCCTACCAGAGTGTATTTATGGAAAAGATGAAAAAGAATCAACAAGATGGAGTCAGATTATACAAACCTTAAGTTTGATGCATCAGTTCTTCAGCAAAATAAAACAGTTTCTCAGGTCCCTGCCTGAACAGTTGTTTCAGTTTAGGCTTTTTCTGAAGCTGAAGCAGCCTTATGAGCATAATCCAATTCAAACTAACACGGTTCAACTCCACAATTTGAAAGGAGCAAGTAATTTTGGGCATTTGTTCAGGCTGAAGGCATTTAATGATGGAGATTTCCAGGGTAAAAGGTTTCAGCATTCAGTCAGTCAGCTGAGTGCTGCAGTTTTCTTACAGGACTCCACCAAAAGAAATTCTAAAGAAACTGATTAAATTTGGATCAGAGAGGAGAGTGCCTTTCTTCAAAACGGTGTTTTAATTTGTCCCACCCTGACTACACTGCAAGCTTAATGCTACAGCCTTACAGTAAAAGCCCCTACTCTGAGAGCCTTCCCCTCCTCAACGAACACAGCCTTTTCATACTGGTCGTGTAGCACATCAGGAACAGAAACCCATTCCAAGTGGCAGACAGAAACTGGTTGCCTTTTCCGAGCTGGAGAAAGTGCCAAGAATGGCCTTCTGCATGGAAGGGGCTGTGTGACAACACCGGTCTCCTTGGGATGGTGGCTGTGGCAGCCCGTGGCCACCTCAGCGCCTGCCGCAATGCGGCACCGCCTGCGGGACTGCGGCTGCTGCAGGTCCAGGGCTGGCCACTGGGAACAGGGAGGGACGAGCCACCCGCCCCACGTGGGACAGGTACACGCACACACAGCCACTGACACGGCACTGGGGGCGGTTTAGCCTGAGCGTCAGGGAAAAGGTTTTCCCAACGCCGTGGAAGAGGCGGGCGATGGGAATCCACGGAGAGTGGGCTGCCGGAACCCCGGGTTGCGTTTTCCCCCACAACAGAACTACAAGGTCCCGCAGGCAAAATAATGTCCTTATTCCTATGTCCAGAGCAGCTGCTCTGACTTCAGTGTCTCAGCTGCCCCAAAGCTCCCAAGGCTGGGGCATTCCCACTGGGAGAGAGCGGTGGGAAGAGATCTTCCACAGCTCCAGCAAGAGGATAGCGGGCACGGGGCAGTGTGGAACTGCAAAGGCATTTCTCTGCTTTGGGCAGCAGAGGAATGAAAAGAAGCAACTCTTTTAAGGAGAGAACACTTCACCTTGACTGCCAAAATTGCCTCCCCAAACGGCAGGAGACTCAAGATATTTGTGGAGTAATTTTATATTCTAACAGCATGCGATGCCTTTACGTGCAATTCACGCATGCCGGAAATTCAGGTTAATATACAGGCTGATTCAAATCCACAGGAATGGCATAGGGAATGTACACACATTCTGTGAATTTAGACTTGCATGTATGACCAGTTGTTAAGGAAAAGTTACATTTAGAGAGGAAAGAAATGCTTCGAAAGAACAAAGACTACACGTAGTTTCTAGACAAGGGCAATTACATCTTTCTTGGTGAAGCTGGAAAGGGATCTGCTTTCCATCAAGATTTTATTTTAATAAGACATTACACAGCGCTTGCTGCATCACACAAGAAAAAGGTCAACATGTTTAAAAATGCCTCTCTCTCCAATTTTTACGTTTCTCCAAACACCACCTGCCCATGAGAAGCAGCAACGCCTGCCTATATTCATGCACGCCTATGCAACGCAGCTGAGAAACCATAACAATTCAAATAGCAAATACTCACAGCGTTTCATTCGCGTTCAGGTCCACAGTGTGAAAAAGCGCAAAATAAAACACCACACGGAAAAAAATTCGACGCGCTCACGATCCGTTCAGGAACGTTCTACAAGCGCAAGCATCGGCTAAATAGAAGGAGTCAGTCCTTCTCCACACGTGGCTGTATCCCTAATACCTGCATGCACACACAATAAAACATACCTGCCCTTGTGCACGGTCTGCCCCAACCGTTTCACACTAAGTGCGAGCGAAGCGCCTCACCTGGTTCCCAACGCCCTGGCCGTGGACGGGAGGACGGGGGTGTCTTGCAGATGAAATGGACCCAACCCTTTTAAGACACCGCTGAAATTGCCCAAGGAGCCAGTAGGAAGCGTGGGGGTGCCTGCGGTGTGGGCTACCCCCTCCCCAGAGCCCGCCCAGCCCGCGGCCGCCTCTTGCACCAACGGGGGCTCCTCGGCGGCCTTCGGGCGTCGTCGCAGAGATGCTGCATTGCGGCAATTTATCGACCGCCGGAGCCAAGTCCAAAGCGGAAAGCCATGAGCGAGATGTGCTTTCCCACACTCCCTTCTCCCAACAAAGCCCTTCTGGTGTCAGACACAACCTAAGATTCTGATGGTGAGCGGAGACCTTGCTGGGTACGTGCTCCTACACCCCTCCGGCGCAGCCACTGGCTTCCACAAGGTTCTCTTCTATTTTACCCTCCAAGAATCCCACCCTGAGAGACAGGCTGCCACTGGCAGACCACTGATGTCTCACCCCACCCAGCACTGGGAAGACAAGGGGGATGTGTGCGCTTTTTAGAAATTAATGACGCGCCTGTTCCTTGTTTCCTGGCTTCTTGTAGCCATTGATGTTTTTTCAACTGACCGAGCTGTTTTCTCAGGTACATCTAAAACACTCAAGAGCAACACGGTACCTCAAAACAAAGGTCTCTGGATGACCTTAGAGCACCTTAAAATTTGTTTCTAAGGATCTGCAGATATCCCAGGTGTGGTCATCTATCACTTGTACAGCCAAAACCTATTCATTCAGATTATTCACCCCAAAACAGAAATGTAAGAAACGTAATTCCACTTCAAAAATATTGAACCAGTTAACATGAAATTGCTTCATTTATGGTAACTTAATTAACATAGAAATTGTGGTTGTTTCTCTTCAAATGACTTCGACATTGTTTTCTGCTCCACCCTTAAAGCAGCACTTAAATTTTCTTTTTTTCCTTAAAACCAGAACTGAATATGTTACATAGAGGCTAATTAATACTAATCATATGCCTGTTTAAAAGCTTTTAAAAATTACTTTTTCCTGATTTAACCATAACATACATGCTTTTGTTGTCATATATACTTGCACACATACATACATACATTATATGCATAACCTTGTAACAGCAGGAAAAAAAGACACTGTTTGATCTTTAGATCAGAATTTCTACCAGTGCTTTGCTTTTCAGGTGCAGATGTTGTTATCTACTTCACTTACAACCTATCTACATATTACTGACTTGATTTCTAATTTACTATAGGCACAATATTATTGTCCCAGCTAAAAACATTGGATAATGCCAGTAATAAGTAGCCTGATCCCTGCAGCTACGGTTTAAGGTTAAATATTTGACACCTTGCTTGGAATGGGAACTCAACAATGCTGGTATACAGAGCTCCCATCATAATCTTACTCTCTCTTTGCAGAGAAACAGCTTTCCGAGTCCTCTCCTGTGTAAAGACCGGCTGCAGCTCAGAGCCTTTGTCTGTGTTGTTGTACTTAGCACAGTAGAGGGACAAAAGCAACCTCTGAGAAAGACAAAATATTTTAGGTAACAAACAATGCCTTTAGTTGCACACAGAAGAAGGGAAGGGAACCGTTACGTGTTTTGAAGCATTTCTTGAAATCATCATTTTTTGCTGTTGTGGTGCCTGAGCCCAGGGCAGGAGGGGGTTCCTGCATACACCACCAGTTCTGGGCCCCAAATGGTGACACAGAAGGGCTGAGGACATCCTGGGATATGTGACACTGATGCCACAGAGACCTGTGCTGCAGAGGCACACAGCCTCTGAGGCTGACAGAATTACATCCAGCTCCCGTAGCATCCTCATCCTGCTGCTCCGGGGACTCATATAAACAATGAAATGTAAAGTGTGGCATGAAATGACTATTCATCTACCCTGAACTCGTTAAGTTCCCTCAGAACTGTGTCATCACCCCAACTTCACCAGCAAGGAGTTTTATTCTCGTCATAGTCTTCAGCCCAGCTCTTGGCTAAGGTGTTGGGCTGCTTGTCTGCATTAAATACACAATTGAGTGTCCTCTGGATTAAGTCGTTCACATTCATTTGACTTTCAACAGTCAAAATGCTTGTTCTACATCTTTTATATCACTGATGAAGAAACTATATCAGTCAAAGGGAAGGGAGGGCAGGTCACAAGATGAGCAGAGCATGCAAATTACACAATTAATATCATGGGAGAGAAGGTTTGCCAGAAATCTCAGTGTCTCCTCGAGTTTTGACTTCGGAATCTGTCAGAGCAGTGACTGCAGCACCAACGAAGGGCTTAAAGCACACAACCCCTAAAGCTGGGCTTCCTCAAAAAGCATATTGGTCAGTGATTCATGAAACTAATAATTCTAACCTAGCCCTGCTCTTATCTTGATAAGTTCTGCAGCCTGTACAGCTCCAGGCTATTCTTAAAGGAAAAAAAAACCCTCCAACCTAATGGGGCAGGGAAGGAGAATGAGCACAGCATTCAACTACTACATCTTCTCCAGGAAGGGAGAAATCCATCTTTTCTAAATATGTAACACAATTAGGCACCCGCACGGAGGGCCGATAGAAATGTTCATCAATTTGCGAGGACATGCCTGGAATACGGCAGGATTAGCAAAATCATCGATCAATGAATTTATGCAAATATATTCTCCCCATAAAAGAGAGAGTTACATTACATCTCTAACAGGCACTAGTGATTTTCAGAGACCCTCTCTTACCCACTCTTATTTTATCTCGGCTGGTCTTTGATATAAAGCCTGTCACCACGGTGCCATCTGGATAGTGTTCCCTTCACCATGCTGTACTTCCAACCTCCCATTTGTAATGTGCTGCACAGCAGAGGTTATCTCAGACCTCATTTCCACATCTCGAGCAGCGACACCACATCTCCCACGGACATGCATCAGCAAATAAAAACATTTCTTATCAAGCAGCCACGTAAGCACCCCATCTTCCTTCCATCAATTCTTTATGCTGATTATGCATCTCATCTACCTAGAGACCAGTGGGGGTGCACTACCTTTCTAGAAGTTCACCAGAAAAAGGCATTTCTGCAGTTAATCTTATCTCTAACTGATTCATATAACTGAAATTGGAATAACAGCAGCCAGGTTCTTCAGGAGCATTTCTCCTTCCCTTACAGACCTACAGCGGGACAGGGAGAACAGGAAGGATATAAACTACAGGACAGTCTAATAAATAACAGAGCAAAGAAAAGTGGGAATTCCCATTTGCCCACAGAGCCCGCTGTTTTCTGAGCTCACCATTTCTCAATTGCCAAAGCAACTGCTGTTCTTCCTCTGGCATAACTTATCTGTGAGACAAGCTCAACACGGCAAGCTGAGGATGCTCCTAGAAATGCCACCTTCCTTGGTTTTCACCTAATTTCACCTAACAGGTAGGTACTCCAATTACTCATATACTGACAGTGGTTACTCCCTTCAGTTTTCTTTTTACTACGCGTATTATTTACATGTTGGCTGATGAAATAAGCAAAGATTTTAAATTACTTTTATTAATTTACACACATTTGAGCAAACATACACCCTCGGGTAAGAGAAAACAACAAACAGAAAACCGAAAACCAAAACCACAAAAAAGCCCCCCAAAAGACAGAACCATAAAATCCCACCATTTTAATTTCACTGTATGAATAAGTAAACCAGCTATGCACATCATTTTAGATGGAATTCTCATTTTCATTATTGTATTTAGGTATTTTGGTATCAGTTATAGGAACATAATTTACAGAGTTCAAATTTGATCCTGATTGCCTCAACCAACTGTAATTTCCAGCAAAATAGAGAAGGAAATCACATTTGTGTGGCATTTTCAGGCTTTCATTAAGCAATGACATCTCATATATTTAGAATTATGTCATTACTTTCATTCCCTGTCTCTCCATGTTGGGAAAGCAAATAAAAATCTTCTATCTAGTTAAGCCATGCCCAGAATAGCATTTTGCAAATAAGTAAATCTGACTACATAACTGAGTGTTCAGCATACAGAGGCAGCCCTAGGATCAATTAAATCCTGGCTGCAGCACAAAATATTCATTCGTGTTTGGAAAAGTTCTTAAAAGTTCGCCATGACACAAGACTGAGCGTTACAAGCACACTCCATCCATGACATCTCTATCAGAAACTGCACGGACTGAATCTTTCACGGAACAGAATCTTTTCTAACAGGAAGGCGTGGGATGGAAACTGGAAAGCGGGAATAGCCCCATTCCAGCGGTGAGATGTTTGCAATGGCTGGATGTGTCAGGCGATGCCCAGAACTGCGTCAGGCTGGTGGGATGGACCGCGCTGGGTCCTGCTGGGCACGGCTCGGGGCCGCAGCAGAGCTCGGGAACGCCAGCACGACCCTCTTAGTTCTGTGCTTTTGGGGGTTTGTCACGGAGCAGTAAGAGTGAGGCAGAAATACTCGGAGAGAAAAGCTTCTATATGCACACACTGAAACAACAACTTTAATTTCCGAGAGCCCTGTAATTTTCATTTCAAGATTTCGCAGATGGAAGGGTGGTGTGTTTTCCTTCATTATATTTTACAGTCTGAAACACTACCTCCCCCCCCCTTTTTTTTTTAAAGATAAAATATTTAGGGCTTATTTTGAATTGAGGTTACAAATATTTCAATGATTGTACTTGTTCAGTATTATCTGTCAATGAATTGCCATGATTTTCCACGCTAAGTGCTCAAAGTGGACTGATGGAACCCCATGTGTGTAGTTTGTTGCTACGGACTCAATCACAGAGTCAGGGCTCCTTCATTCCAAAAAGCAGGTGAGCTCAGGAAGGAGGATTTCAGGCACAGTGACATTATATGAAAAACCTACAATTAACACAGCTCACAACAAACAAAGCCCCAAATCACTCCGTGCTAGCTCTGTACAGCAAGAATTCATTTGCCTTCTTTAATAGAATACTACCCGCAGACATACTAGGATTAGCTTTTGGGAGGATAAAATCTTGTGCAATGAACAAAATGTGTTCAAGCTCCGGTCCCTCTGGCTATCATTATAAAGCAGGAGGAAAAACCAGCTTTTACAATATAAAAGAGAGAAAATACTCCACCTAAGTTGTCAACAGTGACTCGTAATTCTTTCTGTGCTGTCCACATGGTACAAGTGCCATGTCACCACACAGTTTTCAAGCTGCCCCAGAGAGACAAAACAATGATAAATAAATTAAAGGGTTTTTTGCTAAATTGAGTTCTGGTTCTTACTGTGAAAAATTGTTCTGCCCTTCCAGTCTAATGACAGTCACTCAATATTACTAGTTTATCCAGTTTGAGCTTGTTGAACCACCTTGAAATTAATACCTTTTATTCAGGTATCCTAAGAGACTGGAAGTGAAATTCTGAGCTCTGGAAGAGTTTTATCTCCTATCCTTCATAATATTGGACATTTGGAAATAAAGCTATGGACTAATTTCTAACCTACAACAACATGAAACATCATATGGTCACACACTATAAAGAATACCGGCCAATCATTTTGAAGACTGCTTTGGGCTGGGTTTTTTTAGGTTTGGGGTTTGTTGTTTGTTTTTTTAATAAACTTTCTGGAGTTTTTAAAATAACCTTTAATCAAGCTTATGGCTACACTAATACATATTTCTCAATAGTACTGTTATTGCCAGATATTGCTGCAGGACATAAGTAAAAAACTAAGCAGAGCAGAAAAATCTTCTGCTAAAAAAACCTTAGTTAGTGAAGGTTTAACACCAGTTTTCTTCAACTATTTTGCAAATTTCTATTCCAACTGATCATGAGATAGTTAATAGCTTTTGCCAATAATTTATGAAAATATGCAACATCTACATTTTATTGTTGTTTTAGTTGTTGCACACACCTTTCTACGTCTTGGAATTCAAGACCAAACCTACTGAAATAGGCTTTAACATCCTATAAAAAGGAGGGAAGGAAGTATGTCAACACGCCAAATCCTTATTTTACCAACAGATAGAAACCAAAACCTTCATGAGAATAAAATCTGATACAAAACTGAACAAAACCAGCCCCAGTGCAGAACAACCAGGAAAGAATGTTTAAATAAGCGTGCCAGTTCTGCGCATCATTTCTCAGACATTATTTTCGCCTTGCTGCAGGGGCAAAGACAATCAGCAGAAGGCACCACAGCACTTCATACTCAGCATTTTTGCGTCCTTTAGCCCAAAATTCAAGAGTCAGCAGTAGCGCTTGGCACCTGCATTAGGGTCTCCACAGATCAGACCATAGGGTGGGGGACACTTTCCATGGCATTCCACAGACAGGGCTTACAAGCAGAGAAGTGACACAAAGCCCATGTTGGCGCGGGGAGCCGCAGTCAACGCCTTGGTCTGATCCGAGCTGCAGCTGAAGTTCTCAACTCCCTGCGCCACGCCAACTACCGAAACCAGGCACGAATTTCCGTCTACTTTTCATCTCTGCCTCTGCGCTATTTCTTGGTACGGGAACATATTCGTAACATAAAGCAAGAAAATAAAAATAGCAAGTGAACACGACTTGTGGATAAGCAGGAATAAGTAACACGGGCCATGGCGTGCTCTTCATTTGGAAGGAGAACTGCACGACTTCCTTCTGCAGCCACTGAATCACAAAGCTCCTGGCACTCATGTCCTTTGAAGAACTCAAGGTGAATGAGAAGTGTGAGCCAGAGACCAAAGTGTTTCTAAAGAAGGTGTTCTTAGTTTATATTTTGACTAATGAAAAGCACTTTGCCTGGAGTTATCTACAGAATTTGGAATTCTGTAAATGGGCGGTGTGTGCATAGAAAAGATAGAGGGATGGCAACATTTGATATCAGAAAGGTCACACGATTTCCGCAAGAATAAGAAGGAATACATTATTTGGTACTCTTGCAAACTAGTCAAACAGATAGTTAACATACTTTTGGCAGAATCACTAAATGTTTTCTACATATTTCATTACAGGTTAAAATATATCTGCGTGAAATACACCGTGTATCTGAAATGAAATTTGGTTTCACTTGTTACTGTTCTTTGATCGTTCAGATAGTTTTAAATTTTAACATTTATTACTGTTTTACAACTGAAGACATGATATTCTCTGGGGCATTTAGCAAATTTATTTTGATAGAGAGATTAAATGCTCAGACTTTCTTTGAAGAACAACATGGAAAAAATCATATTAGGTTGGAAGTATAAAACTCATATTTTGTGACTGCGAGAAAAATAAGTTTAGAAATAGATACTATCAGTCTATTTTCTCATCTTTCAGAATTGAGATTGATTTTCCCTGTAGCAGTGTGCCTGTGCTGAAAATTAAAAATGCATTAAAGACCTGATTATGATGTATTTTATGTACTGTCCTCTTGTCCCACCCACAAATAAGTGGCATAGAATTAACCAAATAAAAGCAGAGAGGTAAATAAACTAATTCAACATTTCCTACATCCTGGAGAGAAGGAATGTATTCCCAGCAACTTCTGCAGAGCCTGCAGAACTGTATTTTACAGAAAAGGCTCCATTTATTGTCCAGCCTATTTCAGTGAAAGTTATAGCACAGCCTGCTGTCAGTGGAGGACTGATTCACTCTGCAGATGTGGAAAATCAGTCCATCAAAGAAAAAAAAAATCCCATTTTTAAGGGAGTTCATTATTTTTTCCTTTTCTTCCTTTCTTTCACCACACAGCAGACTTTTCCATGTGACAGACAAGTAAAACTTTATAGTGGTAACGAATTACTTTTCCTGAAAAGTGCTATTAATATAGAATTCGAACAATACTCTTGATAACGTAAGTTCTCAGATAAGAAACTCAGCAGAAACCGACTGCTAACTCAACATGAGCAACACATACTACCTGATCAACATCCATGTGCCAGCCTGGGAGACAGAGGGGCCAGAGGTCCCTCAGCTGGCTGTGACAGACACAGCCACCACTCCCAGGTCCCTCTGAAAGCTGAGCTGGTGCTGACACCCATAGCATAACTCGTTTGAGCATCACCACGAGGTGGGCAGAGCCCTTGGGGCAGAGTTCCCTGTATTGTCACACGTGGTGTGGCACAGGGCTGGCTGTGCACCCCAATGCTGTGCATTCAGTGCCCTGCTGTGGTGTGTGGCACAGGGCTGGCTGTGCACCCCAATACTCTGTATTCAGTGCCCTGCTATGGTATGTGGCACAGGGCTGGCTGTGCACCCCAATACTCTGTATTCAGTGCCCTGGTATGGTATGTGGCACAGGGCTGGCTGTGCACCCCAATGCTGTGCATTCAGTGCCCTGCTATGGTGTGTGGCACAGGGCTGGCTGTGCACCCCAATACTCTGTATTCAGTGCCCTGCTATGGTATGTGGCACAGGGCTGGCTGTGCACCCCAATACTCTGTATTCAGTGCTTTGCTGTGGTGTGTGGCACAGGGCAGCCTGTGCAGCCACTGCCCTGCCTGCTCTCCGGAGCCAAAGGTAACGTCGTGACTCTGCCGAGTCTCCAGGTGCCAGGAGCGTGCGAGGCAGGTGCTTATTTTAACCACCTGCCATTTGCTGTTTCATCCCATGCAATTTAAGGGCAAGCTCTGCAGCAGGCTGGGCAGGCCTGCCCTGCTGCACTTAAGTGTGCACTGTGTCACTGCTGGTCCAGCATCGACTCCTGGTCAGATGCTGAAGGTTTCAATTCTGGAGGGGTCGTGCGACACCCCCAGCCCCCTCCATTTTGGCTTGGAGCTATGTGTTTTCACAAGTATTAAACTCAGCTTGGCACGATTAACTCTGAGGTGACACAAGAAGCTTTATATGAGTTCATACAGTGAAAACCTATTCCAGAAAAGGTCTTTAAGCGAACAAGTAACTATTAGTAATAAGCAAATTATCCGCCCAGATACCGAGTTCTCGGTAATACCGGATTTACATTACAATGACCGTGCTCTAAATCTAATATGCTGCTTCTCTCTTAGAGTCAGCTTGCACTGTCAAAACCTTTTCTTCCTTTTGCTTGGTACGTGCTGCAGCTTTAACAGCCGACGTGTAAAGTTTGTGGTACATGAAGAGCACAACGTGGTGTTATTTCACCCTTTGGAGAAGGATCCTCCCCAAAAGCCAATGACTGCACCGCACAAGCCTGCCAAGCGCCCGTCTCTCCTCCCTCTTACACACCGAACACCTTTTAAACAGCTTTTTGTCTAGGGCAACGGTCGGATATCTCATAATATTGTTCCCCGTGAACCTGTTACCCATCCTCTGCTCGACATCAGGCAGCCCCGGGCAGGATTCTGGCTGCGGAGCACACATCGGACGCACTTGGAATGCTGCTGAACCCCATCTGCTCCACGCAGCAGCGAGCACGGCAATATCTCCGCTCCTCAGGAGCGGCAGCGGAGAACTCGTCTATTGTGGTTTAATTAGCAATAACCCCAGCCCGGGGAGGCGGTGTGACATCCCGCTTGGCCACCTGCCCCAGGGGGCTGAGGTGGGAGCCCCCAGACCCGGCCAGCACTGCAGCACAGGGCAGAGCCACCCCCACCGCCCGAAGTCAACTCACAGGATCTCCAGGTCGCGCAGGGCTCGGAAGGCTCCATCTTCGATGCAGCTGATCTGGTTGTTGTCCAGTTGCCTGCAGAAAGGAAGGGAGAGGAGGATGAAGGCTGGGAGCGGGCAGAGATGCCTCGGAGCTCCAGGTTGGGGCTTCCCCGTCACCGAGGTGTCCCTCCACCCCCTGGCAGCGCCTGCTCAGCTGCCACGCTGCTGCCGGGGCTCAGCTCGCCGCTGTCTGACAGCGCTGCACGGTGCCGCACACTGAAGCCTGTCAGGTCTCAGTAAATATTAATTGCGCCTTTTTTTTTTTTTTTCCCTCTTCTTTTTCTTTTTTTTTTTTTTTTTTGTTTAAAGGCAGAAGGGAGTAATTTCATTACATTAGGGCATCCAATCCATTATGAGCTTTTACCGTCATGTCACTGAAACAATTTCATTAAGCTAAAGGCCTGTAAATCATTGGAGGTCACCGTGCTGCCCTCCGTGACCTCCCAGAATGCCGTTTTTTCTTTTACTGGAAGTTGGAGTCCTCTGTCCTGACAGTACTAAATCTCCAGGCTTTATCTACCCGAGAGCTGTGAGAGTGCATAGGGAATACACCGATTCCAAATTAGACTCAACTAATCTAATTTTATAGTCTTTTTATTATTCTAAGCACCAAATGTCTGTGGTGGTTCGATGCCTCTCTGCATTGTTACTGGTCCCATCTGGTAGCCCGTTCTATTGAAAGATTTCTGACTAAATACAGATTCTGTCTAACTGCATCAGGGAGAGCAATCCAGTGACAAAAAGCATTATACACATGTAGGCTTAAACCACTATTTTGCTTCAAAATGTGTAATTTAATATTTGGATGGCCGAGTTCTCTCATTTGTCTCCCTGTATGCGCATGATTTAAATGTATTTTGCAATACATGTGGCCACAGCGGCACAGCTACATCTGTCTCTTTTGCTTAAAAAAATTAAAGTTGTAATTTAAAATTCAGTGATTACATTTTCTGACATCTGATCCCTTATATTTTACACTTAGAGAAATAAAATTACGTATCTAGCCAGGCCTAAGTAAAATATCTGCATTTCATGAGAAAAATAGGTGCAAGCTCCTGACTTTATACAATACTGCCCTTTGCACAGCATAAACTTTAGATTTGGTGAGGCAGCGACCTTTTGTACTGTGTGTGTAAAGTGTTATGAACAAAGGTATAAAGATTGCATTGCTGTCTCTGGTTTCTATTAATATATATATATATGGAAATATAGCAAATATATTACACCCAAGTATAATACAGTTGTATAGTTTGACCAACTTCTTTCCATTTATTTGCCGTATCTAATTTTTTTTATCTACATAAAGATTCGTCACAACTATCTTACTGTACAACAATAGAACACAGGCAGAGCAAATACAATCTTTATGAATCCCTTTAAAGACTGAGTTTGATCTACTAATACTGAGCATCTTGAGTAGGTATATCTTTGACAACTCTGGGAAACTGTGCTGTAGTGTGGTGTCAATGAACATCATGTTTTTTATGACTTAAAGTACAGGAAAACCCCTACACACTCTAAGGTCTACTAAAAAGCCTAGGCAGCATAAAGTCCAGCTAAGGTTTCTCACAGCTCTTGTAACTTTGGAGAACTTTGTGAATTTGGCAACACTTCAGCAATGTCTCCTACCCTGACAGACACCGGGATAAAGAATCATCCAAAAGGGATTTTTCTGGAAGAGTTCATGCATGGCACATATGCATATGTAAGTAAATGTACATATACATATTTATGTTCTGTTTCTCTGCCCCCTAGCAAAGATGCTAAAACCAGGTTTGAATGCTGGGAAGGCCTTTGGCTGCTGAATGGCCCCTTCTGATATCCCTGTTTAATTGTGTGGGTTGTCAAAATTTTGTGTCTCAAACAGGAAGGATGGTGCGTTTTCAAGGGGAATAAAATTCAAATGAGTTAAATATAGCACTGTTTACATGACTAAATATTTTACACTTAGTTTTATTAAGCATGAAGTTGGCACATGCCAGTGTGATGAAGAGAAAGAGGGCTCAGCTTGAGAATCACCTCTCCCTCTCCTACGGGAAGCACTACATATTGCGTATTTTTATTTGAGTTATACTGTAATATTGATTTTTCTGCCAAATACACTAAAATAAGCAAATAAACCCAGCGTGCTAGTCACAAAGCCTTCTGATTAAAGGGCTTCCTATGTGGGTATTGGTTTTTGTTGTTTTTTTTTTAAAAAAAAAACACTACTCTCATAGATTGATTTTTGTTGAAGAAGCGTAATGATCATCTTAATCATATTTCCAGAGGTCCAGTCATGCTAGCGCTAACAACCAGGGTGAGTCTGGGTGATCGATGCACAGGACACGGCAAGGGAAACCTCCAGATGCTCAGAAGGCACACATTTAGCAGGATGGGCAGTAAATAGGGAACATATTCATTAGTGATTCAGCCTGATTCTGTGGCCCATGAACTAAATCTGCACAGTCTCTGCGAGAGATCCACACCTTTAATTCTCCTTTGTCCCAGAGCTCGCGTCTCCTGCTATCTACCACACCAACACATCCACATCTGCGTTTAATGCAAAGCATGAGAATTTCTTCTCAAAGGGAACAGAAATCCTAGTTGCCTTAAAATTAGGCATGGCTGGTTTTAAGACCCTCCACCTCCCCATTTATTTCTGTATGTGTAAAGATGGAAATCCCATTTCTTTGCACCTGTTTAGTGGTTCAGTCAAGACTTGTGATATAAGAGTTTAAAATCTAAACAATGTCTTCTTTTCAGGATAGTGTGTTAAGTTTAAAGGTTTGGGTAAACTTCAAGTAAAGTCTTACAAAAAGGCAAAGACAGGTGTTCAGCACATACTTTTACACCCATGAAGACAAAATAAACCCCTGTGACGTGGGCTAGCAGCCAGATCACATACTCAGTGCGGGTAAGCTGTGCAGGCAGCTCTTCAAGGGGCAGAACAGACATGCCTAACATTTGTTGAGAGGAACATCTCACCTGAATAAAACTAACCATATGCAGAGAAAGAAAAAATTCAACTTTGAAAAAAAAAAAAAGAAGGAAAAAAAGCCAGAACAGGTGGCACGTATATGTCCCTAAGGAACATGTGACACTGCTCCCATTTCTCCATCGCTGCCTTCTGAACAGAGCACTCACATGGAGCACAGGTCAGCTACCTGAGCCACAGATCAGCTGCCCCGGGCTTACAGGTAAATGCAAAAAGTGGTCTTGGCCAGCAGAAGCCTTGATTCAGATTTAAATGCCATCTTGTCAGCACTCACGCCCTTTCTAGAAACCTCTTCCTCAAGACAACGAACAGGATGTTATGCACATAGAGGTGCAATGTACTGATGACAAAGGGGCAGACGACACAAACTCAGATCTAAGACAATTCTAAAATGGACAAAATCACTTTCCATACCTCTATTTACTCCTGCCTTTTGAAGGAATACAGAACTGAGCCTCAGATTTTATCTAAAACTACCAAGTGCCTCAGAAGGAAACACTGTTCTCACCCTGAAAAAGCGAGCCACTATATTTCAAAGAGGACGAAGGATGAAGGAAACCACAGGAGCTGAGCTGTGGGAAACAGCCCTACAGTGGCACATTATAAAAGTTACAAGCCAAGGCATAAACACATAAACACAACCAAACTTT
Organism: Sclerurus mexicanus; assembly: GCA_013396755.1. Lineage (NCBI taxonomy): Eukaryota > Metazoa > Chordata > Aves > Passeriformes > Furnariidae > Sclerurus > Sclerurus mexicanus. The sequence continues at coordinate 741,527 of VWZF01002002.1, forward strand.
GAACTTCCAAGGTGTGCTAAGTGACGTAGATACCTAACTTTAACTTGGGTGCAAGTGTTTTGGGTTAAATGCCAATCTCTCGTGGAACAGACACAAAGCACCGGACTCGGTGACAGTGCCAGAACGGGTCCTTGCTCCAATGTCAGGGAGCCGAGATCCCGGGCTGGGAAACCCAGCAGCTCCCTGTGATTGAATTATCATCCCTGACCTCACCTCGCAGGCTCCAGGGATCCCAGATCTCCATGACAGGCAATTAGCAAGCAGACAATGCGAGCAGATAACAAAGAGCAGCAGCAGAAGACCTCAGAGAAGGGAGCAAAGCACTCGAGCAAGGAAAATATTGAATGGGCAAATGGGATTTAGGTGGAGTGTGACACAGACAAATGCTTAGAAACAACGCAAGAATTTATAAAACTGGTCAGAGGAAAAAGCATCTTTCATGGGGGGCAGAGCTATGATACAGAAAACCATGTGTCTTATAATCTGCCTCTAACCAGGGCTCAGTACCTACTCTCAGTTTTTTATTAAAAAGCAGGAAAATGATGGGACTAAATTATATGTGCCTGATTGATCACTGTCAAAACTGATGGTTTTTTTTAAAAAAACGACTTGGATACAAATCATCTTTCTAAGAAATGAGGAGAAATGCTGTGTCCTAACAGATTTATATCACAGGAGAGTCTATGGCTTGGCCAAGACAGCACTTTAAATGCCTAAACCACCAATTCCATGCCAGAGTACAACTCCAGTTTATCCTTCTAGCCCTGTACATTACCTATCCTACATAAGAGTTACATTTAAAATAATGTTTATAATAGTCGCAATGTTGATTTTCTTTTGCCATTTGAAATAAACCTTTACACACTGAACCTTGAAGGTTTTGCTCACAACAACACGGAGTATTAAATTTTCAGATTCATTCGAGAGATAAAAAGCCTCAGCAACAAAGCTGATACAATTTTTACCATGCTGCTAGCTTTAAGATTTTTTTTTTAAAAAACACAAACCTATTCTCAGATATTAAAGAATTCAATTCATGCAGGGTGAAATTTTCCAAAACTGAAATAATCTAATCTGTTATTAACCTTATGTTTAAAACCCAACTTTCACATTAGTAGCAAGGTTTCCTCACAGCACACCAACTAACCTGGAGCTTTCAGGATTTTTTCTGTAATTAGCCACACTCACATTCACGAAGAAGAGGCCCTTGAAGCAGCAACATTTCATAATAATGAACTATATAAGCAGTGTTTTGTGCTTTATTCAGTGAGGGATTTTCTTTTTTTTTTCCATTTTCAAACACTACCAAGGCCACTACAGAGCTCAAGTGCTAATCTGTTTTTTAATTATACTCTGACAGTAGTTAAATTACTATAACATCTTCCTATATTTCACCCCAAATCCAGTGAAATATTTAAATAAAAGCCTGCATTAACAGGTATAATAAATACTGTTCGGATTTCTTTGTTTCTCACATTTCACATTTAGCACAAAAAGGCAGTGTTATAATAGTTGGATATTTAAGAAGGTTCCACAGTTACAGATATAAAATTACTGTTATAGATTATATCTACTGTTGTAGAGCCAAAATTAGGCAAGAGCCATTAGCTCGTTAATAAAAGACTTACATTTTTAATCAGAAGTACCCATATTAAAGGTATTGTACCACTACAATATTTAAAGGGATTGTCAATAACCATTTCACAGGGAGGTAAATTTACTGTAACTTATTCCAGAATCATTGTTAGAAAACGAATTAATGTTGTTAATTTTATCTCCAAAATAACCTCTGTTTGGACAACATTTTCCCAACTTTTTCCTTTTCATTTCGAATACAGACTGGTCTATGCTATCCCTTTCCTGTCAAGTCTACAGTTTAGTACTTAAGCTCTTCAGTAACCTGTAAGAATGAGAGATACACTCTGCAACATTTATTGTCCTTACTTAACTATAAGGATGTCAAAATCTCAAAGGAAAGTGACACCAACACATCTGTGTACAATTTCTCACATACCAGTCTAAAATCCTTATCCTTAAATTAATTGATAAGGAAGTCCCAATAAGTGGGAAAAGATGGTTCTCTGAAGTAATACTAAATTCAAATACACTGAAATAATATGAAATCCTTTCAAAGTTGCTTTAAATACATTTTTTCACATTTAATTTTTACTCCGCATTGGTGCCTCACTAAAATCATTCTGTAAGAGCTTGCTTATATTAGAAAACGTAAAGAATTGATACGGCTGCTGTGATCAAGCTGCAATCTCCCTCTGATATTTTTACAAGTGTTCCAAAATTCCTCTTTTTTTTTTTTTTAAATTTTGTTTCCCAAAGATGTGGTTTTGGCAGAAGCCACGGCTTAAGCTTTGTGCAGAAACAGCTCATCTGCCTGAAATAATTGGGCACAGTCACATTTGGGCACACCTTTTTTTAACTCCTTCAGTTTTCACACCCAACCTATGCTGCCAGGTTGTTAAATTCAAGGAGCGGGGGATATCTGATTTGAAGGGGAAGAGTTGCTTATAAATAATTATTCTGCAGACTATTCGAAAGTCTTAAGTTTCTCCTCTGAGTATCTGTATTACATGAACTCAGAAACCAAAATGCTGCTACCAAAACCCAGCCATCGGAGCGGCTTAAAGCAAAGGCTGAGTGGCAAAGGAACGTGGAGACTCCTCCTGCCACTTCCCACAAGGACAAATACGCACAGCCCCGAGATTTCCTTTCAATATCAGGTGCTTTAGAGCAATTTTTTTTTTTCCTTTTTTTAACTCTCTCTGGTTGCTGATGTAACAAATAGTGCATACCAAGCACAGAAATGGCCGTCTCCATAGCAATTGGGGCAGGTTTTGTGGTTTCCTTAGTTACTCTTGACTGATAACCATCTGTTGTTCTCCTCTGCCACAGCCCCAAAGGGGAAAAGGGGAAGAAATGAGCAAGATAAAATGGGTGTTCAAGAATACAAAAGTTATTTACTATGGTGGGTTTTACTCTTTTGGAAGGCTTGCACTTACTTAAATGTGTATTTATTGTTATTTTCAGTTCACAAGTATCAAATACCACATGTAAAGAAAAGTTCTGGCTCCAAAATGTTGCTAATGAGCTACCTTATTAATAGGAAATCACAATAGGAAATCAGAACAGGAATATTAATAGGAAATCATATCATTAGGGATGTTCCTATGAAACTGGAAAATCTGAAACCAAGGCATTTCTGTAAAAAACATGCAGATATTTAATCTAAACCTAGTATAAATTTGTAATGTGCAAAGAGGCCTGGAGGAGGTGCAGGTGATTCCATCCACCCAGCTGCTGCAGGTGGAACAGGATCACTAAGGAAGAGGCACCTTCCACCCCAGACTGACACAAAGGCTGGTCATGTTGTAACCCCCCTAGGGAATATAGGGGGACCTCACTTGGCATGAGGATGACTAGGCAGGGTGAAAAAGCCTTTAGAAAACACCAGATGTGCTAACTGGGAAGCTGCAATCAAGAAATCAGCCTCACTTTGGTCTTATGCAAAGGCCAAAGGTAAGAGCTGGGGTTTTTTAAACAAGATAAGAAACTCAGACACTGGAGCTCTCTCTCAGTAAAAACAGGAATCTGCAAAAAATGTGAGGTCATAAAATGCAATTAAAAGACGTTTTGTGACCAGCACCCTTTAGTGAAATTCAGTGTATAAGCCGACCAAGATTTTGTTCTGGCAAAGTTGCATTTGAAGGGTGCAGCCCCCGTGCCCCCCATGCCCCCCGTGCCCTCCCCACGGGTGTCAGTGAGGGCACTCTGGCTCACAGTCCAGCTGTGGGGCGATTCCTTTGAATCAAGACCTGCAGCGATGCCCGACCTCCGGTCACACGCTGGCGCCCGTTGTTTCCATCAAACCTCGAGCCCCTTCCTCTGCTCCTGGGCACACGGGTACAGTGACACCACGGCGCCCAGGCTGCCTGTGCCCCATCCCAGCTCCAGGACACCCCTGAACCTCATCCTGCTGGCCCCGCTGCCCAAGGCACGTGGCGAGACCAGCGTTTACACAGGCTCACGCCCCACCGTGGCATCACTTCTGTGGAACTAACAGCACATAAGCCACGCTCCTTTTGAAGGCAAAACAAACAAGCCCCCACAGGCGAACTGTCAACGCCGCTCCATGCAACGGGGATTTGGTTTTTTTCTGGAAAACGAGTCCCTGAGTACGTTCCCCGTTGTAACAAATTCATCACAGAACCAAAACTTAAGAAAGGGAACACGCAGAAGGCTTCACCCCTTCCTAGTAAAAACTACATCAGCTGTCAGTTGTCAAAGACAGACAAACATTGGTTGGAGCTACCAGTATTTCTAAGATGGGCTCAGGAGGACAGAGAGGTGCAGGAAACTCCCCAGAGTGCGAGGCAGGGTTAGTGCTCCACTGATTGCTGCCCACAGTGCAGGACAGGAGATGTTCTGGGCGTGGATGGCATTCCTGCTGCTCTGAGAACACCAGCACAGGCTTCCCTGGGAATGCCTGTGAGCCCAGCTCTGCCCAGGGCTGTGCAGGGCTTACCAGGAGCCCCTAAGCCGGTTATTTAACAGGGTCCCGTAGCAAAAAGCGTATCAAATTTGGTGTTTCACTGTTTACGTGTTTTTATTATTAATCATTTACAAAATTTGGGTTTGCGAGGAAAATTAGGGCTCTCCTGCCTTTGAGAGGCTTTGACTTGTGCAGCAACCCTGAGAGGGACACAATGAGCAGAGGCTGTGGCAGAGAATGAAGGGAACCCAGGGCAGGGCAGGGAGGGTGAACGTGCTTGAGCCCAGACTCCAGAAGTGCCTGTTTTACATGGTTAGGGAGATGACAGAGCAAAAACAAATCTGGGCATTTGATCTCCAGACATCTGTCCCCTCTGAAATCCCACAGTACATTAGATTAATTCTACCACCCGCAGTCATACAATAACTTGAGATATGCTTTTTTGTAGCTCTTAAGACAAAAACTAGGAGGAAATAATAGCCAACCAGTAAATGCTGTGAGTAAAGACACAGCAGAGTGCCAGCCTTCCTGCATGGCTGGTAAATTTGGGCAAACCAGTAGCTTTTTGTATTTTGGTGATTTTTTTTTTTTTTGTTAATTATGGAATTAAAATTAAAATGTTGTGGGTGAATATTAAAACAGTTATGAGCTTGCACTGATGAATGGTAGTTTCTTAGTATAACACACCAATAAATTTTTAATTGGATCCTGGTTTATTAGACTGTTCTAAAAAAAAAACAAACCAAACATGTTCAGTTAAAGCTGGAGGAGGAAGCACAGCTCTGAATATCAGTGCCCAATTTGGGGATTTTAAATTGCTTTAGTGAGGTTCTATTCAGTCCCTGAACATTTAAGAAATGCTAAAATAATAATAACTAAATCCTACAGCCAGTGGAGCAGAGTTTATTGACACCACGTATTTCAAGATGCTGCATTAGTTTTTGATAAGTCTGATAGGGGTTTCCAGTACTGATCATGCTTAACACAGATCCAGAAGCTTTTCTAAGGGGCTTCAAAGCAGGCCATTTCATCTTTAACATAGCTGTGGGCTCTGATTTTAGGACAAGTAAGTGACACTCCAGATGATGAAAAGTGAGAGGTGGAGGGTTGTGCTTCCAGGTTTTTTTTTTGTTTCATTTTGCCCCTTTTCTCCAGTACTGAGCAGGCAACAGCATCTCCCTTTTGAGACACAGAATTTAACTCATTCTAGTGATTTTTGCTGGAAAATTGACCACTGCAAACTAGCCAACAAAAAAGAAGTGGTTTAATTCCTTTAAGACAAAGAGTCATTTGGCTTAGTTACGGGGTCGTGTCACGCATTGATAACCTGTCCGGGCATTATCAAAATCAGAAGTTTTGTTTTTAACACACAAATGCTCCTAAGTGGCATGCAGCTCCAAATTCCAGCTCCTCCTTCTGTTTGCCTGCTTGGCAGGTACTTGATTTCTCAGGCCAGCTGAGGAAGAGCAGCAGACCCAAGTACATCACATCACTAAGCTCCTGTGCTCTTTCCCAGAAAACAAGGCTGGCAACAACTGCTCTAAAAACACTTAAAATCTGCTTTCCAGTGGTCACTTCAATGCATATGCAATGCCCTGATCCTCTGATTTCAAGTCTTTATATTTGTCATTTCTTAGCATCCCGTCTCATTTTGCAAGTCAGATCTGCGGCTGACTTGTAATCAATACTAGATAAGCATATGGGTGAGTTTAGATGAGTCGCTGCTAAGGGTGGGAGAGAGACATTAGAATTCAGCCCGAACCTTCTGAGCTTTTAAGGCATTCACATCAAGCTTCATTCTCGCTACTCAAGGCAAGGAATTCAAATTCCCCACCCAAAGTCCCACTGGAATTACTTCTTATAGTCTGACTCTATTTGCCACAAATTTGCTTGTTCTCCTACCTACATGATTTCAAACAAATTCGTTAACATAATCTGTGCTTTGGATTTCTGCATTATCCCCTTATGCTACAAAAACTTCACTGAAAGGCTGAGCTCTTGCTGTGCATTTTTATATGCTTATTTATATTTGTACTAAGTTCATAAAAACAGTACTCTGCACTTCCCTGGGCACTCTGTGTGCTTATATATGGAACTTAGGTAGTTATGTATACATGTATTCATACATGAATAAGCAAATAACACTCCCATTAGACTAATAAGACTGGCAAAAGGTTCAAATGAGTAGTAAAATCTGATATTTTGCTACTGTTATTTCTGTGAGCATTCAGAACCTCAGGCAAGAGTCCTGAGCAGGCCACCCTACAGAGTCCACTCATAGGCATGGAGTGTTTGCTGGGCAGTTGTCTGTGAACTTGGAGACCTCTTCTTTTTTCTGCAGGAGCTGTCCATATCCAAATGAATCATCCTATGACATATTTCTAAGAGATGTCACAGCAACTATGCCTCTGTGACTTGTGTTGCCCTCTGCCACCACATTCCTTTGCCCAAGCCTGAACCAGGACTAGAACCCTTCCAAAACTCACCTATGCTGTCAATGAAACGCCTGCACGTAACAAACGAAAGCCCAAAACACTTAACAAGAACTGACCAGAACGAGAAGTGTTTGGAAAGAATACAACAAAAAAACCCCAAGTTTCAGAGCAGCAATTCAAAAGAAAACACAAAAAAATATTTTAGGAACCAAGAACAATAAATTACCTGATACATTAAACGGGAACTAAAAGTATTGTTCTTGGTTATTTGGGCACCTAGTAATTGCATCAATTTTTAAATACTTTGCTATGGAATTAACAGCAAACTGGATCACAGTTAACAAAAAAAAAGCCATTTTGCTTTCCTGTTTTCAAGCCAGTCAAATTCACATCATCTGTGCAACGTTTGTCACCCAGGGTAAGGACAGCAATCCATCCTGCAGATTTGTGTTTACAAGCATTTTGGAACAAATGTTCCTACTTGAACGCCCATATGAACCATAAGCACCCAATATGTTTGGATCGCTGCGTTCAATTTTTGTTAGCAGATCTTCAGCTCTCTGAACAATGTTTTACCAAATCAATGTGGCACCACCACATATCCTTCAGGAACGGGACATGGAGCATATGTGACAACTCTTGTGCATGTTCACGACGGAGCTTCTTTCCACCTACATGAAAGCATAGGTCTATTTTTTTAATTCATAAAAGCAAGTGCTATCTGTCTATTTTTGCCATTTATGTGGTGGCTGTAGCAGGAGTCCCTCACCCTTTAAATGTAGTTATTCCTCCACCCCACAGATGCTCAGCTGTCAGCAGCATCATGAGGTTTTAAAATATTTCAGGAACTGAACGTGTCCCTTCCAGTTCCACTAACCTACATAATTTCCTGGCCTCAGGACATGTAAAATACTAATCCAAAACAGAGAGAGTTTATATCAGAAGTGCTGAACATCACTCACTGCAATAGATTGATGATGTCACTACTGTCACAAAGTAGGTTTATAAAGACACACAAAACATGTATAACAGCACTGGTGTATTACTGAACTGCAGTGCTTGAAAGCAAAAACATCATCAAAAAGCCTGATATCCTCTTGTAAGCCTAATTCTCATGGAGGACTGAAAAGCAGGCTAACAGGTGGAGAAGTCTGTTTTTCAGGTTTCCTTCTGGATCACTAGTCACTTAAAGACATTAACTGCTGGACAAGGAATAACTTGACTCTGGATCTGAAACTTCACTGATCAGAAATCCAAGTACCAAGGGACAACCTTAATCTCTAGGAAAACACACAGTGCGAAAACAGGATGACAGGTCACCTCCAAAGGGATTTATTCCATCTTGCAGGAGACCTGTGTAACTTAAAAGTCTGTATTATCTATAAATGCAGGACTTGTAACGAATGGAAATATGAAAGAATTAGTCCACTAAAACCTGCTGAAAACAGCATCATGAAATAACTGCAGGCCCAATTTATAAACAAAAATACAGATATAGATAAAACATGGCTTACTATTAGAAATATGGTTAGTATTATTAAATAATTATGCACCTTACATCTGACATCAACAGGAAATCTTGCAGAGGCAGGTTTATATACAGAATTTCCTAGAAGTTAAAGACTTCAAATTTTTTTTCACCACAAATTGCTACTATGTTTGTGAATTATTAACATCAACCCTCAGGTCATCTTGGACATTGTGATTTCCTAAATATAGATGCTTCTATGTCCAAACTATTCCTTCACTTACATTACTTACTTGCATTCGCTTCCTTGACTTACTGGCCACTGAATAATAATTCTACAAGCCTTACAAAACTGAAGCCATTAACAAAGAGTCTTACAAATTAACTGAATCCATCTGACTCTGAGATTTCCTTGCTGGCTGGCATATTTTTATTAGTAATTTTTCTGGAGGTTAGTCCATTAAAACACTCACAGCAGAGACAGCTGCTTCCTCTGCCAGGATTGCCATGACCAAAAGGCAGTCATGTGCAAGAAAAACTTGAACTCCCCGCTAGGCTCAGGCAGCAAGTTTGGATCGCACGCCACACCAGTTACCTTACCTGACCCCTTGAAACAAACCCTCAAATATCTCAGTCACACTGTGACACGGCCAAAGAAAATCCCTGCCCTGAAGTTTTCTCCCTTGCAATCAAAGCAACAATTTCGCTGTAAGGAGGTAAAGAGGATACCTGCGCCACTGGCTTCACAAGGACATCTCTGCCATCCTTCTCAGGGACTCTCCCGGGAGAGCTGCTTATTGCCTAACTCACTGCAAAGGCTTCGCTGCTCCCCCCACGCCACCCGCCTGCACATTAACCCTTAGTGCCTCTTCCAGCTGCTCCTCAGCCAGCGAGAGCGTCACATCTTGGACAAGGCAGGGAGCTAAAAAACCAAGGCAAAAATCCATCCCTGACACAACCCCCCACCGAAATGGTCCAGAGAACTGAGCCCCCCCCCAGGCAGTGAATCACTCCGGGCAAACCACTTGACCTCCTTGCAGCATCTTCCCTGTAAGGCTGGGTTTAAAAGCAGGACCTAATCAATAGCTGTTGCTGCATATGACCCGAGTTTAAGCATATAAATTAAATGCAAAATAAAGCGGGTTCAAGGGTGAAGCTCACAAACATGAGCTACTGAGGGGTCATAAAAGAAAACAGAAGGAAGAAATAAAAAGGGGGAGGGGGGGAAATCAATCTCATTTCTAAAGCTAATTTTCATCCCAGAAAGCTCCGTTTCCCACCCAACGTCATGACAAGCAATTTTGATGTGTATGAAAGAGTCATGTTTCAGCGCCCCGAGAAGCAGACTGGATGCTCCTATGGTGGGCACCTGGAGAAGCAGCAAGGACTGCTAACAGGGGTCTTAATGCAAACCATTTGCCTTAAGATTCCTTGTGCCCCATGTCACAAGTTTTATACAGCCCAGTAGCTCCTCCCTTTAAATTCTAGGGTTTGGGGGGTTGGTTTGGGCTTTTTTTCCCTTTTTATTTCTTTTTGGAAAAGCATCATTCTGTATTCCAGTATTAACATATCACGGCTGCCTTATAAACAACTTGCGATTGACAGGATATCGACGCAGAATTTACATACAGAAATAATTCTGATCGTTCAGGAAGGTCTCATGTTCCTTGCAAAATAAAAATTCAGAAATCTTCACTTTCCCTCATAACACAAGAGAAAGGAGGAAGAATTCTAAATGTGAAAATGCACCTCAGACAAGCTGTGTATACATATTATCACAGTGTTACCGTACTACTGATCAATGAGGTGGAAAAATAACTCTAAAAAGAGCTTTAAAAAAACCCCACAAAAGACTGGAGCAAAGGTTACTTCCACATGAAGACAGAATTCTCTCATTTCTTTCTTTGACATTTATGGGACTACTAAAGGGTAAACAAAAGCAAAATAAGATCCCACAGGCTTTTGGTAAGGGGAAAAAACTGGAGGAGAACAATATTCCCGAGCAGAAATCAGTTGTACAAATGAGACCATCATCTCGCAGCCCTTTCCAGGGCTGCTCTTGCACTCACCCTGTGTCATCTGGCCTTAAACAAAAGGGATTTCATTCTTGCCTACCTCAGAACTATTGTACTAAAGCCATGCTCAGATTTGCACCTAGATAATCAACTTTACACTATTTCTATTAATCTCATAACATATATTTGAGTGCCTGAGAATCCCCCTGTGCTTCGCTCAGACTTAGGTCCTTATTTTATACTGGAAGAAAATGTTGCAGATCCAAGCACAAACACTGGGGGCTTCTTAAATAAAATTAGGATCCTCCACAGGATCTTCTTAATATCCATGTAGGATTTACATGATCTGAGCTTCTTCTGGGGATATTTTCAAGTGATGCAGCGATGTGGCTGTTTAAAAGGACTGTATAACATCCCTTGCACAGCAAGCATATGTTCATATAAAACCAGCTTGTGATAAAAGCACTGTAAAATGCAATTATACCATTATAGTTTAATTATTTTTTTTTCCTCTAAAAATGTTTTCCTTTCAAGGCATAACAATCTTGGATTGAACTAAATTGCAGGTGGCTTCGTTCTGCCACAGCCACTTCATCCCATGGAGCCACCCAACTGCAGGATAGGAAAGCCACGGAACAGACTGAATCACTGAATGAGAAATATAATCATTCCCTTCTGGGCTTTAAACGTGGCAAGAAACTACACAGATTTCATCACCATTGTTGTTAAATACCCAGCTCTGCTCTCACACAGAAAGCTGCAGCTGAGTTGAGGACTGGGGTCAAGGAGAGGGGGACATCCATCTCGTTTCATGGTTGAGGAAGAGTGGTACAGGAAATCTAGTCCCCCAGCCAATTACTGAAATTAATTTTTGAGCCCAAATCATTGCCTTCAGGGAAAACAAGGATCCATTTGCTTACCTGTTTTGCAGTAGTGTTTTCATTGCTTTCTTAAATGAAGTTAGATTAAAAATAACAATTGCGTTACCCAGAAAAAAGTGATGCAGTATTAATTAAGAACTGAGGAAGTTTTATTCATAGACTCATTGAAAGGCTTGGGTTGGAAGGGACCTTAAAGATCATCTAGTTCCAATTCCCTACCATGGGCAGGGACAATTTAAAAGCTACAGCAAAGCCAGGCACACTGTTGCCTATTTGGAAAATGAAACGTCAAAACTTAATCCCAGTGAAACGGGGAAGCAACTGGAGAGCCCAGAAACCCACAGTGACTCTACCCTGAAAGACAAAAAGCACAGTGGGTTTCCAGAATGATTTGTGAGCAGCAGGTCAGCACTGCCAGCAGACCATCTCCACTGGGCACTGCACTGGTCCTGCCACACCAGTGCCAGGGCACTGCCCAACCCTGATCTCCTGCCAAGAGACCCTTTTCCTCTCTAACTAACAAAAGTCTTGCACTGACCAAAGATCCAAAATGAAACTCAGGGAGGGGAGGGGAAAAAAAAGGGGGGGAAGAAAAAAGACAACTCAGGCTATGGTTTTAACTTTGTCCAGCTGGGAAGGTCAAGGGGAGAAGGAAAACTTTGTTCTGCTGGTGGACAGTATTTACAACCCCCTTTTAGCCATGGAGTCTGCACTAAAATGATATTGCTCTGGTGTTTTGGCTACAGACTGCACATACTGACCCCTCCGTGCCCAGCGCAGCACAGGAATAATTCCATACAAAAGGTTTGCATTAAATGTAATGAAGCAAATGACAAAATCAATAAACCTGGAATGGTGAGGCTATCATAAAAATGATGTAAATTCAGAGTTCACAGTGGTTATGAAGCTATTTAGATTCATAATTAAAACCAGTACTGTCTCTTTTTTTTTTTTCCCAGAATAAAAGTTCCTTTTGACAATCATAGATGAATGCTACAGGAAATCTTCAACAAATGTATTCAAAATTAAGGTATGGCACGAAGACAGCATAAATTACACAAAGATAAACTGTAGGCATAGGTTAGCCTAAACACGTACGTAATAAAGAAGATTTGATTCCCATACTTTTTCAACTGATGTCTCATCCCATTTTAATCAATTTTTGTATCAAAAGGACAGTAAGAACACCGCATAGCCTGTTTTTAAAGCAAGGTATTTTCTGGAGTTTGTTTCTGTCAAAGAGACTCTTGTAAGACTATTAAAACAGAAAAGAGCCAAATCTGCTCTTCATTACTGTGCACACAAAAGCGGTGCTGCAGCCTGGGTGCTGCCCCAAAATGGATCTGTGCTTCATTAGGGTAAAGGAATAACGAGCCTGGAAAGCACTGAGCAGAGCTCTGAGAAGTAAGGAAGCAGATAAGTAATCTCTGGAAACAGCAACAGTCACCCTGAGTTTCTGTAGCAGATTTCAAAGCCCAGATAACACATCCCATTCAAGCTTAGGGGTGAGGTTTTCTCTTATCAAGCTCTGGGCTTGGAGCTTGCAGTCTCGTTTAAACATTTCCACCCATGTCACATTTAAGTAAGTGAATTATATACAACTTAAACCTCTAGACTCCCAGATTTTATATGTTTTTCACCTAATCAGCTGGGGTTCTCACAGCCCAATCCTGAACTCTCTCACTCTCCCGTGCGCTGTGCCAGATGTGCCGTGGTCCTGATGGGACACGGCACACCCACGTCCCTCTTCAGACCCCGCCGGTGACCGGCCTGCAGAGCTGCACAGCTAATGGCAGCAGAAGGAGAAGGCAAGAAATTATGCAAAATAGAAAGCATAGGGAAGATCACAACAGAATTTGAAGGCGATGGAATTGATGACTTAGGCATATGGTACACCTCATCTTCCTTGTCATCAGCATTAGGGTTTTACCATACGAACAATTAAAGTACAGCCTTTAAAGAATGCTTGAAATGCATTTCCAAAAAAGGAAGAAACCAATTGGTATTTATGCTAGTCCTATGCCTACAAGAAACACTTAAAAATCTATAGTTTGCCCAAAAAAATGATGTTGAACCCATATATACTACAGTGGAAATACAGAAATTGGGTAAATCAATATTATGTACAACCTTATTACGGAGGTAGTGAGCTCTGATTAGCGTCAGAAAGATGAAAATTTTGAAGATATTTAATAGCACCAAACATACATCCTCCACTACTACATAGTGCTGGCTTATGTACTTCTGTTTTATAGGTAGAACACATTTAAGGGATATTTCAGCTCTTATTTATCTGACATTTTACTCAGGGGAAAGCAACCTTTACAGTGAGGAAATCTGTTTCTCAGGAGTGATGGTTCAGCTTTTAATAAGTTGTCGGTGACAGATCCCTTGTGGCTACTTGAGCCCACAACTACAGGCATCCATGAAACAAATACTTCCTGAAATGCAAGTGGACAGGAGAACAGAGCAGACATCCACTCTGCTTAATGCAGATGTTTTCATTTAAAAAAAAAAAAAGGAAAAAAAAAAATCAGTGGTGCATTTTCAATCTGTGCAATCAATCTGAGGGAAAGTACAAGTCATAGTTTAGCACATCCAACAGATTTAAGATCGCTTTGTGCTGGTTAGTCCACTTTGTGTTTTATTTATTAGCAAGGGACATGGGAAAGGGGATTACATAGACCAAAAAGTGTTTAAAAAAATGCAAGTGTAGTGTAATCACACTACTAAATATGACAAATGTTTAAATACTTCACGAAATGGTTTTGGGGTTTTCCACTCTTTACCATGTGTGCTGCAGAATTTGCAAGTTATTAGTCTGCACATGTCTGTTCCATTGCTCCCTGATGCACATGGGACCATCCCAGATTGCTCAGGAGTAACGTGAGGAAGCAGCATTCTCAATGGCAGCTCTTCTCATAAAACACAGGAACATTCTGCAAGATGGGACCAAACCCGGCAGCTGACCATGTGAATCACAGGATTGCAGACTCATATCATTTGGGTTGCAAGGGACTAAAGTCCATCTTGTTCTACCCCCTGCCATGGGCAGGGACACCTTCCACTATCCCAGGTTGCTCCAAGCCCCGTCCAACCTGGCCTTGGACACTTCCAGGGATCCAGGGGCAGCCACAGCTTCCCTGGGCAACCTGTGCCAGGGCCTGCCCACCCTCACAGGGAAGAATTTCTTCCTATCATCCACCCTAAATCTGCTCTCTATCAGTTTAAAGCCATTGCTCCTCTTCCTGTCACTACACCCCCTTGTAAAATGTCCCCGAAGAGCTGACATAGTGTCGCCTGAAGAGTTTGAATTTGCAAAAATGCACTAAGACTGAAAGTGGCTCCCTCACTAGCATGATCACTGCTGACCTGGCATCTCTCGGCTTCGGTGCACAATGCAAAAACCCTATGAAACTTTCTTCCCAAGAAGCTAATTTTGAATAATGGCTCCTCCTTATGATATTAGAAGAGACACATGCAAAAGTTTCAGTGTTGCAATAACACTAGAAAAACACAGCATTTCATGACAATTCTGGTAAGCTGGCAGAGAGCACAGTTCCTCAGAAGGCACTGCCTCTGTGCAGCACATTACAGAAAAAATGCAGAATTAACTCTTTAGTGGACACCCCTTGCTCACCCTTGGCCATCCTGCACAAGGCTGTCCGGGGAGGGAAGGGATCCAAGGGCAGCCATCCCTGCAGGATCCTGTGCTCCCGCAGACCCTCAGGAGCACAGATGGTGCCTGCATCCCCTTCCCAACACAGCACCGGCAGAGAGGAAAAAGGCTCTGCCAATTCATGGGAGGCAGAGAAGAAACTGAGATTAAAAGAATGCAGTTTCTGGATTAAATTTCAAGTTTTCACCTCTGTATCCCTAAAAGACTTTCCCTTGGCTGTGGCTGCAGCAGCTACGACATTCCTGATGTAAACAGGGCGAGCAGGAAGCACCTTCAGCTGGGACAAAGGAAAACACAATTCCCCACTACACCTTCCTGTCTGCCCAAAGCCAGGCTTGCCACAGGGGTTAGTTAAGTTCTCTTGCTTTTTTTTCCTCTGTTTTTTACTGTAAGATAGACAAGAGAACTGAATAAAGTAGGAAACAAACCCAAGGGATGCTAGAGCCCCAAGTGAGTCAGGCAGGAAAGGCAAGAGCAGCTCCCCGGGCAGCACACGCAGCCAGGCAGCGCCTGCAAATGTTGGCCACGGCTCTAAAGAGCAAATGAAGCAACCAGCTCGGTGTCACTCGATGTGCTGGCCCTTCCTGCGAGGCCGGCTGAGGGTGTAAAGAGAAGAACAGGACCGTCTCACGAGATGCCCTCTGCCACCACTCAGAGCCTCTCTCCCTGCCCGGGTGGCTTTGAACACCTCACCTTAACCGCACTGTGCGTTGTGTAGGGAACACGCACGTGCATTTCAATCAATCATATCTTTTTAATGAGTTAATTGTAAAATACATGCTTTTTGCATTTATTATGAGGGGTAGAACAGATGGCAAAAGCTCAAACTAATGTATTCATAAAATTAACTGACGCTCCAGGTGGTGTTTCTCCATAGAAGGTGGTAAGTGTGCAACGTGTTATTTTAATGTTATAATAATGCTGCGTGACAACGAAATTTCTAGGAAAGCAAATGCAATGGCCACAGAGATCTCTCTTGAATTCATTATGGTCACTATCACAATGAAGACTAATTACAGGAGACAGAAAGGAATACACTGTTGGAATACATTGAGTGCAGTGTGAATTTATGGGTAAGGGGAAGGAAAATTATTCACAAATTTTTGCGGTTGAAGTAATATCTTTTCACCCCCTGAAGAAGGCAAAAGGTTTGTCTCCAACAAGTATTTCAAATAGCTGTTTCCATTCCTCTGACCTGTTTTGCCAGCTCTGAAAACACTCAAAAATACCAGCTGAGATCAAAACAACCTGAAATCTGTTCCGTAACAGAAACGTCTCCTTTCCTTAAATGTTCATGTATTCATATTTAAAATACACTGTGCTTTCCATGCACACCATCAAATATAGACACACATTGTTCAGCCCATTGAAAGACACTTAAGCAAGTACACAAAGCCAACACGTGATAATGAATTCTCCTGTAGGCATTTCTTTTCTTTTGAGTCCAACCGCTGGCTCCAGTAAGACTTACTCTAGATTTTACACCAAACGAGTGGAAAATCTGGCCAAATGTTTATCTCCCCGTTTTGTTTTAGTTTACTGCAAACTGCAACAGTAACACTGAAAACTGTACACAAACGTGGAGAAAGTAAGGCCAGGAATTTCAGAGGGCTCTGGATAATAGCTTCCCTAGAGAACCCAGACTAAAGGAGTTATGTTTTGTAGTGTAACATTTCATTAAGATCTACTGCATATTTATGTAGGGCAAATAACTCACAATCACTAGCTTTCTGCTAGTGAAATGGCTACACACAAACCAACCATTATTTTCTTGGGTTTATTAGTTACTTTAATTTGACAGGTATGTTTAATTACTTGTATGGCTGAATGGCAAAAATTACAAACATTCTCTGCAGTGCTGGTTGTGGTGGATAAAAAAAAATTCCACAGGAACGTTTTTATATTTTGTGTAGGTGAATGCAAAATACCTCTCAATGTAAAGCGCAAGTTCAGCTTTTTCCAAAACCTGAATGTGCAATCTAGATGTTTAATTTTTGTAAAAGTCACACGGATCAATGCTAATAGTAGATGCATGCAGAAAAAGTAAGAGTACCTTCCAGGAAAAGCCATTTAACAAACAAGGGACTGAAACTAATAGGTACAACAATATTTTACAGTACTCACAGAGCTCTGATTTTTCACACTGCATAGGTAATGTAACCACTAGGAAAATAAATGTGTACAGACTTGTAGAAGTGTTAGATGTTACATATGTGCTGATGTATTCCTGCATGAAAAAAAAATCTAAATACTTCATTTCTTCCTCCAAAAGCACCTTGAGGGCTATCGGGAAGGATAGCTAAGTGGCCCCAGAATGCAAGGTCTGGTGATATGAGCTATTATCTCATGTGTGCCTGAGAAATATTTAGACAGAAATGCAATGAGCCTGTATTATCATGACAGATGAACCTCTTCGCCTGTGTTTTTCTGGAGCCCAATACTACAGAATCTTACAGCCAAAGCCTACAAGAGATAGAGGCAGGAGCTGAATAGAGTTCTGGTGAATCAAGAACAAGAAATGGCAGCAAATCCTCACAGAAAAAGCAGTAATCTGCAAAGATCTGCACTGCACATCCACGTTTTCCTTTTTGTGAATCGTTTCGTTTCGTTGGCTGGGAGATGTTCACAGAAGCATAGAATACCTTGGGTTGGAAGGGGCTTAAAGCTCATCTCTTTCCACCCCCACCATGGGCAAGGACACCTTCCACCAGCCCAGGTTGCTCCAAGCCCTGTCCAGCCTGGCCTTGGACACTTCCAGGGATGGGGCAGCCACAGCTTCTCTGGGCAACCTGTGCCAGGGTCTGCCCACCCTCCCAGGGGGGAATTTCTTCCTAATCTCAAATTCTGTCTATTCCTGTTCTGAGTGCCCGGCTGCCCTCACCAAGGTGGGCTGTGCAGGCTGATTCAACAGCAAGTGCAGGAATGCCTCACCAGAGAAACACTGCCCTGGGTGCCAAGGTGTGATACAAGCAGGGCAAATGTGCAGCAATCCAAAAAGCAGCTCCATATATTTTTATGATGGAAGGCCATGGCTGACAGTGCTGAGTTAGCCCAAAGCTCAACGAGACCCAAAGCCATATAGTTTAATTCTTGAAATAAACGTGCTTACTTGGGGCTAGATTCCTGCAAGAAACATTTCCTGTTCTCTAAGTAATAAGGAACAGAAATTGAATACAGGTGCACTGTGCAGGCTGGCTCTCTCTTGCCCCTTCTTGTTCTGCTCTTAGGACCACTGAGCAGCATTTATGCATCTACTCTACAACACGTTCAAAGTGTCAGCTTTTGCCAAACTATCACATAAATTCACTATTGATAATGGACATTCCATGCTCGTGACACTTTCTAAAAGCTGTACAGTTATTTTTGTATCTCAATTAGAAATAGACTTCCTAACTTTCTCTCTGTGTGCAGATTCTTCCTTTGATTTTGTAGTCAAACAGCAGAAAACACTTCATATGAAAATAATTCAGACAACAAAATTTCCCCCACTTGGGAGTTTGAAAGCCTCCAGTCTCTGCTTTGGCTTCACCTTGGACAAAAACTTTCTGACATGTAAAAGCTCTTCTTTAGCACAGCCCTTACCCAAGCCCATTTTCCTGGGCTCACTGCTCTGCTAAGAGAATGACAAAAGACAGAAAGCTTTTACCATTTAAAGAGAAAAACAGGGTGAAAAATACCTTGAAACTCTGCTTTTTATTGTACTTTTTT
Source organism: Sclerurus mexicanus (assembly GCA_013396755.1). Taxonomy (NCBI): domain Eukaryota; kingdom Metazoa; phylum Chordata; class Aves; order Passeriformes; family Furnariidae; genus Sclerurus; species Sclerurus mexicanus. Next base: position 760,217 of record VWZF01002002.1, read on the forward strand.
CTCCCCTACCATCTTAACATTTAATTTTTTTAAATGATTGGCACCAAGCCAGTCGTGCAGCCCTGGTGCTCAGGGACATCCCCAAAGGCTCTCAGTGCTTTGCAGAAGCACCTCTGCCCTTCAACCCAACACCCGGATGGTTTTACACCAGTGTGCTCCGACTGGGCACAGCCTGCCCCTTGTGTCACTGACTGCTGTGGCCCTGCTGGGACAGGGGGATTCTCCCAGGCTTTCCAAACGGCACCCACTGCAATTCATACTGAGCCCTCAGGCTGCGTATTTCAGAGCTCGTATCCAAAAGGAATTCATGCCCTGGCTTAGTCTATTGCATCAACTCTGCATTCTTTCCTGAGGGAAGCTTTCCAAGCTGCAGTTAAAGACAGCACTATCTGGAGACTTTCATCTGGTCTAGCACTTGCTGTGTCCCTGTTATAATATCTACAGAGTTGTCATTTTTACCATCACATCAGGACATTTGTCGTAGAACCTGGAAGAATTTGAGGCCATGTTAAATGTCAAGCCATGAAAACACAGACCATTCCACACCAGCCTTTCCCTATATGAATTTTAAATCCAAACTGGAAAGGGTTGGGGAGCGTGGGAGAATGTGTAGCTTTATTTCTTACATCTAAAAGTCTCCGAGATCCCTCACAAACATGCTTTATAGGGTGGGGGAACTCTGAGACAGCCCAATAAATCTGCAAAGCGATAACCATAGAAACAGCCAACCCTGCTGCTCTCCTGTTAGTGTGTACGTGTCAGAGGCACCAGGCAGGAGCAGTGCAGGTGTTGGAACAGCTGGATGGCACCAAAAGGCAAAGGCTCGTTCTCCTCCTCAGGCGCCTGAACATTTGCCCTCACTGGCATGGTCATCCCTGGGACTCGGGAGGGAGAGACCTGCCTGCCAAGTCTAGACTGGGAATGGCAATTGGCATGTTTAAACCACTGCTTAAAGCTTTAAGAGCTTTAAATATTAACTCGGTTCAACTTGCATCACACCCTTACAGTTATTGCTGTAGAAATTTTAATGTGTTTCCAGCAGCAAGTTGGCTCCAGAGTTTGCCATGCTTCTCTCAGCAACTCGTAGGCCACCGGTCTGTGTCTGGGAGCAGCAGTCAGCTGCTCAAATGAACCACCCTGGGCACACCACTCATGCATTTCTTACCAAGAAGGAATGTCTCCAGACACGAGTGAAAAGTCTGCCTCTCCTGCTATTTGTCTAAACAATCAGCACTGTGGCTCACATCAGCAATCTGTTAGCCTACTAAGCTCTGTGCTCCTGCTGAGCCAGAGGCTGGCCCACATGACCTCCAGAGGTCACTCCGAACCCGAATTATTGTATGGTTCTGTGCTAAAGTCAGTACTCATGAAAGACAAACAGTAGCTAGAGGAAAGTACTTCTGATCTTGTTTTTACAGCAAAACAATAGATACTGCCTAACCTGACGGTCCCAATTTCTTGTCACAGCTTTAATCCCCAACATTTACAGAGCTCCTGTAAGCACTCCAGCCAGTCATCCCTTGGCATCAGCTCGTGCAGGAGAAACACTGGTTCCTGCTGCACTGAGAGTGCGTGCATAAATCAAAACACCTGTGATTGTCGTGACAGCTTGCCAGAGGTGAACTCAACTCTGAATGCAAACTCTGTTATTGCAAATGAAGTCAGACAACTAACAGTGAGTTATAGCTGGGAAATTTAGACTTTCCAAAACAAAACACCATCCACTGTTCCTCTAGATCACACAGTGTAAGTAAAGCTCTTGCTAACATGACAAGGAAGCCACGCTTCTGCCTAAAATCCATGACCTTCTTTCTACTAGAAACTGTATTCTTCAGTATTTTCCTGTGTCTTGACAACTAGAGATGCTCAAACAGGTCCTCTGATGCTCCTCCACTGAAGAGGAGTAGGCTTAGATGAGGCTTCTCAAGAAGTGTTTTCTCATGCTGATATTCAGGTAAAAAAGCCTCCACGTCCAAAAAGCTCAAGTCACTGCTGAATATGCACGAACTGAGTGACAGAGCACTCAGGAGACACCAGCTCAGTGTGCTGAATGGCTGCACAAACAGCCCTGGGTGTTACATCACGTCTGCAAGTGTTCTGTGCATCCCAAAGCCTCCAGAGGAATCTGCGCAGTGCTCAGAGAAAACAGAGCACAGCCGTGTTGCAAGGCTGTAGAAACGGGCTTCCTCTTAGCTCTCTTTTTAGCTGGTTCTTCGAAATAAAAAATGAAATACAATAAAACCCCACCCCATTTACGCTGTGCTTACAATATTTAACACAGTGGGGTGTGAGATTTCAGCTGCTGGTGTGGTGACACAGTGCCAACTCTGATGGCTCTGAGAGGTGCCGAGAGTGCCTGCAAGTCTTCTCAGGAAACCCTAACTCTGCCAGCTCGGGGGCTGTTATTCCCTTTTTATTTCCTTTTCCAGCTCACCTGGTGTTGACTCCAACAAAGCCAATGGTGCTTCAGCATGTGGGTGTGCTCAGAAATGTATTCGTGCTGTAGCATGTAAGAGCCTCCAGCAGCTCTGGAAATGCAGAGCTCAAAGGCTTTATTTACACCTATTTCAGATTGTGTTACACAAAGTGCCTGGGACAGCCTACCTTCATCCGCACAAACAATAAACCCCTATTTTCTCTCTTTAATGGCTTTTACAGATTATTTCAATATTCAATACGAACTGTCAAAGCGTGCACAGTTAACTGCCTACATTATTTATCTATTTTCCTTTTCTGATATTCGTGCTCGACCACTGTGCTTGTGTGCCACATTTTGTCATATTTATTTTCCATGCGACTGGTGGGGCAGAAGATTTAATCTAAGTGAAACATTTCAATTTCATCCCCAAACTCTACCAGTATTTTTCTTACGCATATCTTTCTTCAGGGCAATACTGCAGAAAGGGGTAAAGCATTTAAGAACGCTTTTTTCCTTTGCCCTAAACTTCCCCAGGTGTGCTCACAGTGTGGACCAAAGCAGCCTGTGGACCTGACAGAAACCTGCAGGGGCTGCAGGTCCCTTTGGTGTCGCACAGAGCTAAACAAACGGTACTCAAACACATAATAACAGCCAGATGGAACCCAGGGAGAATGGCTTTCACCACAAATATTAATGAAGTTGTCACTTACAAGTTCTTCACGTCAATGATTCCTCGAAAGGCCTTTCTAGGGATTCCTTTTATCTGGTTTTCACTCAGGTCTCTGAATAAGGAAAGAGGGAAAAAAAATACATTATATTAACAAAGAGAATATATTTCTCAAATCTACATGAGATAATGGAACATCCACGTGCTTGGAAAAGGAGATGTTTCTGGATTTGTCACACCACACGATGGTTTCAATTTTCTTTCTCTCCTCTAGGGGTCTGTAGAATGAGCTGAAATGACTCCACAACAAAACCCACCAGAATTTGTGATACAAATGACAGAACTTCCAGAAAACATCCCTCAAAAGTGGTCACGACGCTGGCACAACGCCATGAGTTGCTGTCAGAGTACCTGCAGCCAAGTCTCATGCCTTGGAATTGCAACCCTGTAGTGTAAATGAAATTTTCTCAGCATGCTCTGTTTGTTTACTGACCGCAAAAATACTTGGCTACCCCTGCTCAGATTGCAGCCTCTCGTTTGAAATTAATATTCAGGAAAAAACATGACAATCATTCCTTGGTGAGCTTTATAAACTTACAGTGAAAAGATCTTAACCCGTTGCATCTAAGAACCCCACTGCACTGTATATCAATGGGATCAACTGGATTTTAAACCTTGTTTAAAAACAAACAAAAACCCCCAAATAATCAACAGCAATACAAAAAGTCTTTCTAGGACGTAAAACATTACAAAATGTTTCATTCTAAATTATTGCATCTGCTTTGTGAGTTCAGCTTATAGTTTCCTCTTAGCCAACCTGCACTGAGGTGCTCCTTGCCTTTTTGCACTATAAATATTTCCAGAGCGGTGGAGGTGGAGGCAGGAAGGGGGGCATCAGGAATGGCAGGGGAATGGACACCAAACTAGAAAGCTGGGATGTTTTCACGCTGAGGAGAAGCAGCACTCACACTAATCTCCTTGCTGGTGCCCTGTCAGCGTGGAGGAGAGGGAGCGATTTTGACCTGGTTTAGGGTACAAGGTGGGAGTAAGAGAGTAGCCTAAGAAAAAGAAAGGAAAGCAGAGGAGTGGGGAAGAGAAATTATAAGAAATGAGCAAATGGAAGGCACAGGGATGGCTGGCCAAAAGGCCAAAGGAAGGTGATGCTGCAGCACAGAGAATTACAGAGCATCCTTTGGGCTGACTGTCCCAAAGCCCAGGATTTCGCCCCAGTTTCAGAAACTCTGGTTTCTAATGACTCTTAAGAGGGAATGGCAGGCATCTGTACTCACCCCCAGACACTCTTTTCTGGAAGTACATTTAGTGTTGCAGCAAGCTCCTTTCTAGCCTCCCCCAAACTGGTTTGGTTAAATGAGAGGCCAGAAATCAGAGCCTGTCACAAAAGCCCACACTGACACTGCGGGTCAGGGCGAGTCACGCAGGGTTTTCTTCTGCTTTCCATCAGGCTGATAAGGAAAAAAGGGGACTATGTCCTTGTCATGGGACTAATTCAATTTATACCAGTCATGCAGTCTACACCAAATTCTCAAAGTAGCCACAATTGTCCATTCAGACTATCACAAACAAAAATGTGCTGCAGGATACAAGTCTCTTTTTCAAGTCAGATTAAAATTCTTTGTGACCTTCACAATTTGTTTAACACTGATCCACACTCTGACCTTCCCTTCACCTCCCCTTTATTTTGCCAGCAACAAAATATTAGTTCTTTAAAGACAGAGCTTCAAGCCAGACAAATGATCAGGCAAGCCAGAGAAAGTAAAGGGGTTTTCAGACCAGAAGAAGGAACTCCTATGCTGGAGACCCGTTTGATGACAGAGAGTCCCTTTGGTGTGACAGTGAGGCACAGCAGAGCTACAGCCAATGGGAAAAGCGTGACAAAACGGCTTAGGCAGGCAAAAATTAGCAAGATCTGAAAGGAAGACACACGCAAAGCACGACAAAAAGGGCTCGAAAAAGTAGGACTGTGTGGTCAAATAAAGCCACACTAAATCCACCAACGTCTCAAGTTGCGTTTGTCTGGCATTTCATTGCGCATTATTTCAAATCAGGGATAAAACCAAATTAGGTTTTACAGTTATTTTTATTAGCATTACCATGTTCTGAAAGGGCTAATTTATGTTTTTGCCTTCTGCTTTGTCTTTATGCTCAACTCTTCACCTGCAGCCAGGCAAAACCAGGGGACTGCAGGGAGTTCATCCATTTTCTATGAAAACCTTCTTGTAAGCTGTATTATTTTTATTTTCTATTAGGCACTAGGTACCAGTACTGCATAAATCTCTCTGGTGGGCTGAAGAGTTGCCAGCCTGCATGGCATTAGTGACACGGCACGGAATAAAATCCACTAATGCATGTTCAGTTTTCTGTAACTGCCTTCTCACAATTATAACCATCCCATTTTGAAATGTTTCTCTCTGCTTCCTGATACTGTGCCAAATTTTTGTTAAGCACCTTTCACAAGCAAGCAAATCCCAAGCAGGCTCAGGCTGGGCACTGTGCAAAATTTGCTCTGAGAGAGCAGAAGGCCAGAACAAGCAACTTGTCTGCTGAGTTTATCGAAAACTTCCAGCTTTTCATTCCCTGCAGGCATAATGGGAAGCTCACATTGAAAGCACGCGAAATAAATATTAGTTATTAACAGGAACGGCAGAAAACCAGATAAACTAATGTGAGGCTAAAACAAAACTAAACCCTTAAAAAAAAAACAAAGCAAACCAAACCAGAAAAATATTGCAGTATTCAAGAGAATATAAACAAATCCAAAGAAAAATAAATTATGATTACTAATACATTTCCTATTCCTTAAGCAAAAGTTTCAAACTACCTAATTCTGTAATGGAAGGCAAGTTCAGTGCATGGGTACATGACGTGTCCTAAGGAGGAAATCTGAGAAATCCCAGCTTTGGAGAAGAACAGCCTTCCCAAACTGCTCACCCTAACAGGCAGCGTTAGAGAGCTGACCAAAAGCAGTGCCCTAAGGACAAACTCCAGTGTGCCAGCCCATCCGCAGCACCCTCCTCGCCAAAGGCTCCCGTGGAGGAAGCAGCGAGCCCAACACGAAGGAAACACGTTCATGACAAAATCGATTAAATTAATATCAATATTAATGTAATAGATTATTCTTCCTGATACTTTGATAAATACAGGTCGCATGCAGTTTAACGTGCCACACAGCCAGCAAGCAGCACCCGTGGCACAGAGATCCTGCGACTCAATTTAAGTGCCTCAATATAGCGCAGTGCCCCCTTGGCTCCCTCGTCCGGGGGTCCTGTCTGATGGAGAAAGGCTTGGAAAAGCCTTGGCAGCAGATCCCGGAGGAACCAGAGACACGTTCAACCAAGAGCTCCCGCAGGCAGCACCGTGCGCCGAACCCCCCGAAGGAAGCGGCGCTTGCATTTCTGAGGTGGGGAAACGGAGCCACAGAGACAGGAAAGAGCTTGGACCCCAAGTCTGCCGAGATGAGATGCAGGAGCTAACGAAACCCAGCAGCTGTGGCTCACACGCCCTCCTGGCACGGCAGACCACACGCCGCTCTGACCCGGACTCAAAGAGGAGTTGGCACAAGTCAATACGGTTTTTTTTAGTTTTTATTTTAATTTAGCTAAAACGCTTTGGACACAGATTAACTCCCTCTGCAAGTCTAATATTGTTTTCCTGATCTTCGAATGTGAATTACCAAGAGCCTTACTGAAAAAAGGACTGGAAAGGGGAAAAAAAAAACCCCAAAGTGCTGACGTTTCCTAAGTGCTTCTGCAGTCTTTGCCATAATGCTGGTTTTAGCTTCCTGCTTTAACACTGCTTATTGGATCCTAAGTGAAAATTCAACTAACAGAGCAATAAAATACATTAAGACTTTTTTATTAGTAGTATTTTGCCAGTGACAGAACATAAATCAGTAAATTGGAACAAAGATGCTACGAACATTCATAAAATTGGAGTCTTCATTTGAACTACAGATCTAAAACATTAAAGCAGCTACTTTGATACAACTTGGAAAGTTACAGTAGTCCTGAAAATAGCATATATTATATGAAAACCAAAAAATCAGCAGTGAAAACGTTATGCTGAGTCTTGTGCTTAGCCTTGCATATGCTTGTCTCCCTTTTTAAATAAAAAACAACCAAAAAAAATGCACCCTTTGAGCATTTACAAATTATTTTCCAGATCTTTTTTGACGTACAGATTCTAAAATTTTAAAAGACTGTTTTTATGCAACTGCCTGAAAACCAGCTTAAGAGGTATTTATTGTGGTTGAACACTGCCCTTTAATTATTTCTCCTGCTCACGTGGGCTAAGAGGGAGATCACCATGAAGTGTTATCCAGCAAAGAGCTAGGCTTGTCTTTAATGTCTAAAGAGTTTAATACAAAGACTTAAAGAACTAGTCGGCAAGAGCAAAAGCTTCAAAGCCAAACATGCATCTTTCCCAGTATGTTACTGTATGTTGATTCCATAATAAAACTGCAGACTCCCAGCGTTACCCAGTAACACATGGAACCAATGGTTTGGCTAAAACGAAGGAAAAATCCAGAACAACTAAGCTGATTCCTTCAAGTACCTTTGAGCAAAATAAATAAAATAAAATAAAACAAAACAAAATAAAATAAAATGTTCCTGAAGTTTTGTGCACTTAAGTTTCATGACTGTTCTTCAACCTAACTTTTCTTTACAACTGGACTGAAACCAGACGGAACTACTCCACTAAAGGTCGCATATTTAACACAATCTGGTCACTGCAATTTGTCTCATTAGAATTAGTTTTAATTTGTACAACATGTTACACATAAACTCTATCCTACAATGTTTTACTGAATTAAGTAACACAATTAAGGAGCTAAAGAGTAACAGATGTGGAAAATTAGAGAGTATAATCCAAAGATAATAGGTATCTCTAAGTAACACATAATAAAAGATAAGCAAGTCAATGAAGTGAGGAATGATACAAGTCAGCTTTTTCATAGAGCAAGAGCTGGAGGGAAAGTAAATTCTACAGTCAGAGAAAAGACAGGGCAAAGGAAGAGGAGGAGTCTGAGAGAAAATAGAGAAACATGCAAAAAGGTAGAAAGGAAATCCATTGGTGGGAGTGGGGGAAGAAATTTCCTCAATTATATCTATAATAATTCCAGCACAGAGTATTAATACTCATGGTGTCTTTTTCTTTTCACTAAAGGCTTGGCATTCTCATTTTGGTCTCGCAGAGTTTCTGTTACAATGCACAACAACCTGCAATGCCTCAAACCTCCCTAACCTCACGCGTGGCCCAGCAGCAGGGCTGCAGCTCAGATCCCCCTCCAAAGGCTGCAGGTTCTTCTTGCCCACCAATGCAGCGATGGGGCAACAGGACAGTTCCTCATCACCTCTGCAGCCTCTGTTCTCAGGAAGCAGATCTGTCTCTGCTGCATTTTGAGTGTGCTTGCCAAGGCTGCTGTGCCTTCAAAGCACGCTAAGACTGAGCCAAAGGAGTAAAGACCATGCTGGAGGTATGGAAGAAATGGCTCTGGAGGGATAAATCCCAGTACACACCAGCTCAAGGATGCAGGTGTGGAAAGGAGATCAAAAAAGGCTCTGGAAACACATTCTACTACCTATTTTAAAAATGCCATACTAAGCTACCATTTCATTTACAGCAAAGAACAAAAGAAGGATTTTTCCTGCTCTGCCAAAATTGTGGCAGCTTTTTAATTTATTTTTTTGAATTAAAACTAATATTTAACATTTTCAACAACTAAATATTACTCTTGTCTAGGAGCTACTGTCATAGTATTTCCAAAACTGCTCAGTATCAGTTTTTCCTGTTCTCCAGATGGATTAACAAATAACTTTTAACTGTTAAGGACAAATTCAGAAACTTGGAGCCTTGTAAATATGCAAGGTAAGTTCAAGATATTTATCATCCTCCAGGTGGGAAATGTATTGCCCAAATCAGCTCGTTCCCACAGTAGTTAGAACAAGCTGTGGCAAGTCTGACACTCATCAGCACCTCCGTCCTCAGCAGGGCTTTATACCCTCAGTGAAGAAATGGCTTTGCTCTCACTGTAGGTTCAGGGTAAAAATGGGATTTACTGCAAAGTAGCAATTCCAGCTCTCTGTCTAAAGGAAAAATGGGTGAGCGTTGTTGCCCGTGGGCTACAAGGCCAGAGCTCAAGAACAACAGGATTGTAGAGCACCACTCTGTGCAAACTCGGCATCGCTGTTGATTTTCCGCAAGGAAAACAATTCCTTCCTACTGTTCCGCACTAACAGAGGAGAGGGTGGCAGCAGCCTGGGCGCTGCAGAACAAGGGCAGGTCCTGAGGACGGGCTGCACCCTGAACGAGGCAGGGGCATCGTGTTTTTGCTAAACGCAAGACAGCTGGCTATGAGCTCCTGGCTGTTGGGAAAACTCTAGTTTTGTTTGTTTGGAGGGGGGAATTCGGCAGAAATTCCAATTAAAGCGGTGCTCGCTGCTTTCACACAGTCACACACCACTGCACAGGCGCTACTGCTAAGCTTGCAGAAGATAAACACCACGATTCCTTTGTTGATCCAGTTTTACTGGGAGGTGAGAGATGTTAACTCTATACCTCTCTACTCCAACATTTACCCAAAGCTTCACGGAGCTTAATTAAGGCCAGGCTCACAGACATGTTCACAACGGGACACAGAGCAGAGCCTGAGCTTACAGACTGGGGAGGAGGAGTGATCGCTGAGCAATCAAGGAGGAAGACGACCCGAGTAACAGGGAATTATTTTAGCATCATCTTCCACCTTCTCCAAGGACAAATTAAAAACCACCTGTCAATAAAGACCCTTTCAGGGATCTGACCTGCTTGGACTTTCACAGATCCATGAGTTTTGTCCTGACACAATTGCAGGGATCACACAGCACGTGCTGAAGTTTTTGTAAGTGTTTAAAATAACAGAAGATACTCTTTGTGCACACTTCATTACAGGGTTTTAACATTCTTGGTTGCTTCAAAAGACCAAACAACAAAACCCCCTCTGTTTCACTGAATTAGACACAGTGTTATAACATTTATCTACCCAACAAAACCAGAAAAAAAATGAAACCTATCACAGTATCTCTACGAAGATTAGTAAATATGTTATATGATTTCAAATGAACTGTGAAACCAATCTGTGCCAATACCCAATCAAAGGCATGTTTATGGCTTTCTTCCCCCTTCCTCCTGCCATTTCCAAAATTCCAAGCAAACAGTGATCAGACAGCACTAAGGAGACTCTTCTTTTAAACCCACCCATCTTGAGACTGATCGTGAGTTTTCATTTTAGGAAGCAGCATCTGCCTCGTCTTTTGGAATACACACAACAGAAGTGAAATATTCCCTCAAAGTCTGCATCCTCAGCCTTGGATATGCCAGGGAGCAGGAGCTGGAAAGTAACAGCCACTGGGCTCTGAGGGAACCCTCGAAGAGAACCTACTCGAAATCAGATGAGGCTGTTGTCTAATAAGTGATAATAAAGCTGTTTATTAATGTTAATACTTTCTGAAGTGGGAATGGAGCTATATGGAGATTCCTTTATTTTAAGCTAATTAAAAAAAACCAACAAACAAAATGCCCAAACACCTGGGTTTATGCTGTTGACCTGTTTTCTGACGTATAAGTTTGTCTGTTGAGCTGTCCCGGAAAGAAAGTCTATGCATTTGCAAATTCATCACTGGGCAATATTACCCTCCTCTCATCTGCACAGAGCGAAAATGAGCCCTTGGTTAAGCCCTGCCTGACCACTAAGCAGAGAGATATTTGCAGTTTATCAGTCATATATTTTTTAAATATGCTAAGTTCTTATTTTAGAAGATAAACACGTGAAATGGGAAAGTATAAAACATCAGCTAATAATCGGCACCATAATTGGATAACTGATCAACATCTGGAGCGAGGCTCTCTTTTGAATGATCTTGCTTGACCTAACTCTGCCTTTGTTAATGATGCATATTTTTTATAATAAAAGAATTTTTTGCACTTTACTGATGTAGATAAAAAAATATCTCCCTGACCATTAGATTTTTGTGTACCTCACCATCACAGTGCAGAATCAAAATGATAACAGTATCGATTTAATTCAGGCTGTGATCCTGTGCTTTAGCTAAGAAAAAGACTGTTTTCATACGAGTAAATGGCCATTTCACATATAAAAATCTAGGCATTATTTTTAACAAAGCTAAAGAGGCCATTTATTTAATTTGTTTGTATGATCACTGTAGACATTTCTGTGGCTTTATAAAAAAATAAAAACTTCAGAGAATCCATGGATACTAAAACCAACTACAGCGACTCCCAATTTATTCCAGTGAGGTAAAAACGAGCTGCAAATCATCTGAATGCACTGCAGTGAGAAAAACAACATTCTGCTTCTAGCTCAGGCCTGGTTATCACGGGGCTCTTATTCCATTCTATGGCAAAAAGTGCCCCAGTGTCAAAGGAGAACACTCGTGCTTTAGGTGTGAGACAAGTTTTAAATTATTATAATATTGGACCAGCAAGATCTAGTGCAGTGACACTCAGCAGACTGTACCCCCTGAACAGGAACTGAAGCCCTAGGAGAAGGACAAAATAGTTCTATGCACCTTGTCCTTTCTTTCTTTCATAATATTTTAGCTTCCTTTTCTTCCGCAGCTTCACCTTTATATGTCTTTCCTGCTATGGATCGTTTAGTCCCTGAAAGTCCCAGTGAAACACTGCAGCAGAAGACACACTTCAGGCTCCTTTGTAGCCTTAATTCTTTTTGCCATGGGGAAATGACATCTAGATTTATGAGCCCAAGATGTAATACCACAAAGTGGTTAACTCTATTGGGCATGTTCATGCGAGATGCAGCTGTTTAAGTGATACCAGCTTCTCCCTTTTACAGCAGGATCCACAAACCCACAGGCTGTTCAAGGATTTCAGAGCGGGGCACCCTGACCAGTACAGCTGTGTGAGATCCTCACAAACCTCGTTCTCCTTCTTTATCCACACATACAAGGAAAACTCACTCAAACATAACCAAATAACTTCTTTTTTTCAATGGCTATCCGTGGAGGCAAAACACCTTCGAGAATCCTGCTCCATGCACAGAAAGCACATCATTTGATAGTGCTGTGCTTTAGAAAAAGGCATTTAAATAGAATAGAGGAGTTTTTAATTAGCGTACTAGTAGAACAAATGTGCTAACATGATGCAGATCTAAACCAAAATTAGCCTTCACCTAATGAAATTACGAATTCTTCCAAAAAAAGAAGTTATAATTGTAATCATGCCACTCGTCCTGCTGAGGGTTTTCTTATTTTAATGTTTTGGTAGATCATGTACCAAGGGCCTAAACCTTTATTGAAAACTCAGCTAAAATCAAGACAATTCCCAAGAATTAACACTGTCCTTGGGACTTCCTTGCCACTTACAACCCAGCCTGGCCCGAACAAGTCACCAGCTGAGGTAAGTCCCCCGAAGCCAACCAAACACTGCAGAATGAAAACCTCCAGACTCGACTTGGGGAACAAACTCATCGTTTCTCCCCGAACATCCAAAGCACTCCTAGGGAGATCTGGGTATGCGTGACTGGTTTACAGGAATCTTCGGAGGTTCCTGTTGAGCTTTATTCCCGCAGACAACAAGGGAACAAGGGCACTGCTCTGATTCATCAGCAAATGAGCTGCTCCAGCGAGCCACAGGAGGATGTATTTGCATAAAGCCACTTCCAGAAATGAACTCGGCTTTCCTCCGACTCCCTGTCAAGCGTGTTGCTGAATTTCAGATTGACAATGTCAGCTCAGAAAATTAAATTAAATGGAAAAAAGCTGACCGGGGGAGAGGGAGGAGTGCCTGCTGCACAGCAGACCCCAAGGGAAGCAGCAAGAAGTCTACACGTTGCTGTTTCATTGTAAGGCACTCTCAAATCAAAGAACATCAAATTCCAGAGTGATTTGATTTCATCACTGCTGGGAATGATGATGACTTTCTCCAAAGTCCACTACAGTTGTGTGAGTCTCCAGGAGAAACTGTGCCCGACCATAACACTTGACTTATTATCCCAAAAGCTTTTTCAATTTAGGACATCTCTTTAGCAAGCTTTTGAAAAAAGCAATTAGCTAAGGGGGTGTCATGTGTCATATGACACAAATACTTTTATCTTATCAAGAAAGGAAATTTAACTTCATTATAAGACTTGGAAAGTTCATGTTCTGGTATTAGTTATTGACATCATTACTTCCAGATGTCACAGAGAAAACCAACAATCAAGAAACAAAAACTAAGAGTCAGTAAAAAAACCCAAAAAAACAACAAACCCAAGAATTTCTGCATCACAGTTCCATACACAAAGGTTTTTGTTAAGTTCCAGAAAGGAATTCATGGTGGAATCTGTTTCTATCCTGGCTCAGATGCAATCACTTTCCCTTTCTTTGAACAGTTAGACATAGAATTGTCTTTCCAGAAACTAACACAGAGAGTGGTTTTCTAACTAAACCTATCCCACCCTGTTAAATTACAGTATAGATTATATACAACTATAACACATATGGTTCCAATGCTGTTTCTAGCTTGCACTCTTTGTTCAGTCTTTCTAAATCACAGAACATAAGAATGATATAAAAGAAGAAAGGCAGAACAAATACTAAATAGTAGGGTTGGGATGCATTACCAACACTTCACCAAAGACAATAATAGAGCAGAAGTACGGTTTTACATATATTAAATATTTTCAACTTTCAGATGTAACATACATGCTTTGATTAGTAATATTAAACAAGAGGCAAAGTTTATTTCTTCATGTGTGAAGCGTATTTGGAAGTATTACACACACCATACATGTGTCTTCTCTAGAAGGCTCTACATTAATGCAAAAATAGGAACTAACCCAAGTATTTTCAGTAAATGCTGATATAAGAAGAAAAAATTCACTGTAAGACAAAGAAGATTATACCTTCAGCTTTTCCCCAGTGCCTGGTAATTAGAAACATTTTAACCAGGTCAAAATCACACATCACAGGAAAATGTCAGTGTCCTTCCCCTGCAATACCCCAGCGGCACTTCTGCTGATTATTCTAATAAACCCTGGACATTTTTCCATATGCTCCCTCCCCGTGGGTTTACAGGCTGATTTTTCAGTTTATGGCAGGTAGTGCCTGTCACAGAGAAGTCAGCAAAGAGCCATCTCACAGAAATCTCCCTCTCAGCCACCGACCCCGCGTTGTGTTCATGGGACGTTCAGCAGTCACTGCGTGCTCAGCAAGGACCCAGCGGGGGCCCAGCCCAGCACACCTGGGATTTCAAAGAGAAGAGAACATGCTCTCATTCCCTCGGGGTTAACTCACCGCCTTTAACCCAACCCCAGGATGTCTGAGGGCAGCAGGAAGGAGCCCAGTGCCAGCCAGCAAAGCCTGCAAGCAGGAATGCAGGGATCGAGGGCTCTGGCACACGACCACTGGACCAGGGGTGTCAGTGCCTTTAGCAACGTCACGCTGCCCTGACTGAAGAGATGGAAGCATATTTACACACAACACCTTCTAAACTGACTGAATAAACTATTAATATTGAATTAAGATTTTCACTGCCTTTGGTTGTGGAAGCCAGGCATTGTTTTAAAAGCGCAGTACTATTTAAAAACACATTTTCCGCTTTATTGTACTGAAGCTGTAAAACATAGCTAAAAGGCACAGGATGGAGTGGCATCAGTGGATTGCAATGGTACCGGAGGGAACTTGCTTCCTTCAAAGGCCATCTGCACATCATGGAAATAGCACCAGTGCCACAGGGACAGCAGGGCTTGCTTGTGAGAGCGAAGTAGCAATGTGAATCTGAGACTTGGGATTACATTTCTAACAGGGGCGGGTTTCCACAGTGGTCAAAAGTCACCCGCTCATGTAGAAATCTCTCTGCCAGCTCTGTCTGACGAGACAGAGCCCATGGGGGTTGCTGCAGCTGGCTACAGCTGGAGGACAGCTGTGCTTTGGGCTGAGACAAGCAACTGGACACACTTGTGAGTGGCACAGTGATTTTCAAGGTAATTTTTAAGGTGTCTCTGTAGGTGACCTCTGACCCTTCACTGCCACTGATGAACTCTAACCTGGCCAGTTTTCTCAGTCACGCTCCTTCTCTGGCATTATGGGAATAGTCCAGGCAACTGGGAAAATACTCCCTTGCTTATGTTCTGCCCTAATCCAGAAGAAAGTATTTTCAGTGTGTCTGCAGGAATGAAGTTACAGAAGCCAAAGAGATCCAAGGTTTTTTGGTTGCCGGTTTCTCTATAACTAGAGAAGCAAAGTCCTGCCCAGGATGCTCAGGAGTTTCCTGCCCTCGGAGTTCCTGCACTGCGAACATCTTTGCTACCATGTCATAAAATTTCAGAGCACATAGTTAATGTTCAAATGGCAGAGCGTATTGATTCTCTGCCCATCCCCTAGTATCTTAAGTTTACCCAGAAGACTGTTTTATTTAATTAACTTGGTGCTTTATTAATATAAATATTCCGCTATTGATCATAAGAGAAGCTGACGCATGTTTGAGTCAGGCATACATCAGATCCACTTAATGGAGCTCCACTTAGAAGAGTAGTTGGCTCTAAATCAAGGTAAATGGCAGCAAGTGCTCCTTTGGGATGACAGGGCTTAGCTGAATCTATAACATTTTTACGGAGCTGGTTTTTTTAAAGCAGAAAACGTATGGAAATTAGATATGAAAATGGTCTCTCCTTGCACGTATCAATTACGCATGTCAATACCTTAATTAAATTGCTCAACTTAATGAGATTTATACCAATGAATATGTTTTATAGTTATAATAGCTTTTTTGGCTACTGTTCAAGATGTCAAATAAATTGTGAAAAGAGGATTAAAAAAGTAGTAATTGACATTCTGAACTGAAGCCAGTATTTTTTCCCCTCATTTTTTCCCTTCATTCATGTGATTTTGGAGAACATATAAATAAAGTAATGAACCTTGTAATAGCTTTGCTTTTAAAAATGTCTTTCTTTTCCAGTTCTAATCCTTCTTATCAAGTTCTCTAAGTGGCACACCATTTGAATTAAGAAGCACTTCAACCTAAATGATTATGGGGCTTTTTCCCCTTTGAGGCTCGCTATGATGCCTTTCCTGTGAGTAAAAAGGAATCAAAACTTTCCTCTGCAGACGTGCCATAACGATAAAGACTTCTCAATCCCACTACAGTAGCATAATGCCTTGAAGAACCAGGACTGCACCCCACAAGCATGGGGGCTTCTACTCCCAGCCGGAACTGCTTCCAATTTTGTATCCACCATTTCTTGGGTTAAAGGAAAGCACTGGATGCTGCATTTCTTGGCATAGTTCCTGGCTCCATCCTAAATGGACTTCTGCAACCTTGACAAAGCCATCAGCTGTCTCAGTGACTCATTTCTCTTGGATATGAGAGTTGGACTTCAGTGATTCTGCAGGTCCCTTCCAGCTCAGGGTGTTCTGTGCCTTTATAGGTGAGAAACACCTGCCTCACCTGTCAAAGGGAGCCTGTTGCCTCCAGCCAGAAGGGTTAAAAAAGTGCCTTCCTGCAACTGCTACAGACCCCCCAGCAGGACTGCAGGTGACCAGACAATACAAAACACCTTTTCCTCTGCCAAAAACAGCCTAAGGAAAAGGTTCTGTTCACTTGTGATTTTCTATCACTACCTGGTAACAAATACAGGAAAAACTGAAGACAACAAAAGCCATTCCCAGGGAGCTTCAAGTACAAAACCCCTAAGTAAAATACGAGCATTTATTATTCCTTCATCTTTCCTCTCAGCTGAACAATTTATTGAATTTTATTTAAAAAATAGTACCCGGCTCAAGCCTTTGCATAATTTAGATTTCAGGTTCCTATACTTTACATTCCAGTTAGGAGACTTTGCCTGTAAATACTTCAACAAAGCATTTCTTTTAAACATTCTGTGCACTGCACTGGGTTTTGTAAAAACTCTTAGTAAACTGTAGTTAAAAGCCAAATATGACTTGACAGTGGTCATTCAGAATTAAGAAATGTAGCAGCTATATGCATTTTCATATCAACCCACGTCTTATTTCTGGTCAGCTTCTCTAGACTTTTTCTGCTCCTAAGTTACCCACAGTATTTTAAAAGATACACTGGAACCACAGTAAGAGACAAGCACTGTGCTTTGACTTGATTTCTCATCCTTATTAAATGTTTCTCTGTAATGCCAATCTAATTCTTCTCCTTTATCAAAACATTAAATCGATTTCTTTAGCTGAATTCCATGGCAGCATCTTCTGTGACAGTGAAGGATAAACTCCTTGATACAAAGCAGTTTGTTAGGTTAAAAAAAAAAATCGTAAGAACAATGGCTGAAATGTCAGGAAAGAAGAGAAGGAATAATCTGGGTAAGTCTCATCCTACCTCTCTCCACTATTCTTACAAATGTTTAAGCTCTGAACTGATTTTCAGTTGGTTAATGTAAGTGGAATTTGCTGTACTTACAGCAGCGTTTTTCATGTATTGAAGTACCGCTATTTAAATAAAATAGAAAATAATTTCTGATTTGATTACAGTACCCACTGTTTTCTTTATGTAGGCGAACTCCAACCAGTTGCTTTCATTGGAATGGCATTATTCTGCTTTGAGTGCTCAGTTACATCCTGAGCATCCCAGCAAACCACTTGAGTGGAGCTTCTCATCCCTTTGCTGTGCCCATCAATAGAGAAGGCTAAAGAAATACCAAATGCGACTTCATCATACATCCCAAATTTTATACCTAATAAACAACATTTCAGGAAAAAACAACCCATCCCAACCAGCTGATGGCCTGAATAAGGTGGGATAAAAAACAAAAGTCAAAGGTTTTCCACTTGATGTATGTGCTGCGACCTCTCCCCCAGCAGAGTCTCTTCATTACAACGTGTGTGTGAACGCGGCTGGGGCTGCAGCCCTTTCACACCTGAGCATCAATCGGGACCGGGGAGCTGCAATATGGAACAATAATGTCACCCTGCTGCTTATTTTAGCAGTGGTTCTGCTTTCCCTGCAAATGAGGAGCAGCTTTGGGATATGGCACTTGCCTAGTTAAACGCAGGATTTGACAGATGAGCAAAGTGTCATTAGATTTGTCAAGAGCAACAACATGTGCCGTGCTGTTGCTGCGGGCTTTTGCCCAGGGAATGAGAAAAATGACACCACTCTCACAACATATTTCTATATAATGCAATTCACTCTTCGTAAAGAAGTTCATTCTTTTCTTTAATGGTTGCCTTTAAGACCAAATATACCATTTTAAATACTGCTTCCAAACCTCAGACCATAACGAGTGTGTTCTTTTCTCAACATTCCGAATTGCCATTTTTTTATTTTCCTGCACTGATGACATTAAATTGCTCTGTTATCTCATGGTACATTCCTAAAATATGTTCCCCTTTTTCATTTATGCCTAAATTTCATTTTCACTGGCAATCCTGAAACTGCAGATACAAGGGTAATATTTTTAGTTTAAAAAACCCCACAAATCATTAAAAATTTACTTTTGACATAATTTAAGCCTAAAGTTCATGTCATATAAAAATGCCTGGCAAGTGTGACACCTCAATATATCACTATTAGAAATAGCAGATTATCAGAACTTACTTTAAGTCTAAGGTTTCCTAGGGAATGTCAGAATCAAGCAACAAAGAAACAGGATATAAAAAATTGCCAGATTATACGTTTATTTCCCAAGTTTTTCATTCACTAAAAATGAAAAGCAGCATTAGTTTCACCTTAAGCAATACTGCAAAGAGAAGCTGAACCCCCTGATAATTACTGAAGTGTTTCACATTTATGAATAACGGGGTGATTTCATTGGTTATGAGAGAATAAATGCAATTTTTCTTCATGGTACTTGCTCTAAACCAACTACACAAGTTCCTTATAAAGTGTGCTGGGTTCTTTTGGAAAAGCATGCCCAGAGAGGCCCATGTATTCAAAGAAAAGCAAAGCAACTAATCAAAAGACCTTATGCAGAACCAAACCATCAGTCATGCTTAGCAGAGAACTCATATTGGGCTATTTAAATGTTTGACTGATTATGGCTAATCATTTGAGGAAAAGGCTGCTTTTTCCTCAGTGTTAATGAGACTGAAGATTTGGGGACACGACTCCAAATCACAGAAACTGCAGAATCAAAGCCGGAGTGCCCTAACGAACAGATTTTCTCATTACTGAAGAAGTTGCTCAGAATTTCAATTCTCTTTAATAGAAAATAAGTTACATGGTTCTTTTGACAATTCAAATGGGAAGATGCGATTCAACTCTTAGATGCCCTCACGTTTCGTGCCAGTATCTCAAAGGCAGCGTTCTCTGCAAGGGACAAACTGCAGAAAACCCAGTCCTGCTGTAACACCACAACCCACTGCCCTGTAAAAGCACCAGAAAACATTTTCTGGCGAAGCTCTCCCAGTCCTTTGATGCCTCACAGTACTCTAACCTGAAATCCCAAGCATCAGCGGTATCTTTTTAAAAAAGACCAACCTAACCCACCTCTATTAAAATATCTTTCCACAAAGAAAATGATGCTCTGGTTGCCTCCCAGGTCTCCCCGGCCTCCCAGGGCACCGCTGCTCCCCCCACGGCTGCTGCAAGCAACTGAAATTCAGACCTCGGAATGGAACACTTCACTTTTATAAACAGAGAACACGGTTAATTTGCTTTAGAACTGGGCTCACAGCGCTTTCCAAAAGAAATAGCTGTTCTTCAAATAAAACAGGACTACTGCTTTAATTAGTTGTTACTTTAAGTTTTACAAGGTGAAGAGGTGTATTTCACTTAAAGGCCACATTATTATTAGAAACATACACGTTGAGAGTGAGTAATTAGAGAATATCTATCTTGTGAATATATTTATATTTATATGTGTTGTTCCTTCAAATCTAAGTGTGCTATTATACAGAAAATACAGTCACAGCAATAAACAGGTTTTTAGCATGTAAAAACTTGCCCTTCAGTTGTGTAGGCTAAAACAGAGAACATATTTCAAATATTGCCTAAAACTAAGAAAATATTTTTCACGTGAAAATAATACTAAATACTCAACTTTTACTCAAATCAGCTGAGATTAAATGAGCCAAGGATGCAGGGGATTGACTTCATATTTACTAATATATAAAGGAAGCAGATGACCCAGTGAGCTCCACGGCCCTGGTGGGTCTACTCAGAGAACCTGTCAGAGTTTCTCCGGGCATAAATAACATGGTTACGGCTCTTGCCTGCCTGTGCCAGAGCGAAACCCATCCTGCCTTATATCCCAACACCAGCACAGCACATCCAACCCCGGACAGCATTTCTTATTTTCCACTTCAAATGGGAGCTTTTAGCACTTGATCCAGAGCCAAGAGCCAGCCCAGTGCTGCTATTACAGCAGTATCTATCAGGGGACCTTGAAATTCAACATGCCACTTTTTCAACACGCAATAGAGCGGTTACAGAACACTAGGCAGATACATCTCGTGGCTACCAGAGTCCTGTGCTCAGAAACTCTGGGTTATGAGCCAAAAGCGGTTTCTTAGATGCCTTCAGCAGGCCTAAATTAGAAGAGGTTAAGCTCCTTCCATGAGAGAAGACATTAAAAAGGGCAACTAATTAAAGCCAGGTCTTTGCAGCAGCTTGACCTGCCACGTTCCAGGTCAGCGGTGAAGAGGTCAGACTTTGCACTTGGGTCTGTCTCCTCACACTTTCCTTCACGGGGCTTCCAAGAGAACCAACCCTAAAGCAGGTGAGGATGTTCTAAGGGCAAGGTCAGAGCACTCCAAACCCCCCTGAGCTCCAGGCCATGTTAAAGGTGGCTCTTTGAGGTCCTGAGTTTTGCTGTCTCAGACACCTCACTCAGCTCCTCTGCCAGCAGCCACCTTGGGCAGAAACCCATCATCCCAGCAACGCTACAAAGCCTCCAGAGGAAAGAGGAAACCATCCCTGTGCCTGGGGGAAAGCTGGTTTTGGTGGTAGCTGCTGGAGAACAGCCCAGGGGTGAAGTTTGCAGCTTGGGTGGTGGCAGCTTTTCTTTCCTTTCCCTCTTTTGTTTTGAAAGGGAAAACAGGAGCCTGTAGGGGGTTCACAATTGCTTTTTCAGCTTGCGACATGACAAAGGTTGGCAAGCCTCATTTCCAAAGGCAAACTTTCTTTCCTTGAGGAAGTGAATGATTTTCAGGTGACTTTACATTTAAAAGTAAGATTTATCCAATATGACCTTTAAAACCTCCAACCTTTTGCCAACTTGGCCACAGCTAAATGAAATCTCAGTGGTCAACTTTTATTGGTTTTATTTGCAGCCTATTCTATTAAGAAAACAATGTACTTCCTAAAGCCTCAATGCCTACTGTCTTTGTGGGTTTAATTTGCTGACAATGCCAATTTTTTGGGTCTTCCAGTGATTTATGAAAAAATTATTGTTTCATTCGAAACAATTTACAAAGCAAGGAGAGAAAGGGGGGGCAAGAATAATCCATGTTTTTGGGTGACTTTGGTAGGAATATGCATTAAACTAGTATTTTAGACCAAACAAATTTTTGCTGGGGTATTTTCTCTGGGCAAATATTATCCAAGTGCAGAGAGGAGAGACAAGCAATTAATAAAAGTCATTCAAATACAAAACTCCTAACTTCATTTGTTCCCCACAGTTCAAGAGCAGCTCACAGTCTCACACTTAAGTTAGGCCCTTATATCCTTTCAAGAACAATTATATTAAAGTGTTGTCTACTCAGTATTCTTTGAACTTCATGCAGCTATATATATATATATGTTTAGTAAATTCAAATTAAATAGGTGAAATTTCACGTTCTGGGACATGTTAAAATTATTTTATTATATGAGAAACTAATCAGAACAAAAACACCATGCTCTACAGACATACAAAACTTCTGACACGGACAATATATTAATAGGATTAGGGAAGAAAATGAAGAGAATTAAAAATTGTCCCAGGTTGAATCCAACTATGATGACCAACAATGAGTGCAATACTTCATTGTCAATGACTGCTATCACAGACTGTCTGCAGACTAGAATATGTTGAGTTTTTTTTCTCCTGTGAGAGACCAAACCATTCTGTGATTCCATGACGACCTTTCGGTCTACACATTGTGCTTCTGGTACAATGAATGTCACCCAGAGCAAACTCAAAACTTTCTGATTAACTGGTGTTTAAAATATTTCCATTAAGGGTGCTCTACAAACATTTAATTGCTTTTAATTTCTTGGTAGTATATCTTCATAAACTCCCTCTTGTGATTAGGCAAACAGAGTTTGTGCTCTTTTGGGTTAAGGATTAGAAACTTTGGCTTATGTTTTACCAGTGAGAGGAGGGGGAAACGGAAAAGAGCAGAACTCCAACACATTGTAAACTGAAATAATTTCCAAATAATTTCACTGTTGTCGGTCCCGCTGTTTCCTGCTCTCTGACGGGCGGTGGGAGTGCAGTGCCAGTCCATGGATAGCCCAGCCCAGCATGGGCAGGGACATGTTCTCCTCTGTGTATGTGCATCATTTACCGTGGGCA
The DNA here is from genome assembly GCA_013396755.1 of Sclerurus mexicanus. NCBI lineage: Eukaryota > Metazoa > Chordata > Aves > Passeriformes > Furnariidae > Sclerurus > Sclerurus mexicanus. The sequence continues at coordinate 782,777 of VWZF01002002.1, forward strand.
CAGAGGCTCCTGACTGCCCTTCGTTACTGCTAATGGAAGCCCAAGGTCAACGACCAGCCATAAACGTCCATTCTAAATAAAATGTATTGAAGGCACCCTGCCCAGTGTCTTTTCCATAGGTTCCTGGTGAGACTGGAGGTGTCAAATACCCAGTTGACCTTTCAAGATAAAAAACATTATCAGCTGCGTGGATTTAGATCTTAATCCGTTTCAGTTAAGCAGACCCACCGAGATTATATATTTCCTGTGGGCTGGTTCACAGTCTGTGACATGTTTTATCAATATTCATTTTCTCTCCCCCATGTTCACGGTGTTTCTCCCACGTGCTGGTCTCCGATCATGCATATGTATGAGGCCTCTGCTGGGAGTACTGGTATTATAACGGTGCTGTAACACTCTTTGGCATTTTTTTTATTAAAAAAGTCTATCTTTTGTATATTTAGTTAGCACGGCTCTCCCTTCTCACACAGAACAGCTCTAAGTCATTAACAATAACCCTAAAACCCTCCTTGGGCAGGATAACTAACTTTGGAATTCACAGGTAAACAGAAAAAAAGACAACAATCTGACAAATAAAAAAAAAAAAGAAGACCCAGCAAAATCAACAAAGAAAACTACAAACAAACAAAGGCATGTGAAACTTTCTATGCTCTGGCCAGAGGACAAAGACACTTTTGATATACTTTTGATATAGCTCTTTTGGCCATCAACATTCAAGCAGGGGCTGTGAAAATGCCTTCAACGGGGACTCTAGCTGGCAACAGAGAAGAGGAAAGCTGCAAACGGACACGGAATTAAATATCATCTTGAACTGATCCCGAGCGCTGTCGAGTTCCAGCCCTTCTGACCGAAGCTTTAACCAAACAAAATCACCTGTTTCTAGTCATTATCTCCACTACCTACATTTATTTACCCCATGGTCAGGTACTGCAGAAAGAATAATGAAGGTCCAGTTCCAAAACACACCGGGAATTAGAGGCCTCAGCACATTGTGCCACTTAGATCACAGGTATAAAGATTTAGATGTTGTGGCCCTGGTCACTTGAGCACGGACATGTTACAGTTCCTATACATTGCATTCAGGAGTCTGACCAGCTCGGGTGAGGCTCAGCACAGCAGCAATTGCACGGGGATTTGGAACTGCCCCTAAAACTTATGTTTATGACAGGGATTTCCAATTTTCCAAACAAAACTGAGACAACTTCATTCATGTTGCAGGTCTGCAAAGTTCTTTTTAGGTGTTTCTTTTTCTGTTTGTTTGGGGTTTTGTTTGTTTTGGTTTGGGTGTTTTTGTTTGTTTGGTTTTGGTTTTTTTCAGTGTAAGAGACACTTCTTTTGACAGCAGAATGTACTGGAAGATGTAAAAACGCTGAACTGAAAAATGTCTTGAAAATTGTTACAACATTCCATTGGCTGGAAACAGGTTAACAGGAGAACACAAAGAAGTATTATTTTGGCTGCATAATTTTTACAGATCAAGAACTGCAGTCATACTGTGTATGTACCTGTCTGTTTAGAGCATGAGGGTTCATGTTCGATCACACTGTTTTAAAGGAGCTACAGTAGCCAGATGCCAAGCTGATACAATAAACAGCCATGGAAATCTAATGAACTAAGAAAAAGAGAACCACATGAAGAAATTTTCACATGAAATTAGGTAATGGCAGGAAAGAAAAACGAAGATATATTGAAATAAGTAAAACAAGTCCAATATAGAGAGATTCTCATCATGAAGACTGATATATTGCTGCCCTTACCATACCTATGCCTTTTACTCCAGTAAGTAAACAATTATTCATTTTAACACAGAAGCACCAGGACACACAACAGTAAATATTCCTGACAAATGATTCATAGAGATCAGACTAAATGACAAGATCAATTAATATTTTATCATACCATTTATGAGAACAAGATTTTGCCTTTAACTGCATTGCTGTGTCGTTAACACTGGTATCAAACAGCCCGACAGAAGTTTCTTGAAGACAGGCAAGAAAAAGTGCTGCAAAAGGATGCCTGGGCTCATTACACATGCTAATGCAGTTTAATGACCAATTAGATTTTTTTCTCTTTAAAACAAGGTAAAAGTGATGTAGGAGTCCAGCTGTGTTGCTAACAGGAGCCAAAGGAACCGCAAAACGCTGGGAGTGCTGTGATGTACGTTATTAACCCAGAGCAAGATAAGCCTCGTCAAGAACAGCACTAATGGTTCAGAAAAACTCACTGCTCTTTCAGTCTGAGCTACCTGAAGTTATTTGCATTTTCAATCCCTTTTCAGACAGATTTGTTGGAAGGTGATAAGTACCTGGAGGAAAATACACATACGTTTCATACGTGTATATAAAACAATATGTTCTGTATATACTGCATGGAGCAATACAAAATCCTTCTAACATTGACTGCACAGCCATGCCTCTTGTCACACGGAGAGAAGTGGCTCAGCTGAATATTGCACTGATGTGTTCTCCTAGCTTGGGGTGGTCCAGCTTGGACCTCCTGGAATCAGCAGGCCTGTTTTTGATGTGGAAAAACTAAAAAGGGCCATCGTCAGCGCCGCAGCAACCACTGCTTAGGAGGAAACCCTGAGCAGAGGGAGAAACGATGCCATGAACATATAACTCTCTCCTGCTTCACAAGATGCAAACAGAATTCAAACTGCCTCCAAATCAGCAGAACTCAGTAATAGGAGCTCTCCAGTGGATGTTACAACATGATTAGATGGTGACAAGATGGTTAAAATTCAGGTCAGGATTGGATCAGCTCGGTAATACTGAGCTCCCGCATCTTCCCCTCTCTACCTGTAACATGCAAGCATGTATGAGCATAAACGTTGTATTAACTACTAGACTGCAGATATAAACTCGATATATTTCAAATGTTAACACTAAAACACAGACCCCATTTGATTCATTAGTTGCAGAAGCTCTAAAATACACCTATAACATACTCAAAATAAACATGGAACAGCTACATTTCGTGAAGGAGCAGCCATTATTTAGAAAAACTCATAGTCCATTGCTAACTTTTTGGGTCCAAGCCTAAAGTTGCTATGAAAATTATTTAAAGAATCATTCAGGCTGGAAAAGACCTCTGAGCCTGAGTGCACCCTTTGATCACCACCAGTCAACCAGACCATGGCACTAAAGTGCCCCATACAGCCTCTTCTGGAACACTGTACTTCTATCACTGGAGAATAATTTTTAAAATCAAATATAAAGACTCTACATTATCGTTAAGATTTCAGAATAAATATAACTGTGTGAAAAAATGCAGCTCTTCTCTAATGGAACCACTGAGTTATCCAGAGTTTAGATTCCTGACCCACGCCCAAGGTGATGAGAGTTCATGCATAAAAATCATTCATGTTTTTAAGATTTCTTTCATGTTTTATAATACTAAACAATTAAAATAATATGGATTAGGATACCTGTGGTTCTAGTGGGACAAAAATATGTATCTGTTTGTTTCTTATATTGTACAACTACATCCAAAATGCTTTTAAAATGTGTATGCATTTTGTAACTCGCAAAATTAGAAATAGACTAAAATATATTTGCCAGAATGAGTTTTCTCTCTCAGCCTTCACCTTTATCATACAAAGTTGTCCTGTGAAGTTCAGTATAGGTTGCACAGTTTGAAGAAAGAATCTCTCCTCTGTATTTAAGTAAATGTAGAAATCTCTCATGGAAAAGAGGTAACTCACCCCTCAGCTTTAACCTCTTGGTGTCCTTTGCAAGAATTGTTAAAAAAGCTAATCCAAGGTCTGTATGAAGCTACTCTTAAATATCACATAACTAACAAATCATGCCACAAACCTCGGCCAACAATCCTCCTGTAAAAGGTTCCCTGGTTTTCTCCAAGGGGGGCAGCCGAACTACCAAAACACTGCACGGAAGCTGCTGCACTGAAATCCCTCCTGGATCTGCAGTACTGCAACACTGATAAGGAACTACATCAGCTGTGGGTTTGATATCCAGTGGAAGGGGATAGAAAGTGAATTGCAGCACGCAACAGGAAAAAAGTTGTCTGCCCAAGGAGGGGATGATATCTGAACTGAATACAGTAGTAAAGGGCACTTGTGTAGCAAGTAGGCAAATCTCAGTAAATATAACAAATGAATCCTGACACGAGTCCATTTAATACAGCCTCTCACATGTCCCTTTCTGTACGATCCTTCCACTGAAGCTCCATTGAGCCCATCCACTTCAATATTCACTTGTACCCAAACTGCTGCACTCAGCTCTGTCTCCCAGATAATTCTTAGCAACTGGGCACTTTGCTCATCTGCCCCTTTGCTACCAAGGAATACAACAGAAAAGATGGTTAAAAGGTGATTTTAGAAATATTCACGTCTCAGCATAATCAAAACTACCTTTTAATGTTTGACCAGCCTGACCGGGGACGCCACAAAGGAAAATATAGACACAGCTTGTAGACCAAAGGTGCCTGACAAAGTACATCAACCTGCTTTGGAAATTAAAGCGGTAAAAGTCCTAAAATAAATGACCACGCTTCCCCTGTAAAGGACTAAATAAATATTACATAGCAGCTACATTACAAAGAGGTGTACTGACGTAGAAACAGCTGCCTTGCACAAACCATGATCTTTGCCCACACCGACATCCTTTGCCCTGGTACCTTTCTGCTCACAGGGAAAGGGAAGAAGCTCCTGAATGCCAATGAGATGAATAGAACAAAATGACCTCAAGTTCAAATCCTATAAAGTACCTCTAGCTGCGTTTTTACAAGCTCTTCCTCGAGATATGTTTAATTAAAATAAAAGCATGATATATGCCAATCTGCAAAGCCATTCTGATAACCAGAGGAGCTGAGAAATAACGACATAAAAGTTCCCCTAAAGACAGTTATTTTAGAAAGGCACACAGATTACTGCATCTGCCTCTTGTGGGCCATTTATCATATGCCTACTAATTTTTTCCAATGCTTCAAGCATGTTTCAGGAAGAGTTTACGGAAAAAAAGAAAGATAGGGCTTTTTTTCTTATCTCCGCTTCACTGGGAAACAGAAAAAGGTATTATTCATTATCATATCCTTTTGTTCTGAGGAAAATTTAAAAAGGAGAGTCAGAACCTGAGCCTGCTGGACTTTAGCTGATGTTCAGTACGTCTATAGTTGGAAAACACACGTTTCTTATTTGCTTGGTGTGGGTTTGCCAGAACAGGCTTGGCACGACAAACATTTCTCTCTTGCAGAGAAGTGGTACACGCCACGCCAGGTGTCCCAGTCTCTGCTCCTCATCCAAAGGCTGACACTACAAAGCACGCTGGAAAGCAGATGGACCCTCAGCCTCCTTGTGGTGACAGCAAAGTACTTCACTGTCGGGATCCCAAACGTTTGGAGACACCTTCTCTATTGAGAAGAAAGTAGAAGAAGATGGACTACATTATCTACGTAAGCCCTTACAGAGGTGCCGTTTTTGTAGACAGAAGATAAAGCTAAAACCAAGTAATTTTCCTCTAAAGCCTCCACCTGCTGTGGGATGGGGAGCAGCTCCCTCTGGTTGGGAGGGGGGGACAGAGCAGAGCCACAGGCAATGCAAACTGGCAGATTTTCCTCCAGCAGCGTTTGCAGCCCACAAGGCTCCTCTCCATCTCCTCTCCCTGCAGTGTGTTCTCAAGTCCCAGTTTGGTCTATCCTTTCCAAACTCTGCATTCACCAGGAAGGAGAGTTCATTCTTTGCTGCTCCTTATGCCGCCTGATTATCCCAGTCTCACCTTCAGCATTCCTTCAGGAACTCAGGCTGCAAATAGCAGTCCCTTCCCAAACGCTGCCAGAGGGATCGCTTTAGGAGCCTCTAATGGATCGCCTTCCTCTGTGGTATGACAAAATTTCCTGCTTGTTTTATGACACTTGTGACCTCCACGGATTCGCCAGGAGCACTGCACCTGGTTCTGGGACAGGTGAGCAGATGTTTCCTGCAGTGATTACGTGGTGGAGGGACACAGGGCGAGGTTTGGTTTCTCCCCAGCAGCAGTGCTGTCCCACCAGGGATTTGTGTCCCCACCAGAATGTCCCCAGGTGGTTCAGGTAAGCGCTGCCCACAGAAACGAGCCAATTTAGCACTGCCACTGTTTATAGAGGTTAAGCTGATGGTGCTGAATAAGGCAATAGACACGTTCCATGAAGAGCTTAACTTGTGGACCTCAGCGCAGGCATCTGGAAACTACCACAGAGGTGAAGAGTAAGCAAAGGTCATAAAATTGCTACAAAATTAGGATTTACTTTTTTACAGAAATCTTAGGCAATCAGCAGTGATTATACAGCTGGTGGCTGTCTGAACACAGAATAACCACTCTTGAACTGGCAGGCCAAGCTTCCCACTCTTCCTCAAGGCCATAAAGCAATAAAAATATTTAGAGGAGGGTTCTTTAGAAAAAGCAGCCTTCAGGGCAGAGGACATGGATAACCTCTGATTAGCAGCATGTTACTACAGTCTTAGGCCAGAACATGACCTCGACACACTTTTCTCTCTAAAAATACTTCCCAAAGGTGAAGAAGCAAACAGGTGTAAAGGGAAAATAAAAATATTACCAGGTACCCCTGCCTTTATTTCACAGAGCTGGATACAATCAGTAGATAGACAATCACCTCAGTCACAGGGGAGTTTGGAAGGAACCTCTGGAGATCATCTGTTTCCAACTCCCTTCTCAAAGTAGGGCCAAGGAGAAGAGGCTGCAGTCCCAGCTCCCAGCCTCTCCTCTAAAGCCCAATGCCCCAGTCCATCATCTTTGTGGCCCTTCGCCAGACCCTCTCCAGTAAATCCATGTCTCTCTTGTACAGGGTCACCCAGCACTGAACCCAACACTCCGGATGTATCACAGCAGTTTATCTGATGTGGGCTTGGGGTGGGTTTTTTTGTTTGTTTGCTTGGGGGTTTTTTTGGTACTTGGATTCTTAGTGATTTGGGAAGTTTTTCTTCTGCCACTTCTGGTGGAGATCAATCTTAATCCCCAGCTATGTCCTTGCTTCTGCTAAAAAGACTCTGGAAAGTCACTCACCTCCTGCAAAATTCTATTAATGAAGTTTATATCCTATCAATATAAATATAAATTTATACATCAATAAAAATTTCAGGTGACATCAATTCTCTCAAATCAAGAATGTCTTCAAAGGTGCCAAGTATTCTTAAGGAAATAATGGCTTCTAATGCAGGTCCTCCAATACTGTTGGCCTTCCAGCCTGACAGATTATTCATAGAAATGCCATGTAATTAGCCTTGTTAAAACCTATAGCACAATAAAACCCTTCTATGAAGGAACTCACTACATTAATCAGCACTCAAGTCATAACCCACACTTCTGCAGAAGATTTCCTGGTCTGATACAACAATTCAACTTGGTGCAGCCCATGTTTAGCAGGAAGACAAGAATGTGACCACAGAGAAAGTCTGTCAACACTTTTATATTGGCTCCTTTCTGCTCCAAGGCACAACACATGGATTGCACAGGATGCAGACCAGTGCAGGAGGACAGAGTGAGTTTCTAAGCACCTTCCATGCTCAGTGATATCTGAGAGGAGCCAGGGACACAGAAAAGAAAACTTAATGTGCGCTCGAGAACGTGTGTACGTTATCAGAAACTGGGATACAAAAAGATTTTTCCTGAGGAAAGGAATTCTGTCTCTGCCTCCCCCTTTTCACAAATGAGGATCATTAGCTAGCAAGAAATCAAGAGAAACCTCTGTTGTTCCAATTACTTTCTTTGCTCCCATGGGTGTGACAGCTTCACACAGCACATCTCAAACAGAGCAGTGAGTTTTCCATTCCCCCCTATCTCAACCTAACACCATTTCCTAGATCGCATGTGAGCTTATTTATAACTAACCCGTGGCTTTTGGTTGTTATTGATAACAAATACAAAGAGGTGAATGACAAAGCCTGGTTACAAAGTCCAGCTGTGCACCACCTTTGCTGTCTTTTCCTTCTACGTTTACCCTCCATGTCTTCCCCCTCAAACAGGAGCAAGCAATCTTTCAGCCAAAGGAGAAGGACAATGGAGGTTTCTGCTCTTCCCTCCTGGAAAACAGCTTGGAAAACAGGCAACTGGAACCAGAGATTGTCTTCTGTTGGAGTGGGTTCAAACCTGCCATTCCCTGTCAGAAGAGGGAGTCAGGAACAGCAAACTGGTGGCTCTGCAGCACGAGCAGTTCCCTTCTGGCCTCCCTGTTGAAGCTGTGCCATGGCCAGAAAGAAAAAGAAACCTTCCAGAAAGGCACAAATAGAAACCAGCAGGTAAAAGAGTTGCCCAGAGGAAGGAAAACTTGTCAATCCTTGCTGTAAAACTATTTATACACTTTATCCAGTGCCACAGATGTGAAGTGATCTCTTGGAGCAGAGCAGAGGTGATTTCACCAGCACTGGATTTAGCCCTCATCTCCCACCACCATAATGAGTGCACACAACTGACTTCCGAGATGAATTGCTCCTGATACATGCCTGTGTGAAGTCAGAGTAAACCACTTAATTAGATTAACTGATCTAATAAGCAGGGAGCTGCATAAAGATCTTAAAGCTCCAGTTTTCCTCCCCCAGGGACATCCTTCACACACCTACCCAAAGGGTGGCTTTTTTATACCGTAACGACAAACAAAGTGTCTCAAAGGTGCACCCACATTGCCTCGGCAATAACCTGTCTAGAGTCTTACGATCCTTTAGCCTCAATATTCAGGGTTAAAAAGTAAAAAAAAAAAAACAAAACAAAACAAACAAACAAAAAAAAAAACAACAAAAAAACCCCAGCCAGTTACACGCATTAAAACATCAGATGTGTTTCACTGTAGGTGAAGCACATAGTCCATTCCTTTAAATTAAACCCAAAGACATTTCCTTCCCCTCCTTTGCCTGCTCCCTCTCCCTCTCATCTGTAGGATGGGGCATGCTGCTTTTCCCTTAAGAAGCACACCAGATTTCCTGTCTTAAACACACTCTATAATTAACAACCAGCAAATAATGAGTACCCAGGATATATAAGTCTATTAGAGTGCTGGCAGTGCTAAAGACTCATGCTGTTTCACTGTGAGCTCCACTTGAAGAGGTGATTTATGGAGGACATTTTTTCATTAAGTAATAGCAAATGGTTTCCACCCTCACAGTACCCAGCAATCTTCTGGGAACAGAACAGCGATACCGAGTCCTTTTCTGGAGAGGAACATTTCAAGGGCTTTGGCTAGAACATAAAATGACAATCATTTACTTAAGGTCAGGAAAAAATAAGGGGAAATAGAACCAGAGGTTAAGCATAAAATGCTTGATTGCATAAGATCTGTCAGTTAGAGAAGTAATACACTTGCTTTAAAAACTACCAGGAGCTCTAACTACACCCATGCAGAAATAAAGAGGGCCAGATTGTCACCAGGTGTCTCAAAATATCATTACTAGTGCTACTTCTACAGTCATTATTACCCCTAAACAGCTAAGCTCTCATTCCCCTTAATTACTCTAAAGACTTCTGCCTTGAATAAAACATACACAAAGCTCCACTACCAAGTGACAAAGCTCTGGGTGCTGCCTGTGTGCCAGCTAACGCCACAACAACATTGGTACCTAATCATTTCAATTACTGACTTCCTTCTCCCTCAGAGCAACCACACAGAAGAACAAAATATAATTACACTGGCACTCCTGCTATTGCACATCTACTTTCTCTGCAGTCCTCCAGTGCTATTTACGGTGAGGCTGTGCCTGCTAATAGGGATTTCTCCAGTGTAAAGACATGCAAGAATCAAAATATCATCATTATAATACCTTGCCTTTCCAGGCAACTAATTTAAGGCATTCAAATATTGTAATAATACTAAAGTAAACTTTATGACATTCATGGGTACAATTTTTCACGGATACAGACACTGAATTATCAGTGACAGCACACCAAAGCACTGGCGGAAAAATACATTGGAGTCTTGGCTTCCAAAGATCCAACACTGATTTTTCTCAAATGTTTTCTGCCCCTTGCATTAATTAAAAAATATTGCCCACACTGAAAGAGCTCAGCTCAGGAGTCAAGTATATGCAGCTACTAACACGGCCTCATTTTCTGCATTGCCAAGACCAGATTTTGCTGTGACCTGGTCCCACAAGAGAGAAATATCAGGCAAAAAAAATCCCCTCCATATATTAAGCTGTTTCAACACCTCTTTTGTGTTTTAATAAGGGATTTTCTGATGAATCAGCACAGCCTTGCAATATCCTTGTGGGTCCCTTCCAACTCAGCATGTTCTGTGATTCTCTGACGCTACGACAACAGGATACAAGATCTTAAGTCCCTGTGTAATACAAGGAGCGAGCCGGACACTGGAAAAGCAGTTTATTTCAAACAGCCTCCTGAGCCTTGACAGACCCTCCCTGCAAAGCTCAGTCCCACTCAGAGGGCAGAAGGGAAGCAGGGTGCAGGTAACCCCAACACCCAGGTACGCTCTCCTGGCTGTTCTATGGCCAAGGACGTGCCACTTGTGTGGCACTCCCTGCAAACGCAGGCAAAGCTATGGATTCCTCCCGCTCCTGAAAGCGGGGTAAAGTGGAAAGCACACAATTTCCTCTCAACACACCCAGCAGTTGTTACAGTGCTTACTTTTCCATTTAAATTGACTTTGTAATAGCCTGAAGATGAGAGGAAAGCAAGCACAGAGTTCAACAATTTGTTCAGTCATCATGACTTTACTACTTCTCTTAATTTCTTCCCTTTAGTGCCTCATATAATGGAGGAGATTTTGCAGAAACTACAGCTCTGCTCTAGAACAAAGAGCTGTTTTCTCAGAGCTCAAATGAGCACAAACGCTTAGTTATAATAAAAAAGGGGCTCTGCTTTCTGAGCTTGGTGAAGAGGGTGAAATGGGAAGTGTTCCATATCTACACTCCCTGTGAGGGATGACAAGCAACCCCCTGGGAACATCCTGAAACGCAGGGCTCCTCACCTGGGGCATTCCCAGGGGTTTGCCTGGGAAATATGAATATATGCAATTTGTGGATGTTCTGATCCCAAGAGCATCACCTCCTGCCTTCTGGGTACAATAACAAAACCCTCCCCTGTCACTGCACAGAGAGGATTTGCTGTTGAAATCTAACAGGCCCAAATCAGACCAAACACTTAGAGGGTTATTATAAATCTTCCACGGCAAAACACGCTTTCCATAACGCATCTGTGAAAACACTCCTAGGCTTTTCAGTGAGAATCTTAACCTGTCTCTCTTACGAACACAGAAACTGCTCTCCCTGCTCCCTTGGGGAAAAAAGGATCGCAATTATTGTCCTCTGCTCATCGTCCTGCTTGAAAGGAGCCGTATTTTCAAAAATCCAATGGATTAATAAATCCTCCAGGAGCCAGAAGATGTGCCAGCTCCAGTTTTCACCCTCCTGAGAACCCTGGCCCTTCTAGGGTCCCTTATGCTACAAGGGGCATTCACACCAGTCCCTTCCCACGAGCATCAACAGTCAGATAAAGTCACACCGCAGCAGTTTTTACATCAGCAGCAACGTACAGATAACCATGACAATGTTTCTTAAATAACTCCTCAATTATTAGCTAAAACTTTGGTTTAATGCCACCAGACTTTTCTGTCCTCTCTCCACTCATGGCATTTTCTAGAAATTTAATTTGTCACTGCACTTTACTGGGTATGCCAAGGGACACATTTTAGCTAACAAGCAATAGATCTTGTACCTGCCCAAATTTCTTCTTGACATTACAGAAGGCTCATGTTTGAGGTGTTTGGTAGTCTGCTAAAGAGAACAATATTTTTAAAGATATAAAATCAGTTTGCAAAAGCAATTCTTTCGCTTTTAATACATCTATTAATATCCTGCCCTTCACGGTAATTTCTCTTATCTAAAATAGTCTGTGGTGCTCAGAAAATCTCTCAAAAAGAAGGAAAAAATAGTAGTTAATACAACTACACACATTTATTTGATGGGAATTCATGCAGTACTCCTAATATCCCTTAAACAGGATGATGAAAGAGACAAGCAAGAGTTCAGAGCTTGCACGCCTTGTCTTGCTCAGAATTGAATTCTATTAATCTTAATTACTTTAATTCAAGATGTTTAAAGCTGAAGTGTAGATTAGAGTGAAAGCTCAGCTGTTTCAGTGGTCCTGTATTTTAATGCCGTCCTTGGGATTCAAAAAGGAAGGAAGGATTTGGAGAATTCACTTTTAGTCTAAGTTTTCAAATATCCAAGACGCCTGGATTTCATCCTGCCAGGAGAGTGCAATATTCATTTTACTCAGACAAACAGGGACATCCTGGCTCACAAAAGACACTGCATTTCAAGATGAAGACTTCCATTTCTTCTACTAGTATAGTATAAATACTCCTTGTATTATTTGGTATAAATACTGTAATTAGGAACTGAGTTAGTAAGTGATATATGTTAATTTAATTATTAAAAAAGGCAGTTTAACTAAAGTCTGACTGAAAATGTACTTCCACAAATTCCAACAAACTGCCTTCCAGCATCCACAGCTTCAGAATTTTCCTAATATTTAGCAACATTGCAAAGGGTAAAAGGGGACACAAAACATAATTATTCAAGTGCCTCATAATTCTTAGCACCATCACTCCTTCCACTCAACTTGCCTCATTTTAAAGATGAAAAGAGCAAAATCATCCACAGCTCTTTAATTTTAAGTCCTTTCATGTGACAAAAGTGCATGTAGAAAAAAAAAAAAGTTGAGTTTGTTTCCACTTATGCTGGTAAATAAACATTTAAAGTCTTTTTCTTGCTACTACACCTGGGACGGAAAAAATGCTGAGTTTGACTGGGAGGTATCGTTAGCCAGTGTTACTTATCAATAAATCACTAAACAGTATCTAAATATTCCCTCAGGATGCAGCAGAACCTCCAAGCAGAAGGACTGCAGGTCACTCCAGAGTGGGACCCTTTTCCTGGCAGCAGGAGACGTGATTTAACACTTGAGCAGCCAGAGGCAGGTCTGACGTGGTGTCCCACTCCCCTTGACTTCGCTTCAAAGGCAGAACTCTAGCCTGAAAACCCCTCCTAAAGGTAAACTGAATTCTCCAGCAGCTTCAAATGCCCGAGTGCCTGTGGTGCCACAAAGGCACCGTGTGGTACATTGGCATTTGTCGACACGGCTCCACGCACGGAACCGCTGGAACGAATCCAAGGAAGTCATGGCTCACTGTGCAGGTCTCAGCTGCACGAGGGGAACAGCACTCAGCTTACAGAGCGGTTTTCCCACAGTGCTGGTGGCAGTGTGACGTGACTATATATGACTGACATATGTAACAGAAAATTGAGTTTCATATCATATTATAAAATAAGTCTATTCTTCAGCAGCTACGTAAATGACCCATTTTGCTGCAAGATTACAAAATCTATTCAGTTTTCATGTGTAGTGTCTGAATGAATAAATGATTTACACAATGCTACCTAATCAAGGTCAAGCAGAGGATACTGGAAGTACTAAATTTAATGTATCAAAGACACTTTTTAGCTAAGAAATGGCCAAGTAAATACAACATGGTACTGTTTGGAATGAGTAGGATTTGTCAGCTCACCTTGCAGCAACACTGGACTGAGACACATTTCAGGGAAATGAAAAGACAGAGGACGACACTTGGTGCCAGGAAGAGCGTGGCAAAGAAAATTAGATATTCTGTCAGAGAGCCAAGGAACAACATTGGAAACCATCACTATTTTGCATCATCTCTTTTTTCAGTGTTCATCTACTATTGCCCTGGAAAAGATGAGGATGAGCAAGGAGCTTAAATACGGTGTCAGAAGAAAGTTGGTGATACGTCACTGACTGTCTGTCCCAGCTGAGCAGTGCAAACACTGCTTATGAACTAGAGGAAACCAAGACTGGTCACAGGACAAGGCTGAAGATACGAGACTTTCCCCCCATCAACAAATCTGCCTTACAAAAGTCACAGAAAAGGTTTTATTACTGTAGTGGAACTAACTTGATATTCACCAGGGGCTACACCAGAGTCACCTGCCCTGCATTTTCAGCAGGTGGAAAGAAAAGACAAACACTGTCACTGTCAGGCATTGAGCTTGGAGGTACAGGGAAGGGTTGGTAAACTTGGAAACATCTCAACTGACCCTGAACAGGAGACAGCAAAACAAACAGTGTTATTACACAGAGGAAAACATGATCTGTAGTCTGTGAACTCCTGGGTTAAAAACTCAAACTGTTACAGTGAGAAAACAAAATAAATATTAATAAAATAATTTAGTTTATCATCTTAAAGTCCACTGTTGCTTGCTCATTAACTACCAGTGGTCTAGTTGTTTAATAGTGTTGCCTTGCCTATTTGTCATGCATAATAGCATTTCTTTTGGTTCATTTCCTCTCTATTGCCTTTAGGAAGGGACACAATAAATTACTTCATAGTTTATGTCGTTCTTTAAAAATTGTTTATAGTTTAAGAGCGAAAACCACGGTATTAAATCTATTCTGGATGATAAACATTACTCTCTATATGCACAGAGTTTAAAACTATATTGAATGAAAGCTGTTGGAATAAAAAACACAAACTAATCTCTCAAAGAAGTAAGTCTCCATCTTGATCAAATGTATTAGTTTTGATCAAATCTGTCAAGGTCCATAAAGTACTTGGGCGCTTCCACGATCTTCAAATGTTTCAGATGCTTCAAAATCACAAATTTTGAAGAAAAATCTCTACAAACCAGGTAAATTGACTGGAAATACCATGGACACCTCACCATCAATATAATTCCTCTTCCAAAAATAGCCCTAAAGTACCTCATATAGAAAAAAAACCCACGGAATGCCTTAATTCAGTGCTTAGTAATAAAGTAGTTTTATGAAAACGAAACTGCTGAGATATTAAAAAGGATTAAGCAAAATTCTCAGTAACAAAAGATTACTTGATTCATTTCTCCGATTCCAGCATTTCAAGTGAAAAGTTTCTATTCTTTAAGAAAGTTCTGATTTCATATAAACAGTAGATGGCTAAATTGCCCTTTAACTTCATTTCCTTATATCACTCTGTTAACTTCCAGTGAAACCTCATTAGAGATGGATTTTCCAGCAGTACAGTATGGTTCAACATTCAGCCATGGGGCGTATTTAATACAAGAGCCACCCTCTTAAGGCAGATGATTAAAACTTGTACGTATCCACTGGATTTTATGGCCAAGCTGCTTTAAGACCTGCAGTAATGGAGTGAGACAGAAGAGTTTTAGAGCGTGTTTTAATGATTCCCTGGAAAATAACCTTCTCCGCCCACCTGGCTGAGGGTGGGCAGCCCCAGAGGGTACCAGCTGGCAGGGCTCTGACTCTGGGCAGCAGTGAAACAGCTCTGGAAACGGGCACATTCCCTACTCGGTCATGGCTTTGAAATTTAGGGAAGAGAGGAATATGAAATTGCTTCATAACTAATTTAAAGAAGCAAAAGATGGGCAAGGATTTCAAATGCACACAATTATACTCGTTTTAGACAAGTGTAAGTTGAAGAAAAAGTTATGGGAAAACAACAGATAACTTTGTAATGAAAAGTCCTGCAGGATTGCTATGCTGGACAACTGTGAGGTCGAGTACCAATATTAGATAGAAGGACCTGTTAAAAAGTCTTTCCCACACATTTCCAGATTCATCATACATAGCATGCCAGCAGCTGCCATCCAGCTTGTTTGTTCAACAGCTTTCTAAAATAAATTAAAAAAAAAAGAAAAAGGCTGATTTCTCATAGAAATGCAAGTTCCTCATAGAGATGGAAATTTTACCCCGCAGCAGGAAGGAAATTAAGTGATACCTCAGGGCTGAAATTCTGCACCTGTACCTGCCAAGGATGACCACCTCAAGTTCCTCTCCAGGTTTAAATCATAAAATCACAGAATGTTAAGGGGTTGGAATGGACCTTAAAGAGGGACACCTCCCACTAGACAAGGTTGTTCCAGGTCTTTCAAGGTTGCTTTTAACGTCCAGAGTGGCCTCCTCTGGACTTGCTCCAGCAGTTCCATGTCTTTACACAAAGAAGGACACAGAACTTGGTAAATCCTTGTTGGTAAATCCTTCCCCAAGTGCCCCTCACCCAGCACTGGGGCTGCTGCGTTCCCCTTCACTATGCTAAAACCCCATAAAAGCAGTGGGGTTAGAGGTGTAAAACAGCCAGGAAAGGGGATGATGGGATGGAGGAGCCCCACCAAACACCTGCCCAGGAGCAGGAGTGACAATTGAGCTGCAGCTGCCTTTCCAAACAAGCACAACTCCTGGTGCTACTGTTGAGGTGAAAAGACCCTGCTCTGAACACTTGTAAACCACAGTCCTGAGACATCCAAAAACTGTCATCCAAAACATCATTTTATAATTTTTTTTAGGAGTAATAAAAGCTCCTCTCTGGTTTTTGTGTTGTTTTTTTTTGTTTGCTTGGTTTTTTTGTTTGTTTGGTGTTTTTTGTTGTTTTTTTTTTTTTTCAGAGGAGAGGATTATAAAAAAATAAAATGAAGAAAAATTACATTTTATATTCAGGACACAAATAGAATTCAGACTTTTTGCTGGTTGGGTAAGCAGTGAGCTGCAGCGACTTCAATAAATAAAACCCATTAAGTACCTACTTGAACAAAAACACTCCTGGAAACACTGTTCCCTTCAATAAGCATAAGGTAATACTTTGGGTTTGCATGCAGAACTAATATTTTCCTATTGGCAAAAACATTACCGTAGATCTTAGAGTAATTTCTTAAAAGCATTTGCAAAGGGGGTGTTTTTCAAAAAGTTACTTTCTATAAAGCTAAAGGTGCTGTCTGTTTGTATTTAAAATGCAACTAAGCCAAAACAAATTCAGAAGAATACGAAGACTAAATGATGGTAAGAACTCATTCTGCTTCTGATTGCTTTTTGTGATACAGCTAAAATTTAATTCAGCAGGTGATACAATTCACACTTCAAGGAGCTCCTTTTAGCAAAAGGATAATCTGCATTCAGCAAAAGATTAAAACAAAATTAGTTTTCTCTATCAATACAAAGCTTGACAGTATAACCACATGGATCAATAGATAAATCCAGTCCTCAACAACAAAAATCCCCTATAAAAAGGCACGTGTATCCATGTGTAATTTTTATTTAGCAGCTACCAAGAAATCTGATTATTAAGCAACTCTAACATTACCTAACATCTCTGATATCCTGTGACCAAATATCTCTGAACATGATGCAAATGAAGTGATCCCAGTGGGAAACTTTTACCTTTCTCCTGCTCTAGTGGATCATTCCAAAGTTTTCTTGTGTAAAGAAAAAGAGAAACATCATTTTTTACAACATTGTACATATGGAAACCTAAGCACTGTATAAACAGTGGAAAAAAGGGAAAAAAAAAATCCTCCTTTCATGTCACTAGAATGAGGCTGAGCCACACCTTTGAAGATTTGCTTTGCAGTGCTTTTGCAAACCTAAAAAGCATCGTTGCTTTGAAAAACAACCAGTGCTGCACGTGGGAGAAATGCAAAGTCCTCGTGGGCTTGGGCTCTGCAGTGCAGCTCTTTGGGGCTGGAAGATGCTGCGAGCAACTGGCAGGGAAAGAACTGCTTTATACGAAGTTGTTTGAAACTTCAGAGCAAATATAAATAAATAAATAAAAACGCAGAAGGACAAGAAAGTGAACGTGCGCCACTAGTCCTTTAAAACAGGATCCGAAAGGACATAATCTCAACGTGATTAACAATGGATGTTTGGAGAAAAATAATTTTAAAAAAATAAACCAAATAGCTCCACAATGATAGATTTTTACCCCTGCATACTAGAATGGAAAACCTCTTGATATGTAAAAAGCATCCACGCAGACCTTAAATAACAAGGTTTGCACACAGTGCCTGGGGAAAAGAGCGCAAATCACTCATGTTAGAAGGCAATAATGCTGCAGTTTTATTACTCCAGCAGTGGAAGCGCTGGGAGCACCTGCCTGGTGCAGTTTGCTCTTGTTCTGCACTGCAAGGTCCACGCGGAGGGAAAGGGGCCACATCTATGAATTCAGCAGTATCAGTCCCACTGCAGATGAAATCACCAACACCCATGCGGGCTCAGTGCCCTAGAGAGCTCAAAGGTAGTTGTTTAATTCTTACTCTAATTTGTAGGACGCTAATACAGCCCTTTAATTTCTCTGTGCTACAACTCCTCAGTTTATGTTAGGCAGACTGGAGCCTAAAGGTGTGAAATCAGAAGATATATGACTCCCACCGCAAATTAAAGCAGCCCTAGAATGCTGCTTGTGAGTTTCAGCAAAAATTAGCTTCCAGAGTAAAGCTTGTGAGTGATTCTAATTATCTTCGACCATTAAAATCAAATATGGCTCAGTACGAGCACCCAACCCAGCAGCAGCTAAAAATGTTGCACAAAATAACTGCAGCGTGCACATACCCTCATAAAAGCATTTTAACATCAAGTCAATATTGCTGAAATGTTGAAATTCAGAAGACTGAGATGTGACCCTACACTTAAAGATTCAACTTCCCTTTTTTTGTTGCCTTAGACAATGTACCACCGAAGCCTTAGTTTAATCCCGCTCTAGTAAT
This sequence comes from Sclerurus mexicanus, assembly GCA_013396755.1. Classification (NCBI taxonomy): domain Eukaryota; kingdom Metazoa; phylum Chordata; class Aves; order Passeriformes; family Furnariidae; genus Sclerurus; species Sclerurus mexicanus. The sequence goes on from VWZF01002002.1 coordinate 801,285, forward strand.
GACAACATACTTAAATGATAAATAATGTATGTTTTACATATATGCCATAAATACAGAGTAACGACTGTCAACATACATCAAGAAACACAAAAGTATCATCAGCTTACAGAAACAAATTAACACTACAGTAGTAGGGCAATAAATAATACTTTTAATTAGAACTGAAAATATTCACTTCTGAGATGAAAAGTGTGCATCCTAAAGACACAAAATGTGAGGACAGGTGCAAAAATAACTGGAATCCTGAGACATCCTGAACACTGTTTTTCTCTGATTCGCTCTTTAATTTATGTCTACCTGTGCTAGCCCTACTCAGTCTCAGTGAAGAAAGAATTATACTTCAAGTTTTCCTCCCTTGAAATGAAAGACTTGCAGAACTGAATTACAACCCCCTGAAAACAAAGATTTAATAGAACGATCAAAGCGCCACAGCTGCACTATTGGATACTACTCTAATTAATATTACATAATCCATACAACACATGTGATCAATTTAGAGGTCCCAGGCGGTTCTTAAGGGAATGAATGCAATTTGTAAGCTCTGATCTGTCACTTCCACTTAGAGCAGAAGTGTCTACATTTCATATTACATTGTAATGCATGCTGTAAGCCTCTATCAGAACTCCAATTACTCACAGAATGATCAAGTTCCACGGACATAATTGGGAAATGGGGAAGACAGGACCCGTAAAACCACGAAATGATGGGAAAGTAAGGAGAGAGGTAGGAAAAGTTACCAAAGGGTCAAGTGTAACCTGCTTGGAAAGGATACAGTTATTGGCCATTGGCACCGAGAGGAGGAATTTGTCAAAATCTGCTTTGCTTTAGGCTTATTTTGCATGAAGTGGAAAAATGAGCAGCTTAAACTGTACGCTTTAAAGGAAAATTAGGTGCTGAATCTGGGAAAACTTCAACAGAAAGCTTGCTGCATGTCTTATTTCCTATGCCTGTTCCATTACAGCAGTTAAAAGGAGGCACAGCTTCAGTCCCTCAGCAAGGCACCCACTAAAAAGAAATCCGAATACATTCAGGGCTGATTGGCTTTGATCGGGGGAGGAACTTGCCTTACTAGAGCACAAGGGCTGCACTCTTTACAGTAAATTCTGTAAATTTCTAAATGTGAGCCACTGAACCACAGCCCCATTCAGAAAGGCTCGAAGGTGGCACTTAGTGAAGCTCAAAGCCCGTGTCCACAGCAGAAAGTGGAACACCAAAATGTAATGGATCTGAGATCTTCCTCACGGGATAGGCTTCTCATTTAGGAAAACTGGAACACCAGGAATAGCTCCATTTGGCAAACCGGTGAGTTAAAGAGCAAAATAAATGTCGAAGCACTTTTATTTCCAAATTCACCACATAATTATATAGACTGAAATATTTGGAAATATCTACATTTCACATACAAGAACACTTGCAATACAAACACTACCACCAAGGACATCCAAAACAAGGACATTCTTGCCCCAGCCAGACTTGGTGTTCCAGAACCACTGTGCTGAACTGAAGCCAGAGGCAGCACAGGTCTGGGAAGGGAGGCTCTGGGCTGGCATCACAACCATCTCATGTGCAGCTATTCACTTGGGGGTTTTTTTCCCCTCACAAAGTATAATACTTGTTTCATAAGATGCTCAAACTATTATTGTAATTTATTAATCATCTAGTATTGCCTACAGTTCTTTTCCAGAACTAAAATAAATCAAATTTAATGTTTTAGAGCAAATACACGTATGAAAAAAGATACTATAATTACATTCTCTAAATATGGCTCCAGATAATTATTATGCCGCCTTTCATTGAAAGAAAAAAAAAAAATGAAAGAAGGGAAGAAAACCATTTTAGGAAGGGGAGGAGAAAAGCCAGGGCAGTGACGTTAGCAGTGTTCCATTATGTCCTTATTTAATTCCGTGGCAAAGATCCCGCTGACTTCAATGAGAGTACGAATTGGCAGGAAAGACACAAGCAGAATGAAATACTTTCAAAGCCATTTTAATACACTGTTTTCCTTTCTCAGTTCTGACAAGCCCATTTCCTGTTTTTTTTTCTTTTCTTTTTTTCTTACTCTTTTCTTCAGTTTTGGTGATGCAGTTCCTGTACTTCAATAGAGAAGTAGCTCTTCAGCAGCCTCAGAAATGCTGGATTTTGGGAGGAGAAAACGCACCAAGGCCCATTATGTGTGGAAGATGAAAATAATCAAAGTAAAGGTGTATTCAGTGACAGTGTGGTCAATGTGAGCGAAGTGGAAGACTGGAAACTGAAATCTGCACGGTCTGAGTGGTTAAAAACAGCCATCACTCAGCCTTTAAACTGATCCAAATGAGGCAGGAGGAAGGGACAAACAAGGGACAAGAAAATGCAAGTTAAAAGCTGTGGGTTACGGAGGTATCAAACCTCCTGTGAACTTACTCAAACAATTACTAATCAGCCTGATACTTTTAAAAACAGTTCACTCAGAGAGAAGGCACAGCATTAAACCAACTATCATACATAAAATGAATCCCAGCATTTCAAATACAGAAATATTTGGCATATTTCGTTCCTCTAGAAAATGGACATTAGCTGCTGTGGCAACGCAGATGGCAACGGCAGCGATTACGGGAGAAAAGAGAGAAATGCTCCTCTTTTCCACCACTCTGGATTATTTATGAGAAAAATCCATCTTCGAGGACGCACAAGATTTCCACGGCCCCGTCATGGATTTTAAATGCTTTGTGTTATTGTGTGTTACGAGTTCCTACCCCACGGGCCATCGCAGGAGCCGCGAGTGCCCGTCCCCGGCGCGGGCGCCTCGCTCTGCTCCGCTCCACAGCTAATCCTTTTACAATGGCCTTAATCCAGTTAAGGGCAAAGAACGGCGCGATGTCAGGGTAATTGGATAACAGCCTGCCATGCTGTAATTATTGTTTCATCCCGGCAGCAGCCCCTGCTCGAAGGGGACACCCACCGGTGCTGCGGGCTCTTGGCAGCCGCCCCCTGCCCTGCTCCCCAGCAGCCTCACAGACACTAAAACCCTGTTTGGGAGACATTTAACTTGCATTATGGTTTTGCTAACTAGAAGCCAAGCAGCGTACCTTGCCAGCTTTGGGATGCTGCAGGATATCCCAATGGACTTGCTGGTGCTCTGGCTCCTCAAGGGCACCGGCACTCCCTGGTGTCCCCTTTGTGTCCCTGGCCACAGTGAGCAGGGTGACAAGGGGGCCACCCCAGGGAAGGGATTCTCAAAGCCTCTGTGCCCTGACTGACCCACAGCCCTCAGCCCCTGTGGAGCCAGGGAACCACTGAGGAGAGCGGGACAGGAGAGGGACAGTGGTCCAGGCACAGCCAGGACCCACCTCAGGCTCACACACTGCTCCACAGCTCCTTGCTCTTCCCACCAGCTCCGTCTGCAGCTCAGTTCTGGGGCAGGTGGACACACAGAGTGCTTGGACAAGGAAGCCAGAACTCGCACTGAGCAGAAGAGCGTTGTTTCAGCCCTACAATGACCCGGCCTGCAGCGTTTCCATGGCTGTCACCTAACGCTGGCCACGCTGCTGACACAGGCGATGCCACCTCAGACCTCTGTGCCACAGGTACACCACAGGTGATGGAGCATCCAACCTGCAGTGAGCGTGGACCAACAGTGACACCTGGGGGAGAGAGAGGTGGGATGAGCAGAGCTCCCTCCCCATCCTCAGGGAGAGCCAGAGGGGCCGAGCAGCTCACCTGGAACCCAGCACCCACCCCACAGCCTGGTCCTTCACCCTGCACGGGCTCCCAGCCACTTCTGACCGCCACCAACTCGTCACACCCCGACCTCTGGGGAGCCACTTACTGCCAGTGGATCTGAGCCCTGTGTTTGGCCGTGGAGGGACACTGATTTGCTGTGAGGAGCCAGTGCGGTCACCCAGCACAATTTCATGCCCAAAATAAGAAAAGCACACTGATATTTGTGTTCTGATTAGTGGTAATGTAAATTTTAAGCTTTGCTTACTCCAGGTGTAAGATTCTTATCACAAAAGAGTTATATTTTCTTAAAAGGAAACAATGGGTGACGAGAGGGATTATTACATCATTTATAGTATCATTTTGAACTAAAAGAAAAATATTTTTTAAAGAAAAAGTGAGATTTAAAAAAATTTAAACATGTATATATTTAAAACTCTGTAGCTTGTGTCAACTACAGAGTGAAAACACAAACTAAAAGGTGCACTCAACAAAAGAATAAATGACCTGCCCCACTTTCTTCTTCCCTCCTCCCAATCTGCACCAGCTCCCAAACTCCCACACTTGACTTCTTGCCTCCCTGACCACAGTGTCACTATTTATTTATCCATTCTTATCTGCAGGGCTGGAGGGGGGGCGTTCTGCCTGCACTGAGTTACCCCCACACACTTTGCCCCTCTGTGATGGAGGAAGCAAAGCACTTTCCAGGGACTTGGGGACGGGAATCTCAGCAGCCCCCTGTGTCCCCAGGGCTGCTGGGGCTGCTGCAGGCTGAGCACCTGGTGGGGCAGGAGCAGCTTCTGCAGCCTTGCCCACATTAGAGACAAGAGTCAACGAGCGGGTCCAGTCAGTCACCGGAGTCGCTCTGCTCTGTGGGTGACCCCAATGACAAGGTCTGTTTCTCTGAAAATAAACTGTACATCTTGAACAACTATTTCAGCATTCGAACGAATGGCAGAGATACCTGTGATAACACACTGTCCTCTCATATGTTCTTGAGTTACTATAAATCTGATTCACACAAATCATAGTGAATTGCTCAGTAGTAAGTTAACTTGACAAGGGCAGTTTCCCTCTCTCTGACTTCATTTGCTGTCCAAAGCTCAAAGCTCTGTTGTTTCAGAAGGGTTGCATAAAGATTTTTTTTCCCTATTTTCACATTAATACCAAATGGCTCCCAGAAGCCACTACTTTTTTTTTTTAATTTCAAACTCTTCTGGAGAATATTTTTATACAAGCATTTGAGAGAAGTGGCTCATTACAATCTTGGAACAGTTTTCTTTCCTCCAACACCTATTTCCTCTCCCTTCTGTGACTGGTCTCCTGTTTCTCCTTTGCAGAAATACTTTATTCTGCAACTCCACATCACTGATGCTTTCTAGACAGAGCAGCCCTCCAAGACCAACAAGCAGAGCTCCCAGACAGTGCTGCAGCTCTTCCCCCTCCTGGCCACGTGAGCTGGACACAGAGGGGAGGTGAGTCTGACCACGGGTGTTTATGGCACACAGGGCTTGCTGTGGAATTGAATATGAGCAAGAGAAGCACGAGGAGGAAGCTACTGAAAGGTTGATGCTCATATACAGTAGGAAGTACCTGACAGGTCATGTTCTTACTGCTGCAGCAGCAACATGCAAAAACATTTGTTGCCCCTGAAGAGTTTCCTGTTTTAAGACTGCCTCTTATATATAGCTAAAGTTTGGACACAGGAATTAGTACAGGTAGTTGAGAAGTGCCCCAGACAGAACTAGTGATCCTATTCAGCATAAAGCAGTAATGGGAAGGAATATTAAATGACTAATAAGATAATCAACACTTTCCAAACCACGACACCAAAGTTTGAATTATTGAACATGTTTTCTGTAACCAGTACAGACGAGATGGAATAAGGAAATCTACTTGAACTAAGGATATACCTGTAGAAGTCACAAATTTCGTATCTCATTTCCTCTTAGGAGAAGAGCATGTCTCCGAAATGGTGGCCACGTGGGTACTTGTAGCAGCAAATCAAACTCTCACAGGCAAAACCAACACATAACACACAGACAAGCAAGCAGATAATGTTGCTGCTCTCTACAGCTCCTCTCAGCAGCCACACTTGTGTCCTGCAAGCATGAAACCCTGCTGCAGTCATGCTAAAGGCACCCAGTCAGCCCAGCGATCTGAGCCAAACTGAGTCCCTCCTGATGGAAACAATCATGATGTCGTGCCTGTGCATTAGGACATTTCCCAACTGGATGCAAAAAAAGGATGCAACCAAGAAATCAGAATAAAAGAAGACAGGAAGGATTTATGTCATGATAAGGACTGGGAGAGTAGGTGAATGAGATGCTGAAGCTTAGTGGAACAACGTCTGACAGATAACAATCTGAAAAGCCTCCTTACTAAATAAGGAAAACCCTGAACAACACTGTACAATAACTAGGGCTGGAAATTCCAGGCACTATTAAAATGTACCCACTCCCTGTAAGCTCAGAGTATAGTTTTACAAAAAAGCTTATTAAAAAGTATTTCCCTTTAATCTTATATATAAGAGCCCATAAAGTGAGAGGAGTGTGGCACAAACTTAGTGATTCAACACCACAGACCATAAAAGGCTGTACTTCTTTGCTCAGTTACATACAAAATTTACAGCTCTTACAACAGCCACATGACTTTTTAGTCATTCACACTCACGATGCATTAGGACTGCACTAACTCACTAGGCTGATGTGGTGCAATTATTAGGGAGTCCCAAAAAGCTGGGAACAATTCAAAGTCCTGACATTTTTCATCATTACTAGTAAATAACCCAAAGGCTATTCCATTATTAAAGCTAGGAAGAGTCACGGGATCAATCGAAAACAAAGCTTAATTACCAAATACCACATCACCAAAGCTTTCTGCAGCCATGGATCTCCCCCTGTGCTGTGGGAATACAGAAATTTCATGACCTCTCGAAAAATTACAACTGTAAGGTAAGACCTGCATATACAAAAAGTGACCAAAGTATCAGAACTCCCTGTTTGTATAGTTGATGAGAAAATAAGGTCTGCCCTTAAAATTGTCACCTTGTTCTCAACAGGTTTTATCAGAGCTGTCAGGGCAGAGCCCTGCATGTCTTGAGCAGGAGACAAGCAATTGAAAGGCTTGGCCAGGTAGACCATGGGAGTCACAAACCCAGTGGAACCAGAGTCATAGGCAGACCTGTGGCCTCCTGGGTGTCCTCACACCCCTTGTGGCAGCCCCAGGGGACACTGCAGGTCAGGGAACTCTTCTGGGGTGGAGAAGGACAGACAGCACATGCACAGAGCTCCTCTTGCCTCTTGCATTTTCTGTAGCTGAATGGGATGAGCTTTCAAACGCTTCCACACACTTAGAAACGTAATTGGTTGTGAAATACGCTCCAGAGTTCAAAAGTGTTCTTTGGTATAAATAGAAAAGTTTGCTGTAAGAGATGTTGGCAGTGTTGTGTTTTATTTTTACACAAAGCGTTCTCTCCCAAATTTCTGTGAAGATGGATCACTATCCTAACAGGATGAAACGGGCAAGGGGAAAAACAAATATCAGCAGAGGCCAGAGCCTGATAGAGCCAAAGTTAAAAAGAGAGGCCTCATTTTTCTTTCCGTCCTGAACATTACAGCTGTAACAGCTTTATTACTACAGCTTTATATATGTTTACATTTTTTGCTGATTGTTGGCATTACAGCCACATCTGGTATCATTTTTCTTAACTTACCTTATTACCATTTGTAACACGGTTCCCCCCACTCCCTGAGCCTCTCAAGGATCAATCTTGCCTTGCCATTCCACCCTGTGTCTTGCCCTCCTTTCTCTCCTCGAAGTGTCAGACTTTCCGAGACCTTCTTTCCAGAGGTAATGACAACACGAACAAATCTTTTTCACTCTTTTTTTTCTTCTTCCCCCCCCCCTTCTTTTTTTCTTTTCACTAAGGAAGACTGAACTAGCAGGGCTGATTTGCAGCCTGCCTCTTTGGCACTCTCGTACCCTAATTCCACCTCCCACTCTGATCTGCTGGCCAAACAACGTATTTAATTAGATCATGCTGGTAGTACCAGGCCCAGATAACCATTTGCTGGCAGCCTTTTCCTAAGCTGCCCCTGTGGCCGCTATCTCAGCTTCCACAGCCTCCAATAAATTCCAGGCTCCAGAGTGCAAATTTATCACCTGGGAGACACCCGCTCCCTCCTCCAGCGCTGAGTTATGGGGGAGCTGCCACCCTCTGCAGCATGTCCACATCAAGGGAAAACCAGAGCACCTCCTCTCCTTCTCCCATGTGTCTTGCTTCAAGTAATTAACTATCTGTGACACTTGCACATTTTCACACTAATTGAGAACATACAGAACACGTTTTTATCTTAAGTACAGTTTTAAAACCTGAGGGAATCTTCCAGGGCTGCTATTAATGAAAAACAAAGTTCTGGGTATTTTTTTTTTCAGGGTTGGGGTAAATCAAATTTGTCATAATAATATAACATATTTTACCTATTGAGTAAAAAAATAAATGAAATGTTTAAACCATCTCAGAAAATACTTGTTTCACACTAGCATTTATGCATAAACTTGAAACAAAAATTTACAGAGCAAAACGAAAGGGACAAAACTGCCCCAGGAATTGTCAGGGACAGAGCACGGAGAAGGCAACAAATCTAAATTTGGCAAATTTTATTCTTCTGCTGCCTTTGGAAGCATCTAATAGGTGTTTATTCTGTTAAGGGAAAGAAGATCTAGTTAAAGCCACTCTGTGGATCAAAATGCTGCTAAAGCTCCCTAACAAGACTACAGAAATTGGGAACTTCCTTCTGGGGTGGTTGGGCTGCTGTCCAAAGAGAACTGTCCTTCGGGGTGGATTTGTAACTGCTGGAGAAGGCTGGAGTTGGTGGCCAAGGGATGAAGTCAAAGCACCAGCCCACAACATTGATAATCCCATCACCAAATGAGGTATCCGTGTCACAGAGGAGCTTTGGAGCTGTGGTAAGAGGGAAGGACTCCGCCGTGTGATGAACACCAGGCAGGAGGACCCCGTTCCAAAGGCATTCCCAAAGACGTGCCGCACACAGGGAACACCCAGCGGGCCCACAGAGCTTCTCAAGGACTTCCCTGCCAGCCATCCCCATGAGCTGCCCAGTACAGAAGGTGTACCAGGGCCATAAATTAGGAAACAAATTAACAATTGTTATTACGTTTTGTTCTAGTCGGTCTCAGTGATTGAAGAATAAATAATTTGAATAATTCTAGGGGCCCTGAAAAACACAGGTGCGGTTCCTTACACAGCTTTGCTAAAAATGGGAGTGTTTGAGGAAGGCTTGAAGGCAACTCCACCTGGGGAAGCCACAGCACCTCCCCATGTTCATGTCACACAACATCTGCACTTTGGGTTTCCCCCTACAAACTGTGGTAATTCCAAGGCAGGAATTTACGACGGGAGAGATCTTTTCAGCATGGATTTGTTGATGCTTAATCCCATTTGGAGTGCACTACGTGGAGTTTGAACTCCGCCACTCTATTTACTCCTGCCACTTAGAGGCACTCATGGTCTTTGAAAAGACATGTTGGAACAGGAACAGGCAGGTGTTTTGTATTTCATTTTGGCAGGCAGGTTTTAAGAGAAAGAAATTATGAGAATGGTGTTGTCTCTGGTGGTGTGTATGGCTTCTAAAGCTGGACATGCCCTCCAAAACAGATTTTAAAGAACGATGCTTTTTCTTCTTTACATGCGACACAATTACATCTATTTGGTGAGAACTCAGCTCCAAGCATTTTCTTTTCTCTCCACAAATTGTTACGGATCACTTTTTGGCACAATATATTGAAAAAGGAGTAAAAAGCACAGTGGTCACTTCACTTTCTAGTGCCAAGGTATATAAACAAACACATTTTAAGAAAATGCCAATGGTGCACCTATGAAAGAGCTTTGCACTGGAACAGGCCTTCCATATTTTCTTTTTGGACCAGCAGAAGTTTGTAGACCCCTTGAGCATCTTCAGGTTCCCCGTCTCCTTCCTTCTCCCAGCATCCTTTCCATCCTAGGAGCCCCAAATTGGGTGCACCTTCAGGACATTGGGCTTGCACTGCGCTGAAGACACTTAAGCTCTGGCTGTGCTCATTTTCCACTCAGGCACCTCCCCAGGAAACTGAACATTCAAGCCTGGCATATGGATTCTGGATTTGAGTATGAAATGTACATTTAGAGGCAGGTACTATGCACATGCTGTGTATAATCCATGTTGCGTGGCATCCTTGCTAAAATAAGGAGAAGCTCCAGCAAGCAGAAGCCCTGCATGAGTAGCTATTTTAGAGCCTCCAAAAACTCCCAGTGCAGAAAAGGTGGCTCTGTGTAGTTTTGATAACTGCCTTTTTATCCAAAATGCCTTTTATCTTCCCTAACTCTTTAATAAATTTTGTTTACATGCAGAAATGAGCTATACAAGAAAGTAATTATTACAAATTAAGATAGATATATGCATAGAGCTGAGCAAGAGGCTGTGTTTTCATTTCTCTTTTCTGTCCTGTACTTACGTATCTGTAAACCCAGAGACCAACCCATCCTCACAAAGGTAATTAATTATTTCTTAAACGGCAGGTAAAATCACCAACATTGGAACTCGAGTGCATCATTTTCAACCTCTGTTGACAAAGGCAGCCGTACCACCCTGGAACTGGATGCTAAAACCATGCATGTATGTATGTAACATATATCTGTATACATCTACACACATTTGCAAGGAACACGTTCCATTTTTCAGGCTTCACGTTTCTGGTTTTCCCAAGACCAAAGGGAGACCGCATTTATTTTTTAAAAATTGCTACAAATGACTGCACTTTAGAGGGCCATTGGACTCCATGACCTGCAGAGGTCCCTGCCAGCCTAAATGCCTCCAGACTTCTAGCTGACATTGTCAGACACCTTTCTAAATCTCAACACACAAAACTGATGCAAATTCTGACCAAAGATTTAACTTCTGTCACAGTTTAGAGACCAGGGTTTCTGGACAGATAAAATATTGCTGATTAAACCAACCAGCACAGTCAGGAAAACAAGAGAATTTGTCTGAGCCAATGAAGCCTGTGTCTGTGTCAGTTCATCTGACAAACTGAGGTGTGCCCCAAAAAACTCACCTAAGGAAGCACAGCTGTAATGGCTGTGTTGAGCTGCTCTGGGTCAATACAATCTCCAAAACCCCAAAAACCAGGTGGCCCAAATTAAGTGACCAAGAGTCAGCCCAGACTGGCCTTCAAATACTGACAGGCAAGCTCTGCTTAGCTTGAAGCATCCAAACCATCTCAGCTTAAACTGATGTGGTTTCAGAAGGCAGAAATTACGAAAAGAAACCAAAACAAATCAGTTAACATTTGGAAACATCTGAGGAAATAGAAAGACAGGCTTTCACTACATTTCCAAAAATCCAGGGGCACTTAAAGAAAACTGCAGTGAGCACACAAATGGATAAAATAAGAATAAAGAGGAGGAGGCCACTTAGGGCAGCTTTGTCTCTGAGGAGTGTGACATCCCCAGGGCTGGGGAACAGCAGCACCAAGGCCAAGAGCAATCACTGTCTCCGTGTAAACTCCACTGCAAACTCCTCGCCCCTTCCTCTGCAGTAGACGAGTGGTGCTATTTGTTTTTTTTCAGTCTTTCAATGAAAATAAAAACCCAGAGTTACCCAAAAAACTCCCAGAGAGCCCAGTGGCTCAGATTGACTGTGCCAACCCCCTAAAAGGCAACAGGTGTTGTAAATAAAATCGCTTGGCCTCAGTCCCACGTTGCCTTGATTATTTATTCTGGTTTTCTGAATTAGTGTCTGGAGTTGGACAGATAAAGGACTGGGACAGCAGACAATTAACTGGCTAGTGGTAATGACAGCTGTTATCCATATGCTGACAGGAGGAGGACTTGATTTCTAGCAACTGGAACCAAAAATATGGGGTTTTCTTGAGAGCACCTGAGGATGGATAGGTGAGAATTAGTGCTCCACTGAAGAGGGAGTTTCTCAGAGTCCCCACAAAACGAGGTCAAGATGTTAAATGAGATACTGTACACATTTTCAGCAGGAATATAAAGACACTCTCTTTCTTTTCTTTCCTCTTACGGATTAAATGCTTTAAATATTTTAATATTTATGCACCAAGGGGAATATGAATATTGTCCTGACACACTCCAAACCAATCCTGCAATGCAAATAGCATGCCAAGTCTGGAAGGCATATTGAACATGTTCTCCGAGGATGATATCATAAAGGTTCCCACAATGGGAAACACATGGCACCGGTTCCTCACATTCCCTGACCTGGACTCATGAAGCTCCGCTCAACTCTAATCACTCCAGTGACAGAATCAAAAGAGCTAAAACTGAGACAATAACAAACTTGGGGAGCCTGAGCTTCACGCACTAATCCTGCACTGAGATGCACATATTTTATCCAAGACCCAGGTGTATTCTCTAGTGCTCGCCTGAAATTCAGCACAACATTTTGAGCTCGGTCCTGATGAAAAAATGCAAGGCGTGATCTGGAGCTGTTTATTACCAAGCGTGTCTCGGAAGGGATGACATTAAAGCAAACCCCTTTCTCCAACATAAACACACACATGTTCACTGAAATACTGAAAAATCTGGCAAAGGCATTCTACACAAGCTCGAAGTTAGCAGCTGGAAGTGCTATTGGAGCTGCTGCAGCTCCGTGGAAGCACTTAATCATGCTGAGAAACGCTGCCTCTGCCCTGGGAGCTGCAGTGCTATCTCCTTTGTCTTCCCAGGGCTTTGCACACCCTCAGGAGCTGTTCATCCTGTCTGCTGCTCCTCCACACGCTGCAGCTCCTCTGCCTCCACATCCATCTCTGCCACAGCCCCGGAATCCTGAAGCCACAAGGCGGCTGGACGAGATGGAGATGTATTTGGAACGGCAGAGCCTGAATCTCTGACACCAACCTTTCTTGGGACCATTGTTTTGGAAAAGCCATCCGTGCCTATGGGATGCAAAATTAGGGGATATGTTGATGGGGAGCGTTTACTGGCAAAAATTATGTAGGAAAACTGCTTCCGTGAAGGTGGTCAGAGACTAAAATTCTCCCTTTTCTTCCTGCTAAAAGTCACACATGTCTGAGAAAACTTTTAAAGCCTTTTTTTGTCTCTGCAGTTTACAAAATACCTTCGGCTCAGGCAAAAAATTTTACTGTTTTGACAAGATACCTGATACTTCCACAGGCATCTCGTCCAAGTTGAGAAGAAAATTCTCAAGATAAATTATTTAGAGGGGAAAAAAAATGGGGAACGCAACTTAGTTCACTAACACATACATTTTACTCATTGATTTGCAGAAAGAAATTTCTACTTTATTTCCATGGAAGCCACAGTGTTATTTCCACTTTGTACATGAGATGAACGGGAACACAGAGAGATAAAGTGAGTTATTGAGGAGAAAACCAGTAAAGAATAGACTAGGGATAAAACCCAGGCTGTCAGACTGCTGCTTCAGCACACTGCTGTCCCCAGGGGAGAGAAGAGAGGACTAAACAAAAAACCAACAAACAAGCAAAAAAAAAAGCTTAAAGTTTTCACATTGATATTTCAAACCTTTCTGTAATAAAGAAAAAAAGATAGATGAACTTTGTACTTGAAAATGAACTGCAATTGTTTAGGATGTATAAACTACTCTCATGTGATACATCAGAATGTGTCATTGTAGGTAAAAGCTCACTTGATAATGGAAAACTTTTAGACAAAACGGGAGTCAAACATTAAAATCACACAGCCTGTGCATCTCAGAATAGGCACTATAATGTGAAAAAGGTCATAAAATCCCATGCCCCCCATATGTCACTTCTATAGGAGGCCCAGGTGTGTTGGGAACACACCCCTCTGTCCCAACTGCTGAACAAGCTCTGCAGGTACTCACTCTATTCTGTCCCAAAATAATGGCCTTTGCTTCAGTGACTGTTTTGATCCTGAAGAGCAATTTATTTCTCCTAGCCTGAGAGACAGAGCACAGGAGAGGACTAAGAGAACTAACCACCCCAGGGAGCAGAGCAATGAAAGAGCAACAAATAAAAAGCAAACAGGTGATCTCATGACGAGCTTTAAAACATCCTCAGATCACTCCGAAACCGCTCAGATTTTTATCAAACCTGTATTTTTCACATATTTGGACGGGGGGGGGGGTGCATGGAGTCACTTTGCTCCATCTGGCAGCCTCTTAGAGGATTTGGAGGAGCAGGAAAGCACGTGTGGGTCTAGAGCTACAGAGGGGAACTCACGTCTGCCTTCATGTGTTTGGCTGCAGCCAGGGCTATAAATACACTGAGATCCACGTAGATACACATACCAATAAAAAGATACATGTTTTTATACAGATGCATATGAAAGGCTGTCTTAAGGAAAGAAATTTAAAACCTTTTCTTTTTTTTCAGAAGCTCTTTTAAAAAAAACAAACCCCCAAACTCTTTGCTCTTCCTTGCTGCTCAGGAACACACGAGGAAAAGAAATATGTGTGTTTCCTTGAGACACTTTAACAACCCCTCTTTGCCTTCAGGTTTCTTTTTCTCCAGTGGTTTTTATATAGTTTCCCATTTAAAAAAATAAAATAAAAAAATCACTGTGAGACAAATGCTCACCTTCATCTCTGGAAACACAGCAAGAGGATGTTTTCTGCCTTAGCTGTGCCCCACTGCTGGATGCTGGATGTTGTCACTATAGTTACAGGATTTATCCCCACAAGGAGCTTCCTTACGGGCAAATCAAAATGGTGTGTAAATAATAAATAGTGGAGACTTCATCTCCTACAGACACAGTGATTTATGACCTGTTTTCTCACATGCCTTTCACTTCAGAAACTTGGCATGTGGTTTTACATAACCTGACGTTTTTGGAGGACTCTGTTTAACCCTTGCTTTGGTTGGTTGTACCTGACAAATAAAACACATCTCAGGGCCTTCCCATTGGAGTAGTCACAGAAAATGGACTAAAATATATACTCTGGCCACCAAAAAGCCTCTAACAGCAAAATAAAAACAGCAGCTCAAAGACATTTCTGTTCTTCAGCCGAGCTTTGTGAGACGAGGCGGTTTCAGTTTTTTGAAATGAGAAATACCAAGTTCCTAAAACCCGAAGAAAGATAAATAGCACGGCTGAGGTTTCTCCTTTTAACAGCCAGTTGCACAGAAGAAGAAAGGAAGGCTTTGGGTGGAACCCCAAAAGTGCACGTATTATTAACTGTGACACACGAGACACACACCATGGTTTGGGTGGAACAGCAGGTAATGACCCTGGATGCTCTTCCTGAGCCAACTGATATCACTCCCTAAAGGACACAGCCTAAAATCTACTTGATTTCTCTTTAATACTTCTTCATAAGTAAATAAAATAAATTATCAGGAACAAAATATTTTCCCTTTCCTTGCTTAAGTCACAGACACACAGGCCAGGCTTTGAACTCCCAAATATAAGCTCCTCCAATGCCAGGAGAGCAGTTCCCTTGTTACTGATGAGGTTGAGAAGACAAATATAGGTTGTGGTATAAAAATGAGGCTTCTACCTCTTCACAAACTCTTCGTACACTCACTGATCCTAAATTGCAAATCTTAAGGAAAACAAGCGGTGCACTGGTAAATACAGTGTTTAGAAGATACAAAAGGCATCTCCAAATTGTTTTCCTCCCATATTTTCAACGTGAGCAGAATTGATTTTAAAAATAACCACATTTATTTACTTATTTGGTCCAGTAAACTTAAGATTTAGGTGAGGAAGTCACATCAGGAAATAGAATCGAAGCTAAAAAAAGAAAATCAATTCTATTAGACATCCTTGTGCTGAATGAAACCTTCTGCCAGCTGTGCACGTGCACTCCCCAAACCTGAGATGAGGATGGCTGACGGGAGCCCTCGTAAAGCCTGACCCACTCCTCATAAAACAGGCACTTCAGGCACGAGCAGGGACGTGTAACAGAGACAAACTGCAGCAAATGCGCTTCTCCAGCCATTGCGGGGGGGGAACACACCCTGGAAAGGGCAACAGGATGGTCCCAGTTAAAACTAAATACTGTTTAGGCACAGGCAAAGCTTCATAATCATGAGCTTGTGAGGCATAACACCAGAGGAACACGCAGAACCAGGATCTAGGGAAGGCTGGTTGAGATGGAACATCCCTCCCAGGGTCCTGCTGGCAACTCAGCATAAGCTGATATATCTGAGCATCTATAGAGAAATGATGCGATTTCACTGTCAGCACAGCGGCTCTAGGATGTCTCAATCGGTTCCAAAATGTGTCTTTCCACCATGTCGGGATGCAATGGAATTAAACCAAAGCTTTATTTCCTTAATGGCTTGTCTAGATTTCATTTTGGATTTATTTCGCACGGGAAACTCGCAGTATTTATAGTCAGCATCATAACTTCCCACGGCAAACGAAAGGATTGTTTCAAGACACTTTCACACCTTGACATTCACATCGAGAGCATGCTTGATGAAACTGCCTGCCTACAGAAAAAGATTTAGAAGGAAAGTGTGGCCTTTTGATTCAATTTACATGTTTCTACCAAAAATTGCATATTATATCCAACTCACCCCTTGAAATACTGTAAAGTAGTGCACAGGCTACAGTTTCCATTCTGTAACTCTCAATATTAAATTAATATTTGTTTAGTAAAATGTCTTAAAGGTGTAAGAATTCTCAAGTCTCTAGTTCAAGCCAGCAGCCTAAAGAAGGAGTAGAACTGCAGTGTGGTAGTTAGTAAATTACTTAACTAGCACAATTTTAATCCCATGTCTAGCCTATTGCTCTCCTGACAGTCATCAGTGGGTGCAACAGAAGGAAAATAAAATTTCATTTGTACACTTTTCAGCATTAACTTTTAAATTAAGCCAAGGCTTCAAAATGGATTTTTTTTTTCTTCCCCTTAAATCTGCTCACATCTTTAGCCAAGACTGGCACTTTTCAAAGCAACACTAAGGATTTTTGAAATGCAGTGAGGCAGTAATTTATCTGTGTGCTTTAGTTAGAGCCACCTGATTGATCCAAATTGTCACTATCACTATGCTACAGAACATTCCATAAACAATTAACTGCATTCAGCATTGTTGTGGTTTAAAAACATAATTTGATGGGAACAATTTGCATGGAGTTAAGAGACTGAATCAGACAAATGATAATAACCAACACTAACAGGAGACAAACAAGACAAACTCTCTTAAAATGGTTCATTACATTAGTAAGTGAATGATCATTTGCTGATGGCAAAAAAGCAACTACTTAGTAATGAGAACTCTGTTTGGAACAGCAGCCTATTCACAGAATGTTTTCAGACAGTTTACCCATAAGAAAAGAGTAAAAACCAACAACTTAGAGACAAGTATATTATGTAGTAAGGAAAATCAAACAGCGCACAGCTATTCTAGGTGGTCAGACCCAAACATCAAAGACAAGCTGTAAGTCTGGAAAAAACAAATCACAAAATCACTTACATCAGCCAAACATTGAAGAGGCCTAAAAACACGCAGGACAAAGGGGATGCACAAGTCACACAATCACTGCCCAGTTTCTGGCTCCAGTAAAGAAGGATATCGGAACATCTAAGTGTGACAGCCCAAATACCACTGCTCAAAGCACGGCTTTCCCTCTCCTGGAAACACCATCTAGACATTCCTGGGATAAGGTTCTGACCGACACCTTCAGAAGAACTTCCTCAGAGAGAGCTAAAAGTAGCTGCACCAGACTAAAGGGAGGATTGAATGGTATCTGTAGGAAAGACTCACCTCAGCCATCCTAATGTCACCGGAGGGAAGAGAACACCCTGCAACTCCCAGCTGGAAGCATCCTCCAAAGGTGGATGGATATTGATTCCTTCAGAATCTGAAGGAAGTGGTTGCTTTCAGAGATTATAAAGGAGTTGGAACTGGTGAAAAAAGTCGGGAGCAGAAGCCACAGCAGGAGAAATGTGAGATGAGCCTGAGCAGAACCACCTGTGTTCTGCAGCAGCCACAGCAGGGGTGCAGGGGGGGGTGCAAACAGGGCACACCTGCGGTGACACAGCTCCAGCTGACACACACGGCACAGGGGGAAACAACCACCTTAAATAAACAGGCCTCTGACATCGACACGGCACTTAATTAGGTTTGGGAATAACAAGGAATTGGTGGAAACAAAGCAGAGTATGCGGAAAGAATTCCGAAGAGAAAGCTCTCATGAACATCCCCTTTTCAACAATTCCTTGCTGTTCCCTACAACCCTAAGAACAAGCAGTGGAAATCAGTGTGGGTGAAGTACAGCTGAAATTTGCTTTAAAATACACTAAACCCCTCAGACGTGGAAGTACTGTCCATTTTAAGGTGGGTTTGGGGTTTATTCTCTGTAACATATTCAGTCTCCACAGAACTATACCAAAGCCAGACTACAGGAGCTGGAACCTTGGCTTTGAAACATCTGTGGCAGCAGCTGGAGCCGTGCCAAAGGTGTATCGTTTGCTTGGATAGTTAATTCTGTTTGCCACCCAGCCAAAATGAATCCCCATATACCCATCCCGTGTGGAATATTTTCCTCTTCCCTTTCTTTGCCCTGGTACAAATCATAAATTTATTTCCAAAGGGATCCAGATGCAAACCCTCGACGTTTCTGTAGGCAAAACAAACCACGACTTATGTTCTTCTTGGCAAACCCACCATGCAAAAGGTGCCTGGAGATATGCTATACTGATTATGAGATATTATTGTGGGGTTTTATTATCCTTTTAAACAATAAAACAAGAAAAGAAACCAACATAAAAGCAAGCAGCTCTGTGCCAGATGTAAGGATTTAATGCTCTCCATTCCTGACTAGCAGTTGGAACATGTGCTTCGAATATGAAACTTCTCTAAGTCTCCCCAGGTGAGCAGTTGATCTTATCTTGCAATTTCTGCTTCTTTTCAAACAGTGCACAGCACAGCCTAGCAGCTAAGTGATCCTAAGAATGTTATAGCTAAAATAAAGGGGGGGATTTTATTCTTCAACACCATCTTCCTCAAGTAAACATTACACTCCAAAGAAAAATTTTACTGCAGTATCAGCTCAGGATCTTAGGAGGGAACAAGGGAGTATGGAAGAGCTTGGGGCTTGTCCTCCCCTCATTTCTTTCGTATTTAACAGATCTTTCCTACAAATCTGATATCTCCACTCAGTCTTAAAATCCCAGAATTTAAAAATACTTTTTGGTCACGTACAGTGAAAAAGGTTTTTGAAGGTGCAGTAAAATAGTCAATATAAAAGATTGGGGCTGAGCTCCTCTTCTTCAATAGGTCTGAATAAAACCCTTGCAAACTTCCAGCTCTAAAACTGGGGCTTTGAAATCTCTGAAGGACACACATATACAAAGAGAAAAAACTTCCTCCTGCATTTATGGCAACTTTAACATAAAGTTGTACAAATTAAGGAAAAAAGAGCATTTCCCTGGAAAGCTCTGCAGATGGACAGTGCCTTTCCTTCATTAGATTCTCTTACATAAGATCCACCTTGAGGGAAGAAAAGTATCCTTAAAAAAAAAGTTATTTTAGAATCTCAGCTTCTAATTTTCTTCGAAGAGGACACGATGGAGACAGTGAAATGAAAGTAACGTCTACATAAACAAGGAGCAAATCAGCTTTCACTTGTGATAAATAAATTATGAAGATGTTTGTTCTCCTCAGCTGACATCTGTGAAGGCTGAACTGCTAAAAGGAGCATTTAGCTCACTTCAGAGAAAGCTGAAGTATCTTGCTACTAAATTCTGTTTTCCAACTGGTTCTTATTTACAGTAGAGTTATTAAATATTTATTAGAGCAGAAAGCAAGTATTTTCAATTGTCCTAACTCAATGTCTTTCAGTGAAGTAATAGCTTGCTGAGATTTTTTACATGAACCTACAATGTCATTGCCAAGAAAAGACACAAATGGGCCTCCACCACTTGTACACAAAAATACATTTGCCTGATTTTCTGTCAATTTAGTGGTTGACAAGTTGCTAAACAAGGAAGAGCAACACTACAATAATAGCTGACAGATGCTGTTTCCACTGACTTTCAAATTCCTTAAACCTTTCCAAAAGCACATGCAGAAACTGATCTGCTTGTCTGTCAACGTGCAATTCCAAGCCGTGATGTCCTGATACCACCAGCCTATCAGTTTACGTGGGATATTTTTACCTTATCCAAACGCCCGCCAACCACAAAAAACAGAAAAACATTCAACAGAACAACTTGTCTTTCTGCTTGCAGAACATACTGCTGCAAAGTGGCACCTGCACCAAGTTTCTAGGGTCTAAATTAAAAATATGAGCACGGTGTTAAATTACACGTGATTTCTGGCACCTGGTTATGAGGAAGACCACACCATCCCCCGGTCATTCTGTGCTGGCTTGTATATCTTATATATTTATTTGCTTTTTTCATTGTCTACGGCCGAGCTGTAACAGAATGAAAGGTAAAAATGCTACTGTTGGAGGACACCTAACGCGGCCAATAGGTCTAAACCACGGTGCTGATATCATATAAAATTAAATGTCTTGTCTATTGGTTTCAGTTTCCTACATACTACACGACACACAAGTTGTGTTCTCAATAATTAATGCCATTTGCACAAGCTTGTTGGCAAAACTTACTATGTTTGCCTTTAGCAAAGATTTTATCCCTACTTGTATATTTTACCCTTGGAATTGAAACGCTGCTTGATTTTTCACTATGTATTAGGAAGCCATAAGCAAGAATGGATCCTAAACTGTTCATGGAAACTAATGTGCTGTCAAGGTGATTTCTTTCTAAGCAGTCACTGGGATTCAGTACAGGGAGGCAGGATTCATCTCAGCTGCCTAAATGGTGGGCACTTAGTAAATACCAACTGGTGGCATCCTGAACAAAACAACCCCCTGCTCCATTCCGAACCACATCTGGAACATAACGCTGAGGTTACGGGGACGTAACACAGCTGGTTTTGAGAGTCCAGGTCTGTAAAGGTCTTAATGCTCGTAAGAGAGAAAGAAGATGCCAGACCGACTGTACCAAACTGAGTGAAGCTGAACTGTCCTGGGGAGGGTTTGGTTTAACGCAGAGTGTTCCTGAGAGGAGGAGCAGCAGCTGAACATGGGGAGAGGGAGACCTTCCTTTACTAAAAAAACAATCCCCCCACAGGCAGCAGTGGCCTGAGGGGTCACAGCATGGCCCGGAGCAAGGCTGAGGTGCCTTGTCCTCCAGCCTAGGACACACACACCTGAACTACACAACACTCTGTTGCAACAAACACAGATTCTTCTCCACCTCACTCACTGACTTTATTTCTCCTTCCACACGGGACTGACTACTCTGAGAGGACACAAAACTCATACTCAGGGAGAGGCAACTGGTGGAAAATCCTGTAGGAAACATACAGGTTGGGTGCTCTGGTATTTATAAAAAACCAGCTGACTTTTACATAGAGGTCCTCTGCTGGCACATGAGCAAGGATGTGGGTTAGCAAACAAAATAAAAATGCACTGGAAATGTGCACAAACCTGACTGTTATTATTATTCCTCACTGAAAATCACAGCGTGAATGCTTTCTCATCTCATCCATTACTAGTTAAATGGCAAACAAAAAAGCCAGAAGCCACAGAAATACTTTTTCCTTGTTTATTCTTGTCACATTGATTCTATAAGCACACACATCACTGTGTTGCATTTCCTTTTCAGGCTATCCAAAATCCTTTCTTCTGGGGAAATGTTAATCACGACCCAAAGGTAAACAAGGTTTAGAGGTAATGCAGTTCCTTTGGGAAGGCAGGAAATAGGGTTTTTTATTTGATTTCTGGTATTCAGAGGTGGTGTGCAGGCTACAGCAGAAAATGCCTCCCTGCTTACCTAAACAAGTAGTTAATAAAAAAAGTCTGCAAGACTTAACACTCTCTAGCTGCTCCACAGAACCCTTTTGAAGGGTAACACTCAGCAGCTGAGCTGCTCCATGCGCCCTGCTATGTCTGAGGAGGGAGCCTGAAGGACAGTGTGGTCCCCCAGTTACTTTAATCGTTGTTTCATTTCTCTGGGCTGGGGGCTGTAGGTGGGCAAGGAGTGATTTTTAGGCATTATATAATGGGGGTGGAGGAGATGAACTACTGGCACCTTAAGCACTTTCCAGATTTCGGTCACTGGCTTGTGGCACTTTGAAGCAGTAGA
Organism: Sclerurus mexicanus; assembly: GCA_013396755.1. Classification (NCBI taxonomy): domain Eukaryota; kingdom Metazoa; phylum Chordata; class Aves; order Passeriformes; family Furnariidae; genus Sclerurus; species Sclerurus mexicanus. The sequence goes on from VWZF01002002.1 coordinate 823,118, forward strand.
GAAAAGACCCAATAAAGTTGGTTTAGGATAATCCAGAAGCTCTAGAGATACAGCACACTGCAAAGGCGGCTGATCTAGGACTGAAAACAGATTTTCTTATTTACTCTAAGTGACAGCTGGATGAATTACACAAATAATCTGTGTCTCTCCATTTCCTTCTATCCATCAGACCGTATTTATCCATCTCTTCTGCCTATATTCAACTTTACAAAGCACATACAGTACAGCTTAAATTATTCATTTTCTGTTCAGTTCCCTCTAACACCAGTTTCAGTTCACTGACCTGTATAACTCATTGATTTAACTAACGCATTATCTACAATAATACATATTATTAACTAAGTTTGTTCTCTTAAAATATTTCCATGACAACGTATCACAATAACACCCTCACATTTGTCTGGACTATAAAATGAGTTCTTCCTTTTCATATCATTCCCAGAAAAAGTAAATTAAATATAGATTGCTCTAGTCCTGTAGCAGTAGCCAGATTAGTAACTGATACCCCAATCTTGCTCTCCCTGAATAAACTGCACAACTCTCAGGCCCCGTATTCCCCATGCCATAGGAATTATTAATCAACATTTTCTGCTACACTGACATACACTAGTAAAAAATGTAAAATCTCTGAGGATACAAAATGCTCTCAGCTTTCACCAATTCCAAAAGAGAGGCATTTCATGCAAAGACTAAATAAAAGGCTTTTTTGGAGTCACAATAAATACAGAACTGCACTGAACCGCTGCCAGGAAAAACTGCAAATTCTGCCCTCCTCACCTAACTCAAATGTCTTGTACCTCCCGGGAAGGGAATTCCTGCCAACATCATATTCTGTGTTTTCTGCAAAGTCATCACTGAATCCAATGTGTAGGACTGCAACAGATTACAGAAGAAATGAGAACATCATTAGCACAGCTACAAAAAGCTGGAGAAATTATGTGTGGTGATGCACTCTGGTAGAAACATTAAAGCGAACTTGTAGAGTTTGGAAAACCCAGTTCTGTCTGTAGCTTCACCTACTCTTCCTTTCCTTTCTTGCATTAGAAAAGCTCCAACATTTTGTCCCATTAAAATAGTACTTTATGTCACTTAAACGCTGTCATGGTCTCTAGGATCTGCGGGCAGGAGCTGAGGACATCCTGCTGTTCTGTGAGAGGGAAGGAGGGCACGGGACACTGCAGGGCTGGCTCCTTCCAATGAAACCTACTCAAGAGCACTTCAGTGCTCGATACTTATTTTCCCAACCAAAACATTTGTTTTCATCCATGTTTTTAACTTGTTCTTTCAGGTGTTAATGTTGATAAACTTAAATCTCTTTGCAACTCTTATGGAAAAACAAGCCAGGAGCTGGTGGGACTTTTAGCAAAGAGTTTTTTCATTTATTTGCTGACACCTTTCCTAATGCAGCAACTCCGGCAATGTGAAACTAATGCCACCCTTACTCTCCACAGTCATCTCCTGTTGGGCTGTTTTGACCTTTGTTCGTTAAAAAAAAAAAGAAGTGTTTTTGTCTTGGTTTTAGAATTTAAATCGTAACTGAATAATCTTAATCTCTCTGCAGCTACAGATCATGTGAGCCTCCAGGTGCTGTGAGTGTGCCAGGGTGCCACAGCCTTTGGAAAGGCGATACTGGAGCAGGTTACCCACCTGGAATTTTCCTTTTTAACAACGTGCTGCAGGGTGGAAACGATGTTTACAATCCAAGAGGCTTAAAGGAGAGCACGTACGCTGAACCTGCACCTCTGCTGAGGACAAAAGGGGTGCTGTGATCCTGAGAGGGCAGCCAGGCCAACCTGTGCCCGCCCCACCACAGGTGGCAGCTGAGCTGTGTTGATCTGGTGCCCTCTGCTGATCACTGCCTGAGCCCAGGAGGAACCACACCACTCCACCGAGCCTGTTTCCAGCTGCTTTAAACATCCAGGCCACGAACCGGTGTCCTTTAAAACGAGTTTTAATGTCCTGGTGCCCCTTGGTGCTTCCATGGCGAGCAGTGGGGACAGCAGGTGTCAACCCCAGCGGTCCCACCAAGTCCTCCTCACACTCGGAGATGCTGAGAAAAGCAGGTTAAAGCAGCCCAGTCCCACCTGCTGGGATGGAGCAGCCTATTCCTGGAGCAGCACCGGCCTCCGGCAGCTTTTTGGGGAAGGAACAGACCTGAGATGCCGTGGCACTGGCTGTGCTTCGCTGCCAGCAGAGCGCTGGGGCTCCTTCCCAGTCATGAACTGGGATAAAGGCTCATTAAAGGCCAGCGCTGCAGCTTGCTGAGGACAACCAGCACATGCAAAGCCCAAAGTTCCCAGCTGGGACTGAAATCAGGACAGGCTCATTTCTCACAGCCACTACTGGCGCTCTGGGTGTGGATTAAACACCACAAAACCCAAAAGCCATAAACCAGTGCGTTTTTAAGCTCTTACTCTGCCTAAGTAAGTATTCTAAGGAGTATTCTGCCTCGTGATTCAACCAAAATGCAAATCAATATTCACAGTTTTAAACTGGCAAATTCTTCAGAGCTCATGATCTACCATGGCTGGACTCTCTCATTCTCAACACCAAGTGGTTCCACTGCAGCACAGGTTCCTATCTGCCCTGACAACACAATTTTGGTTACATTTCTTTCCATATGCCCTGTTTATCAAATGGAAAAAGAAAAGAGCCAATTGCATTCCATAAATAATAGTTTTGACAGTGACTCTGTGAAATGTTGAAAGCATTTCATTGAGTGCTTCAAATATTAAAAATTGAATCCATACATCATTCTGGCTGGAGCCTGTGAATGACTCCGTGGTCGAAAATTGGAACATCTCCTTTAAAACTAGGTTCTCAGGACAAATAACCACATTTATAAGTTGTTTAGTATTTGTCATCAGGCACGGTGTAATTTGAATTAACAACTTTGCACAAATATTCACAGTAAGAATTTCAGCCTAAGAATGTAAAGCAAACACCTCTTTTTCTAACTCTCAAAGTAAGAATTCCACCACATCTTGATTGTGGTTAAGACAGGTATTCCACATGTATTCTCTGTCACGGGAGTTAAAAAAGCAAACCAAGCTGTCATAAACTGTCCTGATCCCTGATAGAGTTAAAAACAGGATTCTAATATATTTTGGGTTTACTCCTGTAACTAGAAGACTTAAATATTCCAAATTATTATATATAGCTATTTTCTGATCTATAGTAAATATAAATTTTTGCTAGTAGAAATCTCACTCTGAACGAAACGCAATGGTTATGTACCTACGGTGCCTAAAAATACTGACAGTACATGGAATTTCACAGACAATGAATTGGATTGCTGTGCCAAAGGGAAGAAAGTTCTTTCAGATAAGTAAATGGGATCTATATAGGTGGTAGAGAAAACTAACAACCTGTCCTCACCTCACTCCTCATGAGACATTTATCCCACCAACCAAAGCTCGTAATCAATGTTTGATGCAGATCCAGCCAGAAATGGCTTTATGAAACCATCACAGCCCACGTTAACCTCGCTGGTTCCTTTGTTTTCTGCCAGCAGGATGGCACCCCCTTCCTCCCCGGCGAGGGCAGGAGCTCAGCCTCAGCACCCTCGGGGACATCAGCACCCGGAGAAGGAGCCCCAGCTCCACACACACTTCTTCCACGCGTCAGTGGCCGCACGGTCCCATTTCACATCACGGGCAAAGCTGGCGCCACCGTGCCATCGCTCACACGTGACCCGAGAGTTTCACCACCCAGTTTGCTGCAAGAAGGCTCTGGGATAAAAGAAAGGTAAAATCCTTGGAAAAATAAACTCGAGCCTGTAAAATATTAGCGAATGTTTTCGTAACTTTTCCAGCAACTATAGTTTCTAATGGATCAACCGGGAGCACATAGAGCTACGTGGAGAAGTCTGAGTGGCGGAGATGGACACGCTACAGCTTTTCCTGTAACACACAGATATCACATCCTCCAAACTTGCTGAAAAGCACCACTTTGGTTATAATTTATATTTGATATGCTTGAAGGTGGACCACACTGGGAAACTCAATATCAAGTTTTTCAGCTGTGTTATTTCAGGGAAGTTTATTGACTCCTGTAGTTGTAAAGGTATGAAACAAATTGATGTTTTTCCCCCACATTAAAGGCCACTAAAAGCACCTTTTTTGTACTTGTGACCGACATACAGAGTTACAACTGGAATATTGCAGGCAGTTCTCAGAGAGCACAGGTTCACTGTATATTCACTGCAGAAACAATGCAACATCTCCAGCAGCTACACTGTTACATGCTATTTGTGTTCCCTTCGCTTTTCTCCCTAAATCAAATTTCTGGGGTTTTGCCCCAAGAAAATGTTTATTCTCTGCCTGCCTTGCACTGTTGCCACAGCTTTTCCCTTCCCTTCCCGAGTCAGTATTTACACTCTGCACTGTGCTTCCCATTATTGCTATAAACACAGAACACTGACCAAAAATAATTTCAATCAAGTCCATGCAGAGGTCCCATGAAAGATCTGAAAGAAAAATCCAATGAAGAAGAAACTAAGACTGCCTGGATGGCCAAGAGCATCAGGTCAGTGTCTCTGGAATTCCAAATCCAGAGAGCTCTCCAGCCCGTGAGAAGCTCAAGGCAGGTAACACGAGGAGTGAAGAGCCTGTTGCCTCTTTCATTTATTGAACAAATCCACAAACCATTTCTTCTAGAGTTTAAGTGAGGAACCACCCTCTGAATATCAAGTTTAGCTTTCGGTCATGTTTACAGTGCTGAGGATGTGACAGGCACTTGAGTACTGTCACAACCACGTGGCAGCTGACACAAAACAGACCAACCATGCACTGAACACCATTTCAGACCGTGTTCTATACATTACACTCTGAAAGACCCTCCAAAGGACCCCATTTTCTCTGCCACAGCTGATGTTTACCTTTGCATTGCTGAAGACAAGCATTTTTCTACGGCCAAGACTAATTTTTGTGGGTTTGTGTTTTGTTTTGGGGTTTTTTTATTCCTATAAAGTGAATATTTAGCTGCTGTCAGTTTAAACGTGGTAATCTCCCATGGCATAGAAAAAACTCCTTAATTTTGGGGCCTAATTTACTTTTACACTAGGAACCCTCCACGTTGCCTGAGAATTATGAAAGATGCTTGGTGAGAAGATAACTTTGTTAGGGACAGAACAGGACAAAAGAGAAAGGTAACCAGGATCTTTCAGGTCATCCAACCTCCAGGAATTATTTACAGTGTGGGATCATAACTACTCCTTGGAAAATCCTTCCCAAGTAGCATTAGTGAAATGAGTAACGATCTTGCTCAGGCTTGAAGATTTACTTCAAACTCTAGACCTGGGAGATCAAAATGTTAAAACCTCTTCAGCTGTAACACACCCAGAACACAACAAATATAAACTTTGGAAGAAAGTGTTTGTAAAGATATTCCAAATAATTTACCATTCCAGTACTTGCAGTTTAGCCCATGAACTGTTTTATTTCTGGCCAGCCTGAGGAATGATTTATTGCTATTTAAACAGTTTCACTAACTTAAAAATTCAGAATACAACAGCCCAGAAGTGTGTAACAGAGAAAGCCTAGCACCAGTGGCATCTGTCGGATGTCACTGATGGCACACAGGGACATGTAGCACCAGGTAGCCACCAACCTACTCTGGCTTCTTCCCCTTCTTAGGGAGGGGGAAACCATAAAACATAAACCACTTGACTTTCTTTTCCTGCTGTAGAATCAGTCAAATAAACGTCATGCTAAGAAGACATCCTAGCAAATTAAAATACACTGAAAATTCCATTTCTTCAGCCCTTGGTAGTATTTGTAGGGCACACCTGGAACATCAAGTAGCTTGCATTTGTTTCCCTCTTCAAAAACCCCATGAGTGTTACCCAGTTAATTACAGGAGACCAAGCCAGGGAGCTGAACAAAATCTGATTGAACATCTTAATATTTTCAACAATTTTGCTTGGCTTTTTTTTTTTTTGTCTTAAAAGAATTTGAGGGAGGGGAAGGAATGAAACAAAGGAGCTGCTTTTCCTACCAGAAATAGGTTTTGATTTTGTCTGGATAATAAGAATTTATAGTGTTGTTGAAAGGCCCTGGAGACAGTCCTGGAGACTGAAGTAATTTATTTACTCCCAGAACAAGCACAAACCATACAAGCACCTGCCCCCGGAGCCCAGTTTAAAGCCTCTTGGACCTGACCTGGAGACACACCTCATGGTGCTGAAACACGGTCCTGAGCTTCCCATTCCACTTGGGACACTTGCTTTCCTTTTCTTTTTAATTTTTTTTTAATATTTTTCTTTTTTTTTTTTAAAAAAAAAGACTGTGTGAAAAGTAAGCTTTCCATCTGGTTGAAAGAATTCTTCAGAAACATGATTTGAAAGTTTGCCTGCTTTGAATGAAGCATCAGACCCCCTCGAGGTCACTGCTGTGGCTTTAGGTCTTTGTTACTAAGCAAACAGAGAAGTTTGCAACCTTCAAAAAGTGGGGGGAAAAAACAGGATATGAGTGCACGCAGACAGACAGCAAACGCAGAAATAACAGCCACATGCATGAGAAGAGCAGTTTGGATTTATGGAGTGTGATGTGCTAATGTGTATAATGAAGCAGACAATCTAATGACTCAGAGTGCTAAAAAAGGGGGGGAAATATAAATCCACAGAAGTCACAAGATAGATTTTCAAGATTAATGGGGATAAGCCAAACATTCCAGATGTTCTAATCCAGGGTCCTTGTCTCTATGCTACAAAAAAAAATCACCTTTCCCAAGGAAAAAAAAACACCATCCATCTTTCAACCTGCACTTTTGTTCCCATTACCACTCACGAATACTCAATTTTCATCTGTCTGCTTTTTCTTCGACTTATAATCAAAATGAAGGAGCAAATGTCCTTTGTGTAGAAAACATTTTAATAAGTGTCTCTGAAGACAAAATGCTAGAGATGCATCCATAATATGTAATTTATCAAGATGAAGCAAAACTATTATTTCTTTTCCCATAATTGCTGTTTAAATTATACGAAAACACTCGTATCAGTTCTAAAACTGCCACTGTCACCATTTTTCTTCTGCTGTAAAACCACAGTAGCACAGCTAAGCACATACTCTATTTACTGGACAAAATTTACTGTTCTAATTACTGGACCTGCTAGAGCTAATGGAAAATAAGAATTATTGGGTTTTGCTCTGAAGAAGAAAGCTGTTCGACAACGAGGTAACAGTGGGATACAAGAGAGACCGGGAATCTGAGGAGTCTACAACTTGCTGTTACTATGGGAACCAGTGATTATAACAAAATATTCACATTTTAATCATGATCCCAAGAGGACTGACATCCCTAAATTGATTCTATTTTTGAATCCAAGATTTTGTTAATTTACTAATCCAATGCCAACCACAGGAAAATCACCTAGAAAGTCTCGAAGAGCCACACTTGCATCAAGCAGCACAGTCGTTGCAGCCCCATCACTCTCTTCACCTGGACTCCAGCATAAGAGTGAGCTGAATTCTGAATTCCGCCTTTCAAAAACGAAAGGTCTGTCCTCTGTGTTAATCTAAGGAATTTAAACTCTGTATTAGCTGTGCCCAGGTCTTCTAAAGCCCCTTTTTGGAAAGGACTGAATAATGTAAGGCATAAAGTCTGCAATCCCACAAGGTCCTCCGACTCCCACACCTCAGCAGCACCTGCAGAGCAAACAGAAGCGTCCAGAACACGGACTGACCACAGGACACAGCAGGCTGCAAGGTTAAAAAGAAAATAACTACTCCAACATTAATTTCAAGAGTTGCCTGCTTAGACTGGAGTTTTTGGGAAGTGTGAAAAGAAGTTCCTAGTCACTGTCAAGACCAATCTAAGAATGTTGTTGCATGGCTACTTGCAAGGTCTGCACTACTCCTTCTAATGGAGACTCTAGAATTCACCGTGACAAACCTGAAATTCCTCCCCTGTCACCTTTGGTCCTTTTTCAATAGGGAAAAAAAAAACAACAAAAAACCCTGAAGCTAAAAGAAGTGACACAGAAAGGCTTTTTCTAGGTAAACGGGCTCATGTAGGAGCAGGATGTCAGAAGTGCCTTGGATGTCTGTGGTGAGCACAGCCTGAGTGCTGCAGGACACATCCTTGGGACACATGTCCTTAGGGCAGGCCAGCCCTTACAACTGACCTAAATCTCACACAGACCTAAAACGAAAGGCCTTGGGTTGGTTTTCTTTTCCTTTTATATTCTGTTTCTACCTTTGCAGTGGGAAGGCAGCCTCGTTCTTTGCTATATTTTACTGGCTCTCCCTTTCAGGTAGAGCAAGCAAAAGAGACCTCGGCGTGACCTGCCACCACGTTCCTTGGGAGCAGCAGCTTTCAACAGCCCTGCAGAGTGATTTATAATCACAGCACGGTTTGGGGCTGCCCAAGGACGAGGAGACCTTTTCCCAACAAATTGCAGAGGGCCAGCAGGCTCAGGTCGGGTCAGGGGTGCAGCACCTCCAGAGCCACAGGAGGGGCAGGCGGTGGGAGGGGGGGGAGGACTGGGATTTTATGGCTCATTATGCATGTGGTTAGCACATTTGAAACTCGGAACTTCCCACAGAAGTGCCCCAGTCGGATGGAATCTGGAGAGGGTGCGGAGCCAAGAACGTGCACACGGCGCGCAGGGCTCCGCTTCTCCTCTCCGCAGAGCAAGAGATGCTGAGGGATGAACGAGGGTGCTCTGAAACACACACTCTGCAAGCACGTTATTGTCCTCGGCCAAAGGAGAACCCCATTCCATCCTTAAAAACCTGCAAGTGCAAAATCCCAAACTGTGTTTTTCGGAAGAGCGGTTAAGAATAAGTTTAATAAGTTAGCTTCCAAATAAAATAAAGAAACCAGCCTTTATTAAATTATATGGAAGGGGGTCAGAGATTAAAAATCCTCTGCCTCTCATTATTAGACTTGAGATGACAGATTCATTCCAGAGCACAGAGGGAAATATATTATCCCAAAACAGGATATGAAGTTCAGTCCCAGTAGATTAGTCTCTGTTAAGTAAATTTATTGTCTAATCTTTTAACTCTCCCCCAAACTGCTGCCCAAAATTCTCTTTCCTAACAGCATTAAAACCCCCTTCCCTTCCCTCTACCCCCAGAGCTCCCCAACATCCAGCCCTCTGGTCTCATTCCCACCAGGGCTCTGCTGGTGCATGAACCTCCTAGAAAAACAAGAAGGGATGGGAGTAGGAGGGAAAGGGCTTCCAACTGCAGTCACCAGCTAATAAAAGCAGGCTGTGCTCTGAAGTGCTCGGCAGAAGAGAAAAGCAGGATAAATGTTTTCCTTGCTTTAAGCAGCAGCAGCAGCAGCAGCAGGCCTGGTGGTGAGCCCTGCCTGTGTGTTTGTGTGTGTGTGCCTGGTAACCACTCTGCAATTTGGACACAGACGTTGACAAAAACCTTCAAAAGAGCCGTACTGGTACGAGTGCGTTCTGGGAAGAATTAAATGTACTCTGTGAGGCTACGAGGCACATCAAACAAAGAGCAACTCTATCCCTGGTTTGTTTACCGAGGCAGAAGCAATCTTCCATACGATGATACGTTTCTAATACGCTGTTTAGTCTAACTTTAGACTCCATGAAATTATTCGCAAAGATGTGGATTCCCCAAAAATTCCAGCAGGAAAAGGCAGTCTTGCCCTCATCCTCCCTTTCATTCCCTTTAATTGCATGAAATTCAATTGTGTGATTTAATTGCACAAAAGAGCCACGCTGTGACAAAACCAAAATGCCAAGCAGAGAACGTGCTGTGAGAGAGAGTGCTGCAGCTAGAAATATTTCTGTACGGGCTCCACGATGCTTCTGGCACCGAGGAGAACAAACATTTCACAGAGATCGCAGGTACAACGTGCAGTGCCCCTGCCGCTTGATTCGCGTGGTAAAAGCGCTCGTGTTTTCTTCCTAAAGCAGGAAATTATAAAAATGCCCCTCTCGGGTCCTTGGCTCGGTGCTTTGCGTGTTTTCGCACAGAGGAGCTGTGATGTACCATCTTTATGCATGGGAAAATTGCAGAGAGCTTGGTCTCACCAACAGAGTGTGCTGTCAGTTCGTTATTAGACCGAGGGCAACATCATTAAGAGAATTATTTTTTCTTGTTGTTTTATCTGAAGATCTACTGCAAATACTCCATTCTATAATAAGATGCTTGAACAGCTATCTCCACTTAAAGCAGTTGGTTTTCACAGCATCTGCTACAAAATGCCATTCCTGGCTCCGTCCTGCCTGGAGGATGATGTGCAGGGCTGAGCTGCACGACTGTTTCTGCGCAAACCCGGCTCTTATTTACTTTGGGGGTTTTCTGGTTCTCTTTAGACTCTGCGTGGGGAAGGCATGGGAATCACAAACAACACATTTGGCAACTCTTCACATCACTGATGGTTGAGACAACCAGTCCTAGCCACAGAACTATCCTTGTGGAGACTATTTTTGCCTCAAATTGAAAAATTTTAACATGGTTACTTGCTCAACTTGCACCCTACCATTTCAGCTCACTGCATTTCCCCCATGTACAATATGCAAATATTTACTACTGAAATTTATTTCTAAAATAACAACCGTGGAACAAGCTCAGGTTGAAAAAAAAATATTCAAGGAAAGAATCCTGCTCTATTTCCTGTATAGCTTTGCTTCTGTTTTAATTTATAACTTCTTTTTAATGTTTCTAGAGATCTTTAATAGATTTAATGTTATTGCAATGACAAAGTGTTACTCAGATTCATTTTCAATGAACTCTTAACACCACAGTCCAGAAAAAGAGAGCTCTGTACTCTTCCCATTGCACTTGAATGCAAATAAGATACACACATAGCAAAGCCTGAAGGTTTCCAGCCAGAAGCCTGCATAACCCATTATACGGATCGTCCAACTTCCCTTTCCTTGGAAATTCATTCTTCAAGCAGTTACACATTTGTAAGTACCCCAAAATACATTTGTTTCTAGCGCTATAAGCCACTCAGCAAGTGGCCTCCCCCTGGTTTGTGTGCTCGAGCGTCCCTTTGAAAACAGCACTGGAGTCATCTGGTGAAAGAGTCTATGGGGGTACAAAGTAAACTGATCTACCAGACATCTGTACATTGCTCCCAACACGATCTACAGGAGACACTGACATCTGCCCAGAAATATTTACGGGGACATGCAGGAAAGGCTCACCCCCCCACACTCCTGGGTGATCAGCTGGTCGAGATCCTCTCAGCACAGTTCTAATTTCCTGATAAGCCTTATGCTCAGTGGCACGGGCCACATGGGCTCCTTACGGAGAAACGCACGGCTATCCAGAGCGCTGAAAGCACTGAGCACATCCACTGTTAATGACATTAACACGAATTTAAAGCAAGCTCCCCGGCTGGGACTTTGGGGAAAGCACACTATGGGCAGGGTTGGTCCCTGTCCAGATGTGTCCAACAGCACCACCCAGTTCTGACCCAGCTAGGAAAAGGCTGAAGGATTTCTCTTTGTCAGTTTAAAGAGGAATACTAAGAATCATCTACAAACATTATATTAAAGGAAAAGATAAATGAGGACAGCAGTCCTAGTGCCTGCCTGATTCCCTCTGCACCTCCCAGAACCAAGTTCCCCAGTCCTATTTCAAGGCAGAATCTATGAAGCAAATCGTCATTGCCATTAAACACAAGCAAATGAAACTAATTTTTCATTGTATTATAAATATTTGGCTAAACTGATCATTTAATGCAAGAATTCTCAGATTACCAGGACAGGAGAAAGGAAAGCAAACACTAATGCTTCTTAAGCTAAAATTCAGATGCACAATGCAAACCAAAAACCCAGAAACCAACTGAGAGTCTATCCATGGATTTTAAACCAAGCACATTGTTCTTGGAGCTTGATCTCTCGTAGGACACAGACTAGACTTATCTCCTGCTAATTTATATGATGTATTCTAAGACTTTAAAAGAGAAATTCTGCATTCTGTATTAAGTGCTGAATGGTCATCCACACGTGCAGGATCACCCATACTTCCACGCTCTATTAAACTGCACTCTCCAATGAGCTTTGCACCACGGTTCAGAGGTGGCCAGAAATATTAATATCTCAGCTATGGAATGCTTTAGTCTAACCAGGCTGAAAGGTCTTGTCTGAGGGACTGGCTGCTTTCAGATTTGGTGCTGATATCAGAAATATTAATGCTCTCAGTGAACCCCGCTGCTGAAATAACGCCCAGCCCTCAAAGCCATGCGAACACACTAAAACTCAAATGGAATTTTCTGTAGAACTGTCTCCATCACCCCAAGCAAAAACGAACAAAAGAAAGCAAAACAAACCCCCCACCCAGACAAAGTTATTTCAAAATCACTCATTATACCCTTTGCACTGGGCAAAACTCGATTTTACTGCCTATTGTACCAGACTGCAACACCCTGAACAACAAAATCTGTGAAAAGTCAGTGCAATCACAGCACAAGCATTCAAGGTGACTCATTAACACAGGAATGTGGCCCGAATATAACAAATTCACACACTTCTCCTTTTAATCCCACTGGAAATGATGAGCATGGAGACAAGCAAAGAAATCCCCCAGAACTCTAATGCCCGGAGTTATTTGTTTCCCTACACTTAAGCACCATCGATCACTGAATTAGGTGCTGCCTTGAATTTCGGATGACTAAGGGAGCCAGGAGCGGGGTGTGAGGTGCAGAGCTTGCCCAGGCTGTGTGAGTGGTCAAACATGCCATTGCGGTGCTGTAATCCCCAGCACAGGCGTTCCTGCCGATGGTGTGCACTGGATACCTCCCCTCCAGCGCTCAGGACAGATAACCATCCCATCGTGTGCTGCAGCCATCCCTCGCACAACGCTTCCCAAAACAGATGGAGACAGCTTACGGAAAAAGTGAAAGGTACATTGCAAGTGTAGTCCAAAAACGAAATAAAAAAAGGATAAAAAAAAAAAAGTTAACATCCTACTAGGCTTGGATTAAAAAGTTAGAGTTCCAGTTTCGTAACGAAAGCCAAACACGCTGAGAGGGTAAGACAGAAATCCTGCCTGAGAAGGATTGCTTTAGAAATCAGTTTCTGAGTTGAGAAACTAATTAGTTGAGAAACTAATTGAAACCCCAGTGCATTATAAACCCAGATTCACTGGCCATTTCTCTGTTGCTCTCAGAAAGAAAATGTGTCATTTCAGAAGGGTCACAACAAAGCAAAGGAAAATATAAGGAAATCTCATACAATAAAAATGGAGTGACTAATGTGGATGACTCAGTTAATTGCATGACTTTCAACTAAGTGTATTCACAGGGACAGAAATAACCCTAAATCACAAGGAATATCTGGGAAAAATTATTTTGGATCAGTAAAAAAAAACTTATGCCAGAACAAATGTCTGGGTCTTCAGAGCAATATCTTGTGTGTGCTGCAGCCAGTGATGGCAGAAACAGGGTCTGTGTCTCGTCCCACTCATCACCCAAGGCCCTCCAGCCCCAGGGTCGTTCAGGTTGGAAGGGAAGCCTGGAATGTCCCTAGGCTAAAACAGGGATCTCTGAGATCAGACCTGGTTGCTCATGGCTTTATGCTGTGTGGTCTTCAACCCCACCGAGGATGGAGACTGCACAGTCTGGGCACTCTGGGGTCCACAGCTCAACTGTCTTCGTGGAAAACAAGCTCCATCTCAATATTCAGAGAGCAGGATGTAGGATGCAGCATCCTGAAGATGAGTCTCTGGCACTGCAGCGAAATTCAGGCGATGATTTTTCCCTTAGCACCTAACAGTGTTTACACTGTATTACTTACAGAACATTACTGCTATCTATCTTCTGTAGACGAGAAGAAAAGCTGCTCATGTGAGCCTTCAGGTGCCAGACCTGAAGCAATGTGGGACTGAGAACAGTTGGTGTAGTAATGAGAGCTCAATTAGCACTAATTTGGGTCTACTTGACCTCTTCACATGGCTTAATAGAGACTACACACCCCAGGTCTGGTACCTTGGCTCACCCCTAAGCATGTGACCAAGAAACATCCACCGTGAAGCCACGAGATTTCCCTGCCATCAGGAATAGCAGAGTTCCCTGATGGATACCAGACCCTTCTCAGGGCTTCAGAAACACACACAATTCTGCCCTAGAGCTAAGGAGAAGGAAGGGGAAGAAACCAGCCCATGATCTATAATATTCGGAAGTATGTGGTTATTGACATAGTATTATATTTATAATTTTATTTCACATAATTGAATGTATCTGTATATATATTCAGTATGATTAAACAGCACTTCAATTTCCTTCCAAACTCTTTGAGATGCTAAAATATCTGATATCCAAATGAATTATGAAGCACCTCTATTTTTTCCCCCTTAGTAGCTACCAAAAGCTGGAAATAATCGCCCTTCTAGAATGATTAATTAAAATAATTTGAATACAGCAACATAGTAGAAAGCCATGACCATAAACTCACAATCCTCGTAGCTGTCACATTTGGCTGCATGTACTGAAATGTAAAATAATGAAATTGGCGACGTGATCATAAATTCAGTAACAAGTATAATTGCTAGTCCTAGAGAAAACTATTAGAGTGGTAACTTGATTTTCTTGTCACTCCCATTCTTCATTAAGCAAAACAAAGAACAAACAAAATGCAATCAATGTAATGATTTTTGAACAAGCATCTAATTGATTTTTCTGCCACTCCTATAATTTACAAATAGTCCTGTAGTAATTGTTTGGCTTAACTGGATATATAAAACAAATGCTCTTGTAGTGATGTTGATTATGTCGTATTTTATCCACAGAGAAGTTATTTAAAGATAGACAAGGTGTTCTATAAATAAAACACATCTTCCACTAGAAAAACTAATATACACTAATAATAAAGTAGGAAAATAATACCAACTAATCTCTTTTAATTTTTGGTGGGACTCCTGCCTCTCTACCATTTCAGGCAGCATCAGCAGGCAGTACAATTCAAGCAGCAGACAGGTCAGCACGCTTGGAGGAAGCTTTCTTTCAGGTGTCAGGGGATGATTTTCCTTGTTAATGCAGGCACGTATAATCACATGGTTCCATCCGTTTTATTGCTCTTCCAAGGAAAGCCAGCTGACTGTACCATCATTCTTTTCTTACTGAGATCTTTGCAGGAGGAGCTGGGCCAGCCTTCACCTGTGCCCATCTCTACAGGAGACACTGAGCGTCCACAGCAAGTTAATGACACCCTGGAGCAGCCGGGTCCTGTGGTCAGTCCTGCCAAGCCAGCTCCATGCACGTGTGCCAGCTGTGCCTCCCTGCTCCACGGGCTTGCCAAGGGCAGAGCCCTGAGGGGAACACGCAGCCCTCCCAGCACCATCTGCCACGCTCTGAAGGAGATCTTTTATGTCTGGAGCCTAAAACATGAGTAATGCCCACGAACAATGGAAATTTCTCATCAGCGACTCCAATACAGATTTTTGGAGAAACTTGTATCACAGCCACCTGAAGGAATTATTTTTCTTAACTGACCAAGAATTATTTATTAATTCTGAATTGGACCCACGAAATTTTAGGTTTTGGTCTTCATGCAGAGAAGTACCGGGGTCTGTTTTCTCTCAGTATTTATTTAGTGAGGTTATTGCCGTCACTGAAAGCAAAAAATGATACATTTCTGTTGGTTTTACCTCCGTGTTCTAGCACACGGTGGTCCATGACACAACATGGGCAATACATCATCTGATCAGCAGGGACATCAGATGTTGGGGGCAACCTGTTAATTGGGAACATTTATCACCTGACAGCCCTGGATGTCTCCCTACTGGAGCCCCTCTGGAAGGATCAGGCTCGCTCCTGATAAATGCAATGCTTTGCATGCAAAGGACAGATGGTGTCTTTGCCATGAGAATCAGAAGCTGGAGACTAGTTCTGCTCATTCTGCTTTTCAACCACTGGCCTTGCTGACTCACTGCTGTGACCTGAGGACACCCAAGTCAGGGGCACCCACCGTTGCTGTGGCAGGTGTACACATTCAAAAGAACGATTTAAATGGATACTTTTGCCCCAAAAATTCTTGAAACAGTACGAGTGAGGCATCTATGCTCACATACAAGCAAGGAGCTACAAAACAGACCGTGGCACTTGGCACTGACCTGTAAAACAACGGAGGAACTGCCTCCAAGTCCAGCAGGGAAGGATTGGTAATTACATGAGCAGACCCGCTGTCTGAGCTGGGCTCAGCTCGGAGTTGTATCATTCGTTATGTCAAGAACATCAACATCTTTCTGGTTTCACATTTCTCAACTTTCCAATTCAGCCAATAACATGAAAGAACATTGAATTTACCAAACAACTGGGGCAATCCCAAGGAAAAATGATGACTCGGAGCCGCAGGCTAACCTCAGAGATTCAGTTTTGTTTGTTTAGCTTTAATGCATCTAAGATCCTTCTCATGATACTTTGCTATAAACAAATAAGTTTTCCAATTGCGTTATGTTTATAACAAAATCTTGACCCCTTACAGCCCACAGTAATTACAGGACTCTATAATAATTACAGAACTGCAATAATCATAGCACTCCATCTTCTCAAAAGGCTAACAAAATACCATCCAAGTGTGGACCACATTGGTGGAAAACACCTGATAGAAAACATGTTCAGCTCTGGTTCCACAAGGTTTTTGTAGAAGAACCCTGGGGTTTTGTATGCCAGATCCATCCCTGATACTCCCTGGCATATGGCTGTACACATATGCTCCACACTGAGCAAAAGCCTTCCCCAGCAGCAGTGCCCAGAACATGAAATCACAACATCGGAATGACTCTCATGGTTCAAATAACCCTTTTTTAAAATATTTTAGGGGGTTTTTTGGTTGGGGGTTTTTTGTTTGTTTTGGTTTTTTGGGGGGTTTTGGGTTTTTTTTGGTTTTTTTTTTTTTTTTTTTACATTCACAACCACATTTTATTTTTCCTTTAGGAAAAAAACCCCATGTAATTTAAAAGACATATTCCTGAAAGAAACCATTCTGGCAAACCACAGCTTTCCTGACTCAGTTTTGTTCAAACCCAAGCACTGATGTCACACCTTTTTCAGACAGTGAGACAGATAGAAAAAAAAAATGCAAGAAAAGAATACAAATTGTTTGTGAGAACAGCTCCACTTCTCGCAGGGAAAACCCTTCCAACACTTCTGCCGATTTACTTACACAAGAGGAGGTCAAAATCTTCAGCAGGTGTAGAGAAAAACATTTCATTAGATTACTCTGCACAAATAGGATGTTTTTAGAGGTTCTGAAACACAGGAAGGTAAAGAACTGTCCCTGAACCCACTCGGGGATCCAACCTTCAGCTGCTTCAGCAGCCTGGTGACTGAGAGTGACTGAGATGAAAAGTTCCAAACAGCAATAGCCAAGTTGGCTACAGCCAGAATTCACCCTCAGTGCCATGGATAAATCCTTGGAAAAACTTCCTGGACTTTGGAAGGAAGTATTAGGACAGTTGAACTGTTATAACAGTTTTACTGACTGTTTCTCCTCAATAAAAACACACCATTTCCCTGTTTTCAGACAACACATCTCATCAATCCGAAGCATTTATTTCTGCAAACACGGACTTGAAACAAAAGCCTTTCCTTTTGTACAGATGTCACTGAATTGGCTCCTTAATCAGCTCACTAGGAAGTGAGCGTTACTGACAGCCTGCAGCACTTGAAAGTGAAGTAAAACAAACAGACCCATCAATAGAGGACAATCAATAGAAATTAAATTTTCCCAATACCTTCTGGAAAGTGTAACACGGGAGGGAAAGAGCTTTTGTTAGTAAGGAGAAGGAGGATTGCTGAAATTGTTATTGAACAAACAACAGCTTTCATTTACTATGCTAAATAACTCCTTCACGTAGGTTTTAACAAAGTCTGGGTGCATGTTAATTCTACCTGTCTGCTTTGCATCACCCAGTTAACACTTCCTTCCTGCACGTCAGAGCGGGCCGTACTTAATTCATAAGGCTTCATCCAGGAATGTTAGAGATTGCATTCAAAAAGCCACCCTGCAATTATCTGACATTCACCATTTCACTGCTCGCTGAACGTCTCAGTGTCTTCATCTCTTCCACCTGATTAGCAGCCAAACCAGCAGAGTCTAGACACACGCTGGCAGCAGCTGCGGGGCTGAGAAGCTGCCCCACAGCGATGCTCGGGGGTCCTCCTTCCCTTTGATAGCAGCAAATTACCCCAGCAAAGATCAGCTCCCCGTATTTATACAGGCCTTCCCTTTCCACGCCGAAGTTAAATGAAGTTGAAGGCAGCATCTAGAGGACAGACCGTAGTCACAGCCTTAAAGGATTAGAAGAAGCCATTGTTTTCGTGTCAGACATGTTTTTATAATACAGACCATGTCTATTCCTGTTATTCCATTTTCATCATCACACCAGCTTTTCAGCAGTCAGCCGACCCTTTCCCACACCACAGTTTTAAAGGCTCATAAACATTATCTTTATTATATTAAGAGAGATTCAAAAATTGTAAACCAGATGTGAAGGCACTGCTGCCAAGAGCCTACACACAGCGTGATTCAATAGGATGTGGGTGCTGTAATGTACTCAAGACAAGTCATTCTAAAGCTCTGAGTTCAACTTGCTGCACAATTATTTTCATCTAGGAAAACAAAAGCTTAAAATAAACTAAGA
This sequence comes from Sclerurus mexicanus, assembly GCA_013396755.1. Lineage (NCBI taxonomy): Eukaryota > Metazoa > Chordata > Aves > Passeriformes > Furnariidae > Sclerurus > Sclerurus mexicanus. Next base: position 841,690 of record VWZF01002002.1, read on the forward strand.
GCTCCCATCTGCACAGGACTAAGAGTGATCCAGTGACCTGACTACAGACACTCTGCAAAGATGCTTCTGTTGGCAGGATCTGCAGACAAAGGAGTGATGAAAAAAACCAAGGATTAACTTTTGTCTTTGCTCTTAAAGAAGCTGTACAATCTCACAGTGTCCACATCCCAGTGGGGAGAGACCACAGAAATTCCATCACCAACGCGCAGGAGCTACAGGTTGGCCGAGTTTTCCCACTCACGCTCAGGGGTCTCAAACTCCAGCGAGGTGCCCAAGCCGTGAGCTCCACTGCATGGGTTGGCTTTTCCCGTGCCTTGAGCTGCTCACACTTCCCTCCCTGAGCTCTGTCAAAGCATTCTCCTTCGGTGCTGCTGCTCCTGGAGCACTCATGGCTTTTCCTCCTCATCGTCCGAGCCAAGTCAATGTCCTTCCCACAAAGCGGAGTCGATCCGTGTGGCACCAGGATTTCTTTTCCCATTCCCACTCGGCAGCGGGTAGCTTTGGTTCTCTGGGTATTTGTGTGAAATCCCTGCGTGGTGATATCTGCAGGAGCTTTTCACCCTGTGTCTCTTGGAATTTACCCCATCCATCTGTAGGTGGCCAGCTTAGTTTTGGAAACACTTGAGAACTTTATATCAAGTCGATTCAGCGTAACCTCAAGAAGCAGCCCTTCCTCAGTTAGGGAGAAGGTTATTGATTATTGGGTTGCGATGTTTTGGGGGGTTTTTTGCGAGTTTTGGGGTTTGGGTTGTTTTTTTTTTAACTCCAAGGCAATGCTGAGCCCATTATTCTTAGAATCCCAGGATCTGTGTTAGCAGACAGAGCATCTTTCAGTGGGTGTCCAGGAGGACAGATGGTGTGCTCCGTGGAGCACCCTCCAGATACCGCCTGACACCAAAAGCAGCTTTCGTTTCTTGTTTAAAAACCAAAGTAAACAACAACAGAAAATCCCAATATAACCAACTCGCTGTGCAAGTAGGGATGTGCCTGGAGCAAAATTTCCCGATTTTCCTGAAAACATGCATTTTGCTCTTTGGACTGAAGCCATCTCCTTTTCTGCTGGCTCTGCCCCCTCAGGGCCACGCACCATCCAGCTGAATAACTGTAAGGTTCTCACTTGCAGGCAAATAGGAAGGAGTTTAATGAATCACAACATTTTGTTCATATTTTGCTTGGAGGAAGCATTTTCCACATTTTCTGCCTCGTAGTGGAGTTCAGAGAAATTCCACCCCAAGCCTGTATAACTGCTTTATTGAGACCAAAAGTTCACTGTCAGATCCCAGGGTTTCCCTACCAACCAAAGCGAAAGAGAAAAGGGGGCAGGGAGAATGAATGTTTCTAGGGAGAGAATTAACTAATGAGCTTGGGTTAGATTACTCCAGAGAGCTGTGAAGAGCAAGGCTGTGAACGGTGCTGGTGCACACGTACAATCACAGCTCGCAAGCTGTGGAATGCTCTTTCACCTATAAAAAACTTCTCTTGAAATTCCTTCTCAGGGACCCAGGATTCACTGGAACTCCACATCCCATCGCTGCACAGTGACAAAGAGCTGTGGATTAAACAGCAGAGTGAATGCCACTCTTGGCCCTTGCCAATTGCTTTCATCACGTCAGGTAAGGGCTGGCAAAGTGGAAATCGAAGCCTGGTTACTCCCAGTTGTTGCTTTGAGTCCTGCGTTGTCCTTTCCTGGTTCAAGCAAGTGTCAGGGGCTCCCTGGGTATTGGAGATAAGCATGGCCAATAAGGCCAGCATGGAGCAAAGCTGCAGTTTGACTGCTAAACTGGGACCTGGACTTCTGGACATAACTTTACAAAACAAGAGAATCATTTCAAGAGTAAGAGATCCCTTACTGCGGCTCCAGGGAGTTGAAAGAAAAGCCAGATGTAGCACAAATTCACTGAAGGACTGTGCTAACTCTACCAACAGGGGATGGTAAGGATGCAGAGATGCGTACAGCTTCATATTTAGATATATACTTTTCCATAAATTCCTTTCAAACTTTTAATTAAAAGCTCAGAAATGTGGGGTTTTAAACAGAGGAAATTAGCTCAAAGGCATTTTCATTTGCAATATAAAAGGGTCTTTCATTAATCCCTAATTAAATATTCTCCACACTTAAATCACTTACACATCCAAATAAGAAAGAATGAAAACACAAGTAATTTCCAAGAAAATGCTACATGCAACTCAAGGAAAATCAAAATAAAAATAAAGAGTTCTACCCTTCCTTCTTTTGTCCTTCTCTAATACCTTTCCTTCCAGGCAACAGCTCCTGAACACCCTCAAGAACAAGTTATTCCTCATTTCCAAAAGACATTAAAAATAAACCAAGGAGATATTGGCTACCCTAGAAAAAATTCTTCTTTCCAAAATTACTAATATACTTTCAGAAAAAGTCCTTACACTGAAGGAAAAGCAAAGGCCATTAGAGATGCATGTGGAAAAAACCCAAAACCAAACCAAAGCTCTAGGATGGGTGGAACAAAAGCTGCTGATGTTTACACATAATTCTTTTTTATATTTTTTTTAAGCAGTGAGAATAAAGAGGCTAAAAGAGGTAGAAGAGCTTCCAGGAAATTTGTGTTACTGGTAATTTTTTTCAAGCAAAGCTTTTCTTAATAAAAGCACAGTAAGGGCAAATTACATTCTGTAGCAAAGAAGATTAAAATACCAACTCTTCTTACACATTTTTCCATCTTACTTTTACCTCAACAGATCAAACAAACTACATTAAAAGCACTATGAAGTTACCCAACAAACAAAATGCATGAAAAAACATGTTGCAAAGAAATACATTTTATATTTAGAGAACACCTTAGCATATTAGTGGGCTAAAGGAAAGTTCTTGCAACAAATTTGATGCAAAGAAAGTTCACCAATATAAACCAAACCGTTTCATGTTATAAGAATTAATGAGACGAGGAGACATCTTCAGCATGAGCATCATCCCTCAGCTTCTTTTCTTGCTTGGGCATTGTTTTTCAACCCTTACAAAACTTTGATCTTGTCCTTGAGATTCAGGATATGGATTTTATTAATCAGCAAAGCTGACTAATTGCTGCTCCCCCCTTCTCCCTGCCAGGGACCACAGACAGGTGTGAGCAGTCAGTGCTGCCCAGGCTGCACCACAGGGCTCAAGTGTCTGCCTCTAAAACCAGTTGAAAGCAATTGTGCTGTATAGGAAAACATAATTTTAGATTTTGTCTTCTTTGTAAGGAAATATTTTAAATATAAATACAAAGCTGAGCTCAGCAGGAACTGAAAGTGTAAATTCCTTCTGGTTTTACTTGCAAATCACATCCTTCAGTTCCCTCATCTGTCCATGGACTAAAACCTGTCTTCAGAAAGACAGGTTTCCTCGCCTGTCCCTCTAAAAGTGTGTCCAACTTCAGGAAGAGGTGCAAAGAGAAAAACAAGCCAAGGAAATTCCTCCTCCTCTCTTCTCCTCAGGGACACAGGAGGAGCAAAGGCAGCACATACCTGCGAGTAACCAGGACTGGCCAAGGCTGCCTGTGCCCCTCCTGCCTGGCAGGTTCTGCTCTCTCAGCAAGCCAGACTCAAAACAAACCTTTTTTCCAGTAACTGTAGCATTTAAAAACCAAACACCATTGCTTTAAAGTCGCTGTGAGAACAACAAGCTCTTGTTCCTTGCCCGGGCTCTGTCCTTATTCTGGTCGGTCGCGACGCCTGTGTGTGTCCCAGCTAATTCCGTGTTCCCGGGCTGTTTTCCATCCCAGGTGTGAACCCCTCTGGGACATGGTCAGAAGGACACGTTGCCTCCCACACAGGTGGAGATGGCAGGGGAAGCTTGGCTTCCACAGAAATCCCTGTCACCCACAGCAAACTAAACCCACCCGCAGCAAACCAAACCCTCGTACAGCGCGACGCGTGCAGGGTTTTCACAAACAGGTAGGGGGAACAGCCACTTCATGGAAAAATGCACCGATCCAACAATGTCCTCTGCACACAAAGTGCTCTGCCCAGCCACGCTGGCACCCACGGGTGCCCGGCACAGGCAGGAGGTGGCTCCACAGCACTCCACCACAGCCATGGACATTCTCCTCCTCCTTTTTGCTGCAGCACACTTGTGTTAACTTCTTTGTAGACGTCTAACGTGTCTGATTTGGTGGCTCACCCCCAGCCTGCTGTCACATCACCCACAGCTCACAACTGAAGGGGCAGGAGGCCAAAAACCCCCAAAACAGCCCGTGCCCCCAGTGCTGCTGCAGAGTCCTGTTACAGGAAGCACTCCCTGGCAGCGGTGGGGTCGGACGATGCTGACTGACGAGCAATGACAGCACTTGTCAAAGCTTGGCACACGTGGCCAGCCAACAAAAGCACAGTGAGCTCGGGGAAGCACAGCAGAATCACTATTTAGACAGGAGTTATCAGATAATTCTATTTCCTGCGTTAGGGAGAGTGTATGAATGCGTCCTGGAATTCAGCTGTAGCTAACAGGCACCACCTCGTACCTAAATCTTTTGAAAGCTCCTCGAAATACAACCTGAGGTTGCACCAGAGGTTCAAGGCAGACAGGGCTTTTTCTGGATGTTTTTTAAATATATCTGGCACTGCTGTGCCAGCAGTAGCAACAGCAAGCACAGAAATAGAAGCATGTAAGCAGATACGGGAGGAAAGCAGAAATGTTGCAAAGGATGAAAACACCACAGTAATGGGAGCCTTCCATTGCCACCATGGAAACCGGGTAACATCACAGAGCCTGCACCCAGGGAGAGGAGCAGCAGCAGCTCCACTGCAGAACCAGGCAGGGAACCCACCCAGAGCTGCAGCAGCTCACCCTGAGCCCTGCGAGGCACCTGGGGAAGCGTCAGCACCGAAGGGCTGCTCTGCAGCACTGACCACTGCAGCCCCAGCCGCAGCATCCCTGCAGGAACAGCAGGCGTGTGGCTCAGCGGGGTTTCCAGTCAACTCCAAAAGCAGAAACTGCAGGAAGGTAGGAAAAAGAGCGCCTTAAATTCTCAAAAGGGAGTTAAAAGAGGCAGTCGACACACTAAGCCCATAGTGGGCAGCACGGAAACTATTTAAAGACACTGCACTGAAGATTCAGAGAAAACAGCAAAAAGAACTTTAGAAGGACCAAGAGAAAGCCGCTGCTTATGGTTAAAGACACCACAAGAAAACATTTTACAAAAAGCGTCAAAGGGTCCAGATGACATAGGAAGGACCATGAACTCCAACAGGGTAAGTGCAAAACCACGATTAGGTGGGGGTAAAAAAAAAAGAACAAAACGCAAACCCAACACTCACAAAAGAACTCATGGAAATGCTCGAAAGTGGTCATATACTCATTTATCAAAAGGAAGAACACTTCCAGAAAGCCTAAAGGACCGTGTGATGACCAAAGCATACAAGGGATACTCAGACATAATTCAAAACCAGAGAAAACTTCCATTCTATCCATGTTCCTGCTGAAAGAAATTCTCATCTCGGGACACCTCTGTGCTGGGGACACCTCAGGAGCATCATCAGGCTATGAAGGGTATCAATGGAGTGAACAGCAAGATACTGTCAAGATGAGAGGTTGCTTCCCTAAATTCTGAAAAGTTTCCAGGATTAAGTGGTGAAAACCATGGAAACATCAACTCAGCAGCAACAAAAAAAAAAAAAAAAAAAGAAAAAATTATAAAAAAGGAGAACTTACTTTTTACACAGAAGTTGCCCTCAGTCAACCCAGTCCGGCTGGCTGAACTCAGACTGACAATATGATTTGAATGACGTCCTCCTACAGGTTTTGGTACCCAGCACTGCCAAATTACTCTAGTCCCAAAACAACGCTACCAACACTTGAGTTTCACTGCCCAAAATCAATGGAGAAGCAAAACGATGACACAAGTACTTTCCTGCTCTGGATGAGGACTGTGAGTTTTGGAAGCAATTCTTTTCCTATATAAACCAACCTAGCGTGTTCTCCCTTCCCTGCAAGTCGTTTTCTTCCCAAGCCTTACATGCAAAAAGATGACGCCATTTCTCTGTAAACACCTTCGCAGTCAGAGATCCAGGTACAAATCAACCAGCAGCACATCTTACAAATCAATATGTACAAAGAGCTTAGCACTGGGAAGCCCAGGGAAATGCAGAACTGCCGAATGGCCTCACCACGGGCTACATGAGAACCATGTGTGCCATTTACTCCTCATTCCCCCTTTCTCCTGCAATTTAATTCCCTAAGTTGTATCAATCACGTCGAAGGAAGTGCCTGAAACCCGACCCACCTTTTAGGCAAAGAACATGGAAAAATAATGACACATATATATTTTTCTACAGAAATGACTAAATAGCCAAATCCTAACCCAGCGTTTTCCACAGATCATCTTGAAACCATTTCATCATTCCCCAGCAAAGGTGCAATCTTTGTGCCACTTACAAAGATGTAGGAAATGTTAAGAAGGAGCGTTGGTTTGATTTCCATGCAGCGGGGCCTTCCAACACCGCTGTGTGTTCGGGGCACACTAATTTGCACAGCAACACACGGTGACTGGGAAAAAAAAGCTGCCTGGATCTCTTTACCCAGGCTCATGTTTTGCTGCTGAGAAAATCACTGGGTCTGGCTTTGAGCCTGGGAATGCTCTGCGGAATTAAGCAAAGCAACGCTGAGATGCTGGACTCGAGCAGCACCAACAGGGGACCCCCTAAGGCCTCTTGCCAGATATAGCAGGAGTAAATATGAAAAGTTTAATGTTCCAGGAATGAACTGAGGTCAAGTCTGCACCCAGTAAAGAGCCACTGCCCTGCCATCTCCCTGGAAGGCTCCTTGCACTGCGAGATTTCTCAGTGAAAAAGCCACAGCAGTCCACAACCACTCCTTGCTTGAACAGAACTGCTGGATTACAAACACCATAAGGGCTGGCTCCTTCTTGCACTGAAAAATTCCACTTTCTTCATGTGTTTCCTTCTCTCACACAATAGCTGTGTCGTGCTACTTTGAGCATAGCCCTGGTATTGAGTCTGTCACCCGTAAGAGCTCTAATCGTGGCCTATAATAACCTTTCACTGCGGCCACGTCTATAGAAAAACACAGTTGTTTACTTAGTAACTGACACAACTGAGGAAAAAAACCCAAACTTTTACTCTTCAAAACATCTGAAGCTCAAAACTCGTGGTTTGTTTTTGTGTTTTTTTTTCACAGTGGTATTACTAGCTTTTATTTTTTTATTATCACAGTTATAGCATAGGAGCACTTAGCTAGGACAACATTAATATTTGCTCTCAGACATTTAACAGATATTTTCATTACTTTTCTAGTAGGAATACGAGCATCATATAAAACTATGGGACAGAAAGATTTAATACTTTACACAGTCACTGGTTCAGAAACACAACCAATAGTGCAAAAGCAGCCGGGATCGATCTCTTTCCATACAACCTTTGAGCATTCCAGTTTCAGGAAGTGCCTTAATCATAGTCCATATAGTTCTGTAGGAGTATAAAAGTGAGATCAGAAAGTATATATACAAACCAGCTTTACATTTTGGTCTAAAATACGCTGAGATATCTACCATAAAAACAGTAACCATCAATTAGATTGACCACAAATGTCAAACATCTGTTTAAGCCAAACCAAATCCTATCAGAACTGCAGAGAAACTTGGGAGCAAACCAGTCGAATTTCAAACAAAACTGAATTCACACGACTTGTGATGCTTGTTTGAAGGAGCTCTATAAAGGAACATCTAGTTTATAGCAAGTTAAATGAAAGTATAGCAAATTTCCCCAATCCCAACTTTAAAACTCATCTCCACGGAGAGACTTTAAAAATCTGTCACTCCAGAACATAAAGTGGCACTGTAGGTTTTCACGCAAACATGTTGGGGTCATTACACTCATGATTTGGGGGCCACATACGGCCAAATTTCACCTGGGCCTTTGCCTGCTGCCACACTGTGTTTTCTTTGTGTCAGAGTGGACTGTGCTGGTGATGCTATTCCAGGAACAGCACAAAACGGCTGACAAAATACATAAGGCTTTTGAATGAGTTCTTTGCGATAAAAGTTTGAAAGAGGCAAGTCCTCAGCATCAGCTGCTCATTTTTCTTCTTTTAGGAAGCATTAGAAATATTTGGTTTCCATACCATTCCCACTGCAAACCAACTGTTTTCCTTCTCAGTGCCAGATCCAACATTCCTTGCAGCCTTTGAGGATTAAGTCACTTTTACTCTTTATCCCATACATGAAAAATAAAACCAAAATTAGTATAGCAAGCCAAGAAATCAACATTTTGGCTAAAGTTTTATGAATGGTGCATAGAAGAAATAAAGTGCAAAACAAATGCCAATAATGCATTAAAATCACATTTAAATGTTCTGGTACTTGCACATTCATGCTTTGCAAAATATTTCTCCTAAATACTCTTCCAATCCCATCTTGGAATCAGTTGTGGTCTAGGAACCTCCAAAGTCCAACAAACGGGGACTTGGCTTTGTGTATTGTTTATCAAAGATAATAATACTCACCTAATAATAGTTCAACAATATCAAACACAGGACTGAAAAATTATTAGTCAGACCTCTCAGAAAAAGTCTTATCATTGCCTTTACACCATCTTTTTGACCTATACATTTTTCAGCCTCGGAAAAATCTCATTATTTCTTTTATACCACCTTATTCACCAATGGGTTTTTTTCAGCATTGGCACACGTAAGTGTTCAGGTTTTCAAGCCTCTTATGTCCATTAGAGCTTTAAGGCTTCATCTTCCAAATGAAAGCTTTACTCATAAGTAATGATTGGATTCTAGTAACGAGAATTTTATGAAAGCTACTTCAGTGAGATTAGAATTAATATCTCCAGATGGCTTTAGCAAGAGCTATCCTTTTCTACTCTAGTGCACAGAGTTGTGTCTAAAGCTCTTGGAGCCAATCCCTGTCCCAGAGCCAGCACTGCTGGCCTTGGGACCACGGGAGATACTGTCCCTCAGCACTTGTAAGCCTTGTGACCACGGCTGGGTTTTGCTCTTCCCTCCTTCTGGGGCCAAGAGTGGAAGATGACTTGTCTCCTCCTGCATTCCTGGCGAGCTGGGGGGGATTCTGTCTGAAATCAAGACGTGGCACTGTGATAACGTGGTGACATCTGCCCGTGTTGTGGGACTTGTCCCATTCAAAACTCGGCCTTCGTTACTCAGTATCACAGACGCTTTCTCTGTTTTTACCTGGACATAATTACCACTTTATAACTACGAGGGTGTTTCAACCACGCACAAACCCATGATGTTAACAAAGGATTCTGCAGCTCTAATGGCTCATTAATGTGATTATCAGACGACAAGCCATGTCTCGCAGCTTGGCCCTTATGGCTTACCATTAAAACGCTGCAATAAATATTAATAAAAGAAAGCAAAAAACACCTCAGAGCACGTCAATTCAGAGGGACCACATATTGCGAATAATACTTAAATTCAAATGCTTCACCTAATGTTTTACTGCTATTATTCTAAAAACCGTACTCCAGAAACAAACACGAACTACATTTCACATAAAAAGCATTTTCCAGCTGAAGACCTGAACAGGCTGCACAGGAGATGCTGAGACAGATACACTGCCATGAGAAACCACCTTGGCAGCTTGGAAACACCTCAGCTTCATCTGAGATGCTGTAACGGAGCCACTGAGCAGCCCCCGCTCCCTGCTGGGACAGCGCGAGCCCTGGGGACCCGCAGCAGTCACTGCTCCTCCGAGTTGGGCCAGCCCAGTTTGCTTGGCTGACTCCAAAAGGAAATCACACACAGATCCTGCTTTCTCTTTTATCTGAGAAGGAAGGGCTGCTGGCCTTTCCCACCACCAAACTGAGCAACCTGCTCAGAAACGGGACAGAAATGAAGCCTGGGATGCACAGGGGAGCAGGTGGAAGAGCAGCTCAAACCAATTCCTGACCTTTGCCAGCTGTGGGTGAGGGTAACACATTTTCTCTGGAACATCCATGTGAACCACGAGCATATTCCTCAGCTCTGAGCAAAGTGTGTGCTGCCAGAGTGCATTTGTGTTACACATATTGCTCTAGCACTGGGACAAGACAGGCTCAAAATGTTCAAAAGGGAACAAAGCATTCTTGCACAGATAGAGTTTGATGTGAGTATCTGGAGGAAGGAAGAAAGCAACCCTCTTCCCTACAGATGACTGAGCCTAACTTTTGGAAATTGCCTCTGCTGCAACAGGGATTACCAACTCCACAGATTTGTTGCCATATGCTCAGTGAGTCATTGATCTCTTTAATATGGCAAAGGACCTATTGGAAGCAGGAAAAGAAGGGAAAAGGAAACGTAAATCACTTCTTTCTCTCCTCTTTCCTATTCAAATCTTTTATTTTTATTGGTGAGACCGTGGTTTCAAACCTAATAATGACCACCTTTTGCTAGGACAGTGAATAGCATTACATTTTCATCATGGTAACTGTTGTCAAAGAAGTTCCCAACCAGTGAAAAAAGATTCTCTTCTTCCCAAAGTGTTTGCATCTGGTTACTGAAAAGACTAACGCTGTACAAACAATGAGACTCGCAGATTCCCCTACACATCACTTACAGTCCAAAACTAACCTGCCATCATCCATAAACTTTCATTCTTCGCACCTCATAAAAAGGATAAGAGGTCTGTAAAGGTGCCTTGTCTAGAAGTGGGTAAAGATGCTGCCAGAGGGTTGTGTGTCCCCCACTGTCACCTGGGTGGAGACGAGCCCGTGGGCTGCTGCAGTGACACAACAGGGACACCGTGCCCGGAGGCTGCTGCCCCCACAGCTGGCTCAGACCTGCTGCGGGAGGTCAAAGGAGGCAGAAAACAATGACGCAAGAAAACTGAAAGGGCACAGCACTCAGAACAAGGTTTAAATCCTCCAAAATTGAGAGAGGAGAGCCAACCAGCCGATGAAATCCTCCGGAGCTCAGCTGTCCCCAAGGGCTGTGAAGGCTGAGCAAGGACAGGGTGGCTCCCCCAGCCCAACTTCCACTTTGACATCACTGGGGGGAGTCTCCAGACCAAAATTTTCCACCCCCTGGGGCTGGGGTTGGGCAGCCAAAAGGTGCTGCTGGCCCGAGGGTGCTCTGTGGCTTGTGAGCTGGAGAGAGCACTGTGCACAAAAGCAGCTCCATAAATCACAGCGTGCCCATTAACTCAGAGGGAATATTCTGGCATTTAAATGGTTTAATGGTCTAAGAGTGAAGCTGTTGCTTGTCACTACTGCCATTTCAGACATCCCGTCCTGAATTCATTTAAGGCAGGAGCCGTACTCCCTCCTAGACACTTCACAGTGCATATCCTCATTTAAGACTGAAAGGTTAATTTATTTGCCAGAATTTCTGCATTAAAAAAAAATCTGAAAATAATCATCTTTTTCCCCTCAGCAGAAATGCTTTGAGACAACTTAAAACCCGCAGAAGTAAAAAAGTGCGTTGCTCATGAAGTAAGCACCATTGCCTGTATGTGTTCCATAGGTGTATTCATTAAAGCATCCAGACTCATCTGGCTGTGGCAACAAAGTCTAAGAGGATATTTAGAAAAATATTTCCCTGAAGGCACAGGTGCAAATAGCCAAAACAAAGGGCTCCAACCTAAATATTTAATAAATACAAAGCCACAGAAAAGGAGACTTCATTCACCATAGGTTTTTCTGTCAATTTGACAAAGGAGAATAAATAAAAAAGTCTTTTCAGAGTTAAGTATCAAATGCTGAATCATCTAGAAAAGGAGCAGCAATTTACAGGATAAATTCTATAACATAAGTCACAGATATTCTAAAGATTTTGTATCAAATGAAGCAAGGGCTGGTTTTGGTAAGAACATACATGGATTTCTCTCATGATTTCCACTTCCCCTCAGCATTCCCTCGGCCCAATCTCACTCAATGTACTTTCACAGACTGAGAAACTCGAAACGGATTTTTAATACAAAAGAAGGCTTATCTGTAAAGCTGGTGCGAGATGAAAACAGCCCACCTACTCCCGCAAGTGGAAGAAGGAGAAAACAAACAGCACTTAGAGAAATAACACTTCTTTGGCATTAATTATTTACTCCTGGCACTGCGGGAGGCTGCACGCTGAGCTGCAGTGCAGGTGCTTGAATTACTGACTAGACGGTGCAATGTTCTCACTGACAAGAACAAGCTCCAGTACTCACCGTTGGGTATTTGTGTGGCACTTTAAAAAACAGCCTGCACTGGCTGCTGTGGGGTTTTACGGGTTATACCTTTTTGTTGACCTTTTTCCTTTATTGTTCTTATGCTTTTCCTTTCCCTCCCCCCCTCCTCTATTCTAGGCTTTTTTTTTTTTAATTGGTTGTTGCTTTGTTTTGGCGTTTCTGCTTGGTTTTTACTGCCCAGTGTCCCTTGCCTCCTCCTTTATACCAACCTGTTGAGGATTACTGGACACTTCAGCAGCGCCATCACCTCTCCTCTGATCCAGGCCATAGAACCTTTCCTTCCCAAGAAGGACAAACTCTGCTCTTCCCTTTCTCTTCCCGGTTTACTGAGACCCCTCTATTCACCAAACACATGAGCTACTCTCCTTCCAAATCATTCCTTTGGCATCATCATATGAACCCCCCAGCAGACTTCATTTTGAAGAAGGCAGCAGTTCCAGTCCTACACCTCATGCAGGCCAGGAGGATTTGAGTTCTTGTCTCCATTTGGTACCTTCTTGCTCACACAGGCTTGAAAACGGTACATTTATAATTTAGGAAACCTAAAAATCTGTGGATGCTGCACAAAGCTCAGTGTTCTACTGTGCAGGGCTGGTGAGTGAACCAGAAACGAAAAGAAACATCAAAGCCCTAAGACCCCCAGAGCATCTTTAGTCCTTGTTGTTTCTGGAAAAAGCATAACTTGTTGGACTATTTTTTTTGGTCCATCATCTTTTTCTGCACCACGGACACCCGCTAAGAGACAATAAGCTCACTCGGTTGAAGAGTCCCTAAGTTAAAAGGCTGACACTGATTTATGAAGCAGCAAGCCCTGCAGAGACTCAGACTGTCCCCCTGTGAATTTTCTCTTAAGCCATGGAAAAATATAATTATAAGGAATATATGTTAGGAGGAAACTGTGGTCTGATGGTTCAATTATTGCTTTTACTACGGCATGCTACCAGAGCACATCATCATATGTTAAAATTTCAGCAAGAGAATCAAGCTCACGTGACAAGTTTTATTTATACATTCTAATTATGCAATTAATAATCTCGATGGAACTGTTTTAGCAATCACAGCAGATATTTGCCCTATGCACACCAGGGGACCACAGAGAGAAATCTGTAATCCCGTAGGAAGCAGAAAACACCTTTTCCCCTCTGGAATGAAAATACAGCGACGTGTGTTAAGGGCATCTCACATGCAGGAGGTGGCTCCTGGAAAAACAACCCAGCAGCTTCACGTCCCATCACAGCCAGTCACCCACCCGAGCTCCAAGGGACATGCCTATTGCTCCTTGACATCTCCCCTTGTCAGGGCTTTCGTTCCTGGTCAAAACGAACATGAACATACAAGAAGGCTCAACCTTCTGTTTTTAAACGTTGCTTGAAGCTGGTTTGAGCATCAGACGGAAGAACACGCTGAGCTCAGTAAGCAAAAAGGAAAACTGTGACTGTGCTGCTTATGGAACTCGGCTGCTGACTTCAGCTATTTGATAGGCAAACAACCACTTTGGGCCCAGTCGAAAATAAATGTTGACACAGCAATGAAGTTTTCCCTGTGTATTACACAAACATAACCTCCAGGATAGGAGCTGTAAAGCTCCAAGCAATCTGACCTCAGCAAAGGTCAGCAGGTAACAACCTCACGCGAGAACGGAGCTGGAAGCCAAGGCAGCAACAGGGAGCTTTTCCACGAAGAGCCACAGCATATCCTTTCGGTAAAGAGATTCACTAAAATTGACATCACTCACACAAGAGAAAGGGGAAAACAGCTGAAAATTCCTTTCTGCAGGCTGTTTTTAAACTGCAAGTATCTGCAAGACGCCCCAAAGAAAGCAGCAGCACCTGCTTTAAAGATGCTTTAAATGATCTTCTCTTGGTGTGGAGGTCAGCACCAAGCTGCTCCAGAAGCTTTGCAGCGGCCAGGTAACATGGTCCAGTCCCTTATGTGCACGTGATCCTCAAATCTGCACGTGCTACACTGACAGAGCCAGGTAAGTATTATTTTATGTACCCGGCTGGATTGCACAGGGATATGAAGATAATTCTGTTTAGTGAAATAACACAGATATGCTCATGAAATTATCTAAATAGATAATTATACCCCCTTCAATTGATTCTAAATGTTAAGCATCTTAAATTAATAGGTCCTGAAATTTCCAACCGCTGAAACAATTTCTTTGACCAAAGGACACTCCAGGTAGTCATTTTGCAGCACCCTAATTTAATGTAGAGCCAAAATGAACAAGCAACAGAGGAGACTGGAGGCAAGTACCAGTTAATGGCTAATTTAAGAAGAGCAAAGTTACCACAAGTAACCACACCAAAATCAAAAAAGCATGTTCATATGTACACTGGCAGTAGAAATTATCCTAATATAGATCAGCTACGTTTTGTGATGGGAAGTAATTTTAGATGCCATACAGCTTTAGATATCATAAATTTTAAAAAACAGATGTTTCAAGTAGCATAAGGACTGATTAAAGACATATAAGGATCTCAGCGAAGAGAAATTCCAGCTTTCCAATAATAAATAAAAACCAATGAGACAAGCCAAGGCAGATTCTGAGGAACAACTTGCTAAAGATATCAAAAGTACTATTATATTTATTTTCATAGATTCCAAAAGCAAGGAATCTGTCATGGAGAATTAAAGGCAAAAAGATGCAGATATGCCCCTGAGACTTCAGGCCACAGGAGAAAAGCTGAGTGTAAATAATTCCACTGAGCTCAGTAAGTTCCCACTCTGCATCTTTCCCTTCAAGTGGGTGGGAGCCAGAGGAACTGTCAGAAATGAAGGAGCAGGGGGAGAGGCTTCAGAACCCTGAGAAAATTCACAGAAATATCACCCGGAACAAGTGTCACTCAGGCAGCAGTTCTGACACAGAGTGACAAATATCTTGGCCTTTCTTTTGTGCTAGCTCAAGATCAGCTACACGTTGCTCTACCCAGAGGCTTTTAGCTCTTTAAAACTAACATAACATTGCTGCATTGACAACTACAGAGCACGAGCACGACCGACTTCAGCAGGAAACAAATGGAAGGTGACAAAGGCAAAGCCAATATTCAGAAGCACTTTGGAGGAGAAAAGGAAATAGACCCCTGAAGTCTTGGTATTTAATTGGGATTAATCTGAATCAGGATTAATAGACATTTATTGACCGAATACAGACCAAACCTACTAGCATGGTTTCTATCAAAGTCAAGCCTTACTTCAAATTAAAATAACCTTATTTGAAGTAGCCAACAAATCTGTTGTTCAGGGTGACCTTATTGTTACAGCAGGTTTTAATTTCTGAAAAGCTTTTCACAAAGTCCTTCACCAAAGACACTTACAGAGACTCAGCAGTCACAGATGGAAAGAAAGGGTCTCTCTGCGCATTAATAATATTAAAAAGCAAGACACAGAAGCTGGGAATAAATGGGCAGTTTCACACTGATGGGCTCCAGAGGCACCAGTGCAGGTCAGCGTGTTCATGATAAGAAGAGAGCAGATGAGGCAACAAGTTTGCAGATGATTCAGATTTTTTCAGTGTTGTAAAAATAAGGTAATTGCCCAGGGCAGCAGGAGCCTCCTCATATGAAGTGACCATGGATAAGGTGGAAGGTATCTTTATCAAAGTTGAGAAATGCCTCCAAAACCAAGATAAGAAAACAAGATAACGACAACACCCTCAGGCAAATGATGTTATTCTCCTGTAGGGACAGGAGCTGGACTCGATGATCCTGATGGGTCCCTTCCAACTCAACATATTCTATGAAGAAAGATCAGAAATACGGAATGCTCTCTGAACAAGGACACAGCTGTGACTTCCAGCTTGGAAAGAGTGGATACATTGAGACTGCAAGAAACATTAAGCAGAAAACAAGAATTATTTTTTACTGCTTCTCACACATGGAGAATTAAAGTACATCAAACAAAATCACCAGTGCATCTGAAACCAAAAGGATGTATCTTTTCATACAGCACACAGCAGGTTTCTAGAAGACCTCATGAAGATAAAATTCAAGAAAAATAATACTTGTCCTCAAAACTGGCATGCAAATATTTGTGGGCAAAAACGCAGAGCGATGGAAGTGAATAATCAAACCAAACTGAACCAATGAAACTTGCAGCTACTATTTGTGTGTGTGTGATGTCTTCAGTACCTGTTTGTGGAGGGCAGCAAAGCTGCAGCCAGGCAAGCAGAGAGCTCGTGTGCCCCACCTGGCACACCAGACACAGGGCACTCGCCCTGCTGGGCCAGCACAGCTCTGGTCTGACCAGTCGGACAGTGCTCTCGGCTCTGTTTGCTCAACAGAGCCTTGGCCACACCAATCGCCCCTGATTGCAGCATTTTAACAGGATCAATTCAGCAAAACAAAATAAAGTTCAAATCACTTGCTGATTACTGCATACTTTGAAAGATAATGAAGGTTAATACTTCAAAGTCAGCACCTGAAAAAGATTTTCTGAGTTTAGGTGAGTGTGTTTGGAATGATTTGTTCCTTGAAACAGCTAGTCTTGAGATGCCGTAATAGTTTTACGAACAAACCAAAGTACATGAAGATTTAACCAGGCTAACATCTTCTCTGCCTATATTTTGTATGTCACACAAAGTAAGGACAAATCTCTACATTTTTCTTACTTGCACATCGCTACAGAGTGAATTTACAAGCAGAAGAAATGCATAGCAGGGGAACTTCACAGGCAAATTTTTTTCTTCATAGTGGGATGAGTTATCCTAAATATTCTAGAACTGAATAAAACATAGATTCAAGGTTGAACCAAAGGAGACTCACTTTCCAGCTCAAGGTCACGTGGGGCAGATGTTACACCTGGGAAAGCGCACATAAATCTCATTATGGGGAGGAAAATGAAAATAAATTATTCTCCTATCAGTTTTTATTACAGTGCCATTCCGATCCCCTGGAACTGAGGTGCAAAGCTATCCATTATCACTGTAGCTGAAAAATTGCAAATTATACACCAGGACTTCAAGCGGCTCCAGTTAAAAAGAGAGAAGAAGAACCATACTCAGGTGGCAAAGGACTAACGGAGCACAAGTGAAAAACAAGACAGACCAAATGCACACCAGGAGAACATTGGAGGGACTTGGAAAGGAACGGCACCGGCACAGGCCAGTGTGACAGGAAGGGGTTTGGCATCTGAGCTCGTGGCTGAAGACGTTTCGTCAGGAATCACAACATTTTGTTGTCAGAGCATTTAAAGGGCAGACGTGGAGGAGCAGAAATGGAGGGCTCGGTAGGTGCTTACAGGGAATTCAGTTCCATCCCAGTTTAAGAACTGGGAGGGGGAGAACTTGTTTAAAAACTCCAAAGCTGAGGGCAACAAAGTCTCGTTTCACAAGCCAGAGTGGATGATGGGTTGCCCCCACACTTTTGAGGATGAGTTCTGCAACTGAAGACAAACAGGTCCAGGGAGTTCCACCTCCTGTCACAGCAACTTGTCACACCTGTGAAGCAACAGGTTGACCGTGACCCTTGCAGCAGCATCCTGAGCTGCCACCAGAAAGCCAAACCGTGTTCTTCAATGAACGATGCAACAAGAAAACGTGGAAATCTTGGTCCAGATCAGTATTTATGAGTGTGAACTGAAATAACAGGCTGACTCGAGAAACAATACGCACACATAATCAGGCTGAAGGATATCACAGGCACAGCACCCAAGTCTACTTTGCTCTTTTGTCTTGGGAACACGGAGAGTCTCTAAATCCTGACCATGTACTACACTGCAGGCTCTTCAGAGAAGTAGGTCAGTAGCCTCCAAAACAATTTTAAACATATTTTTAGATATTTGTCTTTTTAATCTGTAGCTGAGGGATATTCTCACATACAGAATCAAAGCCGAACACAGCTCATTAGACCTTCCTACAGCTTGCAGGACTCGAGGATAGAGGTCTCTTTGGTTTCATAATTAAAACCGAAAGACGAAGCTTTTCTTTCTGGAGTCTCAACTCCCAGCTCCAATTTCAAACCATTTACCTTGATGTTTATTAAAATCTCAACATGTCCAAAGTATAGAATTACTCAACACTCAGCAGCTGCTTGACCTCTCTCATTTAATCTCCTCCCCAGGTGAATACCCAAATTGAATTAAATGTTTACTAAATACATGACTCAGGGTGGAAATCTACGCCAGGTCTGAGCCTTGTGCTACAAGGGATGTTGTTGGTGACCAGCAAAGAAGGAATTTGGTTTTCTTTACACTAACAGGCAGTTTAGTGGTAAGAAATACAAAACTGTGCCAAATTTGTGGCCGAACAAGCAGAAGGAAAAATACTTCTGAGAAGCTTAACAGATTCTCTTGGAATGCATTTACCTACCATAGCTGCATGGTTTGTTATTTTGACTTCATATTAGCACTCTTCAGTACAGAAACACCTATAAGCTCAATAGCAAACCTGCCAGAAGGTGCCAACATCCTCACTGAGCCTGCTCCTGTTACGGTGGCTCTGCCCAGGTCCAAGTCTTTCATACACTTACTCATCCAACTAAACCTCAGGACCTCTGCTGCAGCTTTTCTGCTTTCCTTTTAACCTTTAAAATGAAGAAATACCAGCTCTGTGAGCTTGTGATTCTTGAGTTCACCAGCTTCATTTGCTTCATTTAATCTACATCTACACCTTGAAATAGAAAACGGAGATGATCTCAGCCATGCTTCCTTCCCACATGCAGAACCAACTCATGGAGATGAAAGTAACCCAAAGAGTTGCTTTCACTGACAATGTTCCCATAACATGCTCCTTATACAGCAAAATCTAAGACAGGAGAGCTTCCTTCTGGGTTAATTCACTTAGTTGCTTGCAGCATCACCTGCCAGTTGTTGCGTTCAGGAAGGGTTTGGCCGTGCCTTGAGCCTCCCTTTGCTGTGTCCCATCAGGTGTCAGGGGACATAAAATCTCCTACAAAGCCATGTGCTTCTGGCAGATCTCATCTCATAAGGTCAGACAATGCTTCATCCAGGCCCATTGATATCACACCTCTAAAACTGTACCAGAACATCTGTATTTTTGCATTCTTCCTGTATTATTTCTTGCACATAATCATTTCTTATTTCTTTACCCTTTATCAATGGAAATATGTTACTCCACTCTCATTTTTGCCCAGACTGACACTCAGAATCATGGATGTGCAAACACCACAGTTATCCCACCATAGCCTTATCCATTTCCCAACCGCCATTCAAAAGGAACCTGTAGATGCATCAAAAATAGGCAGAGAGCAATCTGATACGACAGAAGCAGACCAAAATCCCAGACTACATGCACATCCTCTGGCAGCTCCCAGCGAGCTACCTGCTGCCACGTGTCAGGTCCTTTATTCTCTGTAGAGGCCAACAGCTATTCTCAAACCCAGCCCGTGGTGCTACCCAATTTTATATCCTCAGACCAAATTAAACAACTGCTCTGTGCTTTGGCTTTTGAGCATTTCACACTCAGGAGTACAAAAGCCATACTCGCAGCTGTTTGCAAAGTTAACATGCACAATTCCTTTCCCCAAATCAAATCACAAGCTGGGTTGGACTCCAAGGTAGCTTTATTTATGACATTGAGAACAGCCACGGCAAAAAACAGAACAGAAAACACTATGAGAAGACAATAAAGCAAAGTACATGCACTCCAACTAAATTAAGTGCAAATGCATCACTGCTTACAGAGATTTCACGTGACAGCACCTGCCAGCCACATATAAAGCACCCTTTTGGTAAACAGCACCCCAAAACTCTGTAAGAAAATTCACACCTCCAGCCAGAGACCTGCTGAGCTCTTCTGTGTTCCATTATCTATTGATTAAATTTAAATTAACACAGCAATGCCATTTACCTGACATTTAACTTTCCAAGGAAGTTACATGCCACATGAATTTTGAAATAAGATTAGGAATATAATAAATCAAGCTAACAAGAAGTCCAGTAAAATGTGGGCAAGAGGAAAAATCTTGAAATTATTACACAGAGATGCAGATGTTAAAATGCTTATACTAGCTGAGGATAAACTAAACACATTGACAATTTTAATAAACAAAATAGACTTAATTCACAGAACTGGGAGTCATTTGGAAGCATCCAGGATATCAGAGTATCTTTATAATGCAGATCTCAGTCCTAGCTCTGTTACCTAAACCATCTAAACTGAATAAAAGGATTTCTTCACCTCCAAAGGGGGGAGGGTGGGGGAACATTTATCCACCTTTTTTCTAGTTATACTATTTATTGAACTTCTGTTTCTCTCCAACTGCCTTCCAGAATTTCTTAAACCCTGAGATTCTGGTACAGGGCAATGCTCTGGGAGCCCCTGCAAGGCTTCTGCTCCTCCTGGCTCACTGTGTCCTATGACCTTGCAAAGTGCAGAAACCCTCATCCTCTCACTCTCCCTGTGTCTGGAAAACAAAATATTTCAATCTGAGGCAAAGCTGATCATGAGCATGAAAGAAACCAGGACTATTATATGTAAAGACGAACAAATACATCTGTATTATTTAAATAACAGCTTCAGTCTTTGAACCACATTGCTAAGTTTGTCAAAATGGTGCAAGAAATAATAAAACACCCGGAATTTCAGCTGCTTCCATTCAGAGGAAGCAGTAATTTAATGCACAGGGAATAAGCAGACTCATAAACTGAGACACTAAACCCCTGTGTATCAACTGGCAATTTATCTCAGCATAAATCAATGCAACAGAAACTCTGTGTTTAATGTATTATAATGACACTCAAAGGAAAGCAATAACCCATAGAAAGAGACTTCAAGAGTGGAAATGGGGCTGATGGAGAGGTCAGTCCCCTGCAGCAGTGATCACTAAGGACATGAAACACATCTGCTCTCCTCCCGGACTGCACCCAAAGAACAATCTCTGCAAAACCTGCCCACAGTCAGCAACCCCCCCCCAGGGCTGACCCCCAACCTCTGCCAAGATCTGACATGGCAAAACCTGCCATTGTAAGGGAGGGACATGGAGCACACCTGAGGATCGAGATGAAATACAAGGAAGCCCTGGGGAGGAGAGATGGCTACGGCCACACACGGCCGTGCCAGTACCTGACCTTCAGGCTCCTCTCGGTGCACGGACAAAATGCAGCAGGACAGCAAAAAGACAGGTCCCCAAGGGCACCAGGCAGCACCCGGGCTGTGCATCAAACCCATGCCAGACATGGTTTTACTGGCGCAGAAGAGAGCAGGGCTCACTGTGATGTAATGGGTGAGCCCCAGACTGGACATCCACCCCAGCACTCCAGAAAGCTGGACAGGAGACATCTCTGGTTCCTGTACATGGTGCCAAGCAAAACCAGCCAGACTGTAATCTGCATTCCACAACAAAAAGAAAATGACCATCAGGGTTCTGTCTCCTCTTCTGCAGCCGTGGCAAATGTAAGAACACACCTCACCTCACAGGGCAACATTATCTAAGCTGTCTGCAAAACACATTAGGTACCAAAGCTAAAATACTGCTCCGTTCGAAGCAGTGACTAACTAAGCATATGCTAGATTATCCCACAACGCTTAAAACAGAGCAACAGACAGGGAGGTTTTAAACTTGCTAAATCCTCTGCTTTTTTCATCATGAATTATGCTCCAGGACATGGGCTGCTGTAAATTGCCATTCCCAACAGTCACTTCTCAAGCTATAACTTTGAAATCTAGCGGAGAACGGGCAAGAAGAGATGGCACATACTTCAAACTAAAGCATGCACCCCAGATAAGGCCACAAACTGCTGCAGATTTGTACAAGTCTTCTAGCAGTTTGCCGAAGTATGCTTAAGAATAACAAGGCTGAGACTGAAGTGGGAGCCAAAGGATAACCAAGCAACACCACTTCAAGCTTTCTTTTCAAGACAAGCAGCAGACACAGCAGTAAAAGGCACCCTGTGAGCTGAGAGATAAACACAGTCCAGCGCAGGTCTGGAGCAGGAATGCCATCCGAGGTAAGCAGCACTGAGGGGGCCCAGGGTTGCCCAAATGACACTCCCATTCGTCTAACCCAGGAGGACACGCCTTCATCAAAATCACATACAAACATGTCAGTGCCGAGGAGCAGAACCCGACTCCCCGGGCCGTGCCGGGCTCCGGCTGCAAACACATCATCTCTTCCCGCGGACTGCGCTGAAGAACACTCTGGATACACTTCCCAAGCTCAACGAGTAGCAGGAAAGCTTTACAAAGAAAACAGAGCTTTTAAGACCTGGGCTACTAGGGATATTTAAGAGCACTTCCATCTGGCCTTACTTCACTTTTCATCCAGGCTTCGTTTCCCCCGAAGAGTGCACGTGCAAGCCTTGCCACTGCTCCTCTTCCAGGCACTTGAGACAGCTTAATCCAGTATCAGCTGCGCTTTAAGTCAGAAGCTGCTGCTCTATAAGGAAACCCAGGATTGAACCTAAAAACCCACATGGAATTAATATGAGGGGAATTTATCATTAAGGGATGAAGAAGAGTATTTGTCATGAGGAACAGGTGATATAAGACAGATCTAACATGTACCTTGATCACTCAAGGGAATTGCTACGTGGACATCCTTTCTGATTCTGTTAATCCTATAGACTAGAACACTCTGGGGGAAACCCCTGCTCTTTATATGTGGTTGGAAAGTACCTATGGCATAGGAAATGACATTTTTATGCAAAAAACATATAGAAATACTGTTCACCTAAACAGACCACAGACTGGTCTGAAAGGACATCTTAATAAGCATCTTTTCTCTTAGGCTGGCCACACACAGATGGATCAGGAAGAGACAAAAGCAGAGCAAAGGAAGTTAGAACAAAGTCCAAGTTAGAACAAAGTCAAAGATTAGAAGATGGTATGAAGAACTATCCTACACAAAGTGGTACAAAGATCTGAGAGCCACAAAAGCAACAACAAAATTTTTAACTTAACAGAGAGTGGCATGGCACCAAAGTGTAAGTAATCATGAAATAATTACATAGTAAATTACTTTAACAAATTGCCAAGTAAATATGCAAAGCTATCAATGCTTGAAATCTGTACACTCACTGCAAATAAGATGTTAGAAATTACTGGCTTTTAATTACATTTATTCTGTAAATTTAATAAAATTCTACTCCAACAAAATCCCCACCTCTGCAAACACGGCCGTTGGCTGGAATTCTGGAGCACTGTTTAGCAGTATATACCATAACAAATTCAGTACCTTGGCCAAACCTAAGGCAAGCTGCTTTAAAGCAAATAGCACCATTTTCAACTTCATTAAACCCAGGAAGAGTTAAAAATCACGTGCCTCAGTGTTAGACCACCCAGGGTTCTACAACGCCCTGTTTTGGGGAAATGCTTGTAAAAAGTCCCATCAGTATTAACACAAAGGCAGCAAACAAGTCCTTCAGAATTCATTTTGATGGGAACAGATCAGAACTGATTTTCCCGGGTTTGCATTAAGGTGAGGACACTCCAGCAGCCCGTGGAGGGGGGATCCACTCGGGCCGACACCACTCCCCTCTGCAAGATGAGCTTTTTGCTCCAGAAATCTTCAACAACCACTGAATGACCTGCTCCCCCTAAAAAGCATGAAGTCGCTCTGAAACAGGACCTACCAGAGTTCCCTGTAACGGGACGGGTTGTATTAAGGATTTTTCCACATGTGTATAGTCCAAAGCTGAGCACAGGGAGATCAGAAATTAAGGGCTGGCCCGAGATGTGAATTCAGGTGCACCGGTGATCTCCAGTTTCCTGCCCTGCACATCTCCCGCTTGGAGCATCCTGGTGATGGTCCTGGGGACTGCTCCATGGGCACCATACCAGGGAAACACCCCAGAGATGAGGATGGGGCAGGGCACACACACTGGGTGCACAACCTGAGCAGGCAAAGGGAGATGAATAACTTGTTCCCAAACACGCTTTCAATTTCCGCAGCAGCGCTGGGGGTTTGAGCTCATCCAATGCAGCAGCAGCTCAATGGGACTTGATCCCCACATCTGGACACATCATTATTCCTATGGCAGATTACAAATCCATTTTCCAATCAACATGTCAAGGACACGACTGCACTTCATGCTCAGATACTACATATGAAAGCATATATTCCAAACCCCAATGAAAACAGGATGGTTAAAACGCAACACCCAAATATTTAGGTTGTTGCATAAGTTCAAACACAGACAGTAGATTAAACAGGGAATTGTAGAGTCCTAGAGGCATATCTAGGTACATCAAAGCTGAATTGCTTGCTATTTACTCATTTCAACTCCTGTGCTGTGTAGTTTTGGCTTCACACTGCATCTCGGAGCTGTTTGCATTTTAACAGTTCAAATGAACTAGGGTTGATTCATCCCGAGTAGGAAGAGAACCCACAGTCAGACTGGGTACTGACAGCCATTCCATGGCAAGTCCCAGTGTTTGATGGCTAAAACCCTCAGTTTCAGGAGTTGTGAATTCACATGAAATCGCTGGCTTTCATTTCCAGAAAGATTCTAGGAGTGGTTGGTTTGTTTTTTTTTTACAAGGGAAAGCTGAAAATTGAACTGTATCATGAAAAACTAAAAGGAATGAGAAATAAAGGAAAAACACATTTTATTTTCAGTGCTTGACGAGCCAATTTTATGTCAGTTTGATGAAATGGTAATTTTTCATTTTAAAATGAGTGCTTGTACACGAAGTGTTAGGATATTCTGCAGCTGTTTTTCCTATTATTCTCCTTGAGATTCAGTTCCCAGCTAAGTTTGCCTCTTATAGCTCTTTGGAATCCAACAGCAATTCGGTCACGAGCTCTCCCTTCCACCCATTTTGGCCATGGGTGTTCCAGAGGTGGCTGCCATGTGGCTCAGCAGGGGCACCGGGAACACCGAGCCCCAGGAGCTTGTTTGGGAGCCCCCTCTGGGGCTGGTGTGGGTCTGGGAGAGGGAAATCTTGCAACACCAGCCCGGCAGGAGGAAAACTTACTAGACAAACATAACGCACAAACACCTAATCGAGGCATGAAGGATTTAATTCCTAGAGGTAGCCAGCAGTAAACCCGGTTACTGAGAACCCTTACTGATGTCCAGGAACTCAGAGAGGGATTGCTGCTTGCTTTGCATGTACCAAATCACAGTTCTGTTCCAAACATCTGGAGCTCCATGGCAAGGCTGTTTTCTGGGCACGCTGGGTGAGGCAGCGCAGAGAACAGATCCTGAGCAACAGAAAGACCAGGAATGTGCCAGAATTGCTGGTTTGAAGCTGAGAAATCCTCCGAAGCTGCCGGGTGCTGAGGAGTCAGAGCTGCCTGACCCTTGCTCCCCTGGCCCCACCTCTGCTTTCATGTTTTGTCACACCTAAGTGCAGGGAATTTCTCTCCCCTCCCTGGCAGGCTGTGCCCACCCCTCTCACATCCATCCCCATTCCCATCCCCCTGGGTGCCGCGTACACAGGTGCAAATCCCAGCTCCTTCCTTGGCAGGCTGCTGGAGAAGAGCACAATGGGAATGTCAGCAATCCCTGCTCTCTCCCAAGTATTCAGAGCACAACAGCACAATTCTGACTGAAATAACCCCATAAACTGAACGCTTTTTCAAACCGGGTTCTAATATCAATATTATTATAAATGGAGAAAGTACAAGAGTAAATATTCAGCGTTTGTTTAACATTAAATTGCTACCCACCAAAAAAAAAAAATTTCCATTATTTTCAACAGGAAACTTGGTTAAAGGAATTTAATCCTTAGGAGAGATAATTTCTAATTATTTCCAATAATTATGTTTTAAAGCCCAAAAATTATTTGTTTTAGTAGGTGAGAGACTTTAAAAACTCTAATTTACCACCTTTAATGAAAGCTACTAAATGAAAAAATTACCCTCTCATAAACCCAAATCGTAATGCTCATGCTGAAAAACATCCACCCTTCTAATGTTAAAAATATATTTTGGAGTTGTGTGGCACAAACGAGGCCCGGGAGCCCTCTGCAAAACAGGAGAACAGACTGTGCTAATTCCCAGGTCCAAATATTGGGTTTGGGGGTTTATCTCCTTCTTAATACCTGTCATTTTAATCTCTATTTATAAATCCAATAGGCAACCACGGAATAAAAAAAAAAACAAAAACTCCTTGCCTAAAAGCCAGCAGTCATTCCTGATGCAGAGCACACTCAAACATGGGGAGGCACTTCAGAGGCAGGGACGCTCTCTCTTCACCGCTGCCAAAGACTTTCCAACACACAGAGCGAGGAGAAGAATTGAAATGAAACGCAGACATTTTTTTACTATGCATTTAAGGCCTCCTGGTCTTTCCAAGTTAAGTGGAGTTTAATATTTTCTCTGCACTGCCAAGTAAGTCGTGTGAGAAAACCACATGCACTTCGACATAACAAGCTGCCTCTGCTCGAGATCTCTGCTCCAAGAAAGAATTACACACCTCACCCACGGCCAGGGTGGTCTGTCGCATTAATGCTGAAGCCTTTTTGGCAGGGCACGGAGCATGGACCAGTGCCTGGTGCGCAGATAAAAATAAAAATAAGTAAAGGAAAAAAGAATTCTGCAGCACTTCCAGCACTTCATAGCCCAAAGCTAAAAACATTAGAAAGCTCCTCCCCAAAAAAATCCTTCTCATCTTTTCTGTCTGCAAATCCCCCCCCCCTCGCCCTATTGAGTATCTCAGAAACGAAACGTATTTGCTAAGCTACATAAACCTGAACGAATGCTGAACTCAAGGTATTATTTGTGACTGTGAAGAGAATATGTAAAGCTTAAAAAAAAACCCCAAACCACCAGCTGTGGAACATATCACAGAGTGCTGCGCGGTGAGATCCTGGCTCGGCTGCCTCACCCATGGAGGGACCCTTGGCTGGGAAGCTGCCTGCTCACGTTGGGGTTCTCCAGGCTCTTTGGTGATGCAAAGCCCCTGTTTGGTGATGCAGAGCCCCTGTGCAGGTGCTGGAGGCTCTTTTGGGTGCTCTCCCTGTTGCTTTGGTACGTGACTCCAGTGGGCAAAAGGCACGAGGTCGGCGCTCTCCCACACATCCCAACAAATCCCTCCAGACAGGGATCAGGGCTCTCCCACACCTGGGGCTCCTTTGCCTGCTCAGCACAGAGGTGTTCACAGTAGATTCTAGTTCAGAAATCTATTTCTCCCTCTGACATAAATGGATACTAAATACTATTCAATTATATATTTTTTTTAAAATATTGCTTTCTTAAAGATAACATTACCAGAAAAATCTAGTAATCCTAAGTGATAACACGACTGAGGATACCAGGGGCTGCTTCAGAAGAGAAATGGCTGTTTACAGACTCTTGCTAATAAGCTGTGTAATTTGGATTTAAGTTCGTTTCAGCCCAAGTGTGGTTGTTTGCACGTCTGTATCCCACGACAGAAACTGGGTAAGCTCTTCCAGTCCTCCACAGCTCCTGTTCATCCCCCACGTGGAGCAAGAGCCAGAGTGCTGCTGTAAAAAAGGCTGCTGAGAGTTCCTATAAAACCCTGCTTCCAGTTCCTGTCCCCACATTGCTCAGGGAAAGGCAGGCACTGGATGAAAGATGGAAAACAGGGTATTGCATAAGAGCAAAGTAAAATATCACGGCCTGGCTGAGTAACTGGGGTTACAAGAATTCAACAGTCATTTCACACTCAATGGCCAAACAGCAGAGGGTTTGTGTTAAGATCAGAACATCTATCCTAAGTTCTGTGGCATGATCAAAGGGAAGTAGCAAGGGGAAAGAGGAGGTGAGATCATTTTAAAGCCCACAGAAGGAGGGAGCACTTCCTATCGCTTCTGCTTTGTGAGCTGCAGCTACAGCAGCTCTGCTGAACACTCCTCCTCTATTAACTCCTGGTGCCCAATCTCTTTCTTCTACCTTGCTCTGAACACCCTCATTCCCATCTCCTGCAAGGCAAGGGATTTAAAGGGATGCAAAAACCCACGGCATTACCTGAATGATGAGAAAATTCCTCCCTGGACCTTTACTAGGTCTTTTTACCCTGTTACACTTCTAGGCAGCCAAAGGAGAAACTTTTGAGCATCTTCCACTCATTTCCATCTCTTCACTCAGACTCAGCACTTCTTGCATTTTCAGTCAAAGGCATATAAAATCACATCTGCTAATGCATCATTCCCAAGTGCTATTTGGAGGAAGGAGAAGCAGGCGATTGCTTTATGGGACTAGGAGCTCTCTATGCCATTTGGCTCAGAGAGCCAAGCACCCCAAATACAGCCTGTGCAGCAGGAGAGGACCAGCTGGGGAAGCAGAGCCTCAGCCTGGTGTGGAAGAAGAGTCATTTGTTTCACCACTGCCTTGGAGCACATCAGAAATTTCCAGATAAAAACTGTGTCTCTGTGCACTCGAGACTTAACATCGATAACAATAGATATTTTTGTCCATTACACGCTACAGAAAAGAAGACAAACAGAAAAAAAACCAAACAACTATCCTTGAGTTCTCATCACTTTCGTAGTGTTCTCTGCCATGGGTACCTTTTTGTTCAGCTGCCTTCATTCCTCTGTATTCCATGATAAAAATCCAGTTAGACTTTTAAAAGCATCAACGGTTGTTCACTGGCACTTTTATAAGTAATGGAAATACACATAATATTTTAATTCATCACATTCTGCTCACAGTTAAGACAAGAAAGCGTGTTCTACCCTATTTCACAGAAGCTTCCAGAATTTCCTAAAATATCCTCCACTGCTTCAGCAGTTAATTTTTTTTCAGCCTTCTTGGCCCTTTTTGATCAAATAACCAAGTTATGCTTTCCATTGCAAAATATGTTCCAACATAATTATTCAATTCTTATATAAATCCTTACTTTATATATATATGCAATTAATATAGTTGTCTATATATTATTAATATTATATTCATATATTCTTATACCGTTATAATAGACTGGGAGAAAGGAAATTACAACCTCTATCATGCTGTCTCCTAAGAGTTATAAGCACCTCCTGGAAATGTCCAATTTGTAAAATCTTAATGAGCACTGAAATTTCCTCAAATGCTCCAGGAAATAAGCACTCCAAGCCAGTATTCCCCACTACTTCAGAAGAAGAAAACAATTCCACGGTAAGACTTCCTTCATACGTATTTCCTACTCATTCTCTTCAAACCCCAGTACTCAGAAGGGGCCAGAAGACAAATTTTATCAGCTTTGCTACAATTTTATCAGCACTCGTGTGCCATGCAAATGTTCTCACCCATGCAAAGTCAGTTCTTGTTGTTCAGACAAACCCTTGGATACTCCACGCTGAACTTTCGTTGGCAGGAAGCCTCTGCTATGGCCAAAAGCTATGAAAATAAGCAGAGCTCCAAAGCCAACAAGCAGGTGTGTGTTCCAGCTGCTGTGCTGTGAGCAGACACAGCCCACAGCTGGTTTCGCGTGGATTCTACTCGGGGCATCTCTTACCAATGCTCCACGTCCCCCGAAACACTCCAGCTGCTTCTGCACACCCTCCTGGGACATTACACTTCTCCCCACTCTGTTGCACTGAGGGCTCAGTCCAAAGTCTAGGGCTCGTACTTCCTTTCTCTACTCTTCTATTTTCGCATGAGAGCTCTATAAAAGTGCATGAACCTTCTCAGTGAGAGCACGGCCCATGCCACAGAATTCCTTTCTTCGCCAGAATGAAATGCAGTCTCTTTCCTGAAAGCCAAGAGATGGAGCTTCTCCCCTCTCTCTATTTCCAGTTCAGCTCCTGTTGTTCCTCAGTCCTTCCCTTTAGCTTCTACTAGCACCTTGACTAAAGCCCGACTAGTTAGGTTGTGAAGTCCTGGATAATATGGAGCCAACTGTTTGAGCACCCTGCTCATTGTAGGTTTATCCTTTCCTTGCAGTCCACTCCGAGCATTGAAAGCCCCCTTTTACCAGTATTGATGCACTGAGGGAAATCAATTCATTGTGTTGGCAGCAGTATTGATGCATTCCAGCTTGCCCCAGGTGCGGGAGTGCCAAGGGGCAGAGGATCACCACCTAACCAAAACACAGGGATGCAGCAGGAGAGGTTCTGCACTCACTCAATTCTCAACATATTTCACAGCGTCTAATTTTAGAAAAGAAAACAGATACAACCCTTCTCCCAGTGTGTGAATACTCGTTTTACAAACCATTCCTTCTTTTTTTATGCTTCTAAGAAAACTTCTTCTGATTTAGTTCATGTAACTTCTAAAAATAGGGCAATTGTAACTTTCTGTAATAGAAACAATAATAAAATGATTCTGCAGAGAGATGAATTATTCGCTCTGCCTAAAAGTCCTCCACAGAGGCTAAGAATATTGTGTTCCTGGTTCACCAGAGGAAAGGACAATAAAATATTCTGAAATCATCTGAAATCAGTTATGAGAACAGTTTGCTGAAGCCCCTGTGAAGACAGAAGACGTGAAGATGAAATAAATCAGAAGCAACTAAGGCTCCTTTTTAGAACATGGCTTATGAAATAACAACAATAGCTGCTATCCAAATTCCAGGCTTGGGACATAAATAGGAATAAAATCAAGTTGTTTAAAGTTGGCCTCTGGCAGTGGCAGTGTCGGTTCAGTGCTGCTGAGAACCCTCAATACTCATTTATGTCAACAGGCATTAGCAGTTCTTAGAGCAGGATTTAGTGCTTTCACTTGTGGCCCCTGCCAGCCAAACATCCAGCGCAGAGTGGTGGTTACAGAGGGGTGCTTGGTGCACCTTCAGAAATAACACACCCAGCTGCATGCAGCTCTGATATTCAGCACTATAGAGCATGGGGTTTTTTTAAAAAAAAACCACTAAAATAAAATATAAACCCCTCTCTGATATACAAGTGTGGGGCTGTGCCCTGTCCTGCCCCAGCTCTGAGTGCTGATGGAAAGCAGGAGGTGAAAAATCCCCACGACATAAAGACCAACGGAACACATTTCCCTAAGAGGGAGGAAATATAAAAGCTAAAAAAGAATTGGGTGGGGTTTCCCTGCTTAAAGTGCAGTTGTTTCCCAGATTCTGAGGCTCTAAGTGCTGGTCTGAACTCCAAACTATTTCTAAACTATGTGTCTGGGGCCTTTCTGAGACCTTGCCTAGATCACCACTACCAAATTTCTTGGCATAACAGAGATCAAAGTGTTTTACAACATCTGCTCATGCACTCTTTGTGCTGCAATGATTTAAACATGGCAAGCTCAATCACTCTCAGCAGCTCCATGGAGTGTACCGTTTAGAACAACTTTAGAGTCCACGTGAGCAAGGAAAAAACCCTCAAAAAATAAAAAAAAAATTGTCTGAAGAGTCTGTGAAATAAATAAATAAAGCAGAAATTGAAAAGAAAAAAAAAACAACATGATCAACCCTTTGCTGAAGACCCAAGGGAAGCAATGGATTTAAATCGTGCAAGGGAAAACAAATCTCTTTTTATTATGGAAAATACAACTCCGGAGTCGACTAAAAAGTGTGAAATCAAATGTCAGTCAAGCAAAAGAGAATGCAGTGCAATGACTTCATTCCTTCTCGTTTCATAAAGAAAATGTAAATATAGAGCATTTAATTTCTCAATGGAGAAATGTTCTTTTTATTCAAATGTTAAGCAGGGATTAAAGATACAATAGGTTATAACTCAATCTTTGGTTATGTTTGGTTTTCGTGAAGCATCACGGGATATTTTGGCATGAGTGGGTTTTTTCTTGGTTACCTCCCCAAAATTGGATTCCTTCAATTATACACATTTTTTGTCATCCAAAATAAACTCAGTTTATTACTGTCTTTTTAATGCTACAGCTGAACACTGAACAATGCACAGGAACAGCAAAAATTGCAGCTTTGATTTGCTAAATGACCTGTTCCCACGGGACCTGAGGGGGCCACAGTCCCAATGTTAACATTGACATCTGAGGTTGGTAAGTCTTCTCCTGGCTTAGTTGCCTTTGAGATTGTACCTCAGAAGCAAAGTTACACCCAACACAGCATCACATATAACACGAGCTGATTCTGGAACACCCGGAGCATCCAGGCAGGATTTAATTCCTGCTCTTACTGCTCTTCTGGCTGAGCCCTACAAAGAGCACCCCAATCCATCCGTGTGCCTCCCATCCTCCCCCCACACTGAGCACAGAACAGTCCCAGCGAGTCTGATGTCCCACACAACATCAACCAACCTCCTGCTAACAGCAAACACCAACCCGTCCAAGCAACTCGGGTTTGTTCCATTAAAATGCTCGCCCAAAACACACTTGGCAGTTTTTCATGAGCATGTTCAGGCCAGACAAAGGCAGGAGCATGATTAGCAGGACACTCATCACCTTGACACATCAGGGCAAAAGGGCTGTTCTGAGACACAATGGATGCAGCCCAGTCTCAACACAACTGAAGAACTGGGAGCTGCCCTCAAACAAGTCATCTTCCAGTTGGGCTTGGATTTTCTTCAGCTGTGACAGGTACGTACACACGCCACAGATGAACAGGCAACTCCACCGGGGCTCCACCTGAGCCGATGGAGGTGTCCCTGCCCCTCCCTCATCCCAGTGGGACACAGGCTGGCCATGTCTCCAGCTTCCCTGGCCTAACACTGCGGTGGGAGATGCAGCCATGCCAGTCAGACTCCTCCTGGCCCCAAGAGCAAACCTGGCTCCCCCAGGTCGTGGTCACAGCCTGATACAGGAGGGAGGGAGTGTGTATGTGTGCACTTGCTTCTGTGGACGTGTGTCTTTATTCTACAATCTCTTCCATAACCCTTTAAAGGGGCTCCTGGGAAAACTCCTCCCATCGGGAAATCATCCAGATCTGGAAATGGAACTGCAACTCACACTCCTGCCTTGGGGTTTCAATGGGAAACATAGGATAGAGAAAGGCCTTAGATTAGAGATGGCAACTGAGAGCAGACAAACACCAAGCTAAGGATAGTTTCCTCAGACAAACCTCCCTCTGGTCACTGGCAGGACACACTGTGAGTTCACATCCAAACCCCACTTCTGCCATGGACAGCATCCTCCCAAAAACACCATCAACTCAGGTGCACAAGAGAAGTTCAGGACCTTCCATGTCATCCATCAAACAGCTGTCGGCATCTTTGCTGAACAGACCCTCAGGAGCACCAAAAGGTGTTTCTTCAGATAGGGTTATTTATCAGGTGGGAGAAGAGACACCCTGGATCCCTCAGGCAGCTCCTCCTTGACTCCCGTATCCCCACCACCACCTTTAAGGAGACCTGGAAGCACAGCAGGATGTTGCTGAGTGTGACTGCACCTACCCTGGGGAGGCAGAGAAAGCTGAAGCCCCTCTTTGGTGAGCCCACGGCACACAGCAGACCTGTGGCAGGCAGGAGAAACACAGACCTGGAGCATCCCCAGAGCTGCCTGCAAAAACACCTTCTGTGACTGCCATTCCCTGGCACCTCACTTATTGTGGCGGCTGAAACCAAATAAATCTCCTGGAAGATCCCAGCAAAGGACTGGAGCTGTTTAGCAGAGCAGGCTGCTGCTTGTTGGCTCCATAACCACCCTCTGCAGGATTTGCAGGTGCTTTGCTCTGAAGATAAATTTTTAACCACACGAATAGTGAAAGTGATCAACAGCAAATTTGTGTCCCAGCTGAATCATTGCGTACACCCAATTTTGTGATCAGAAGTCAGGTGTTCTCTAGAGTTAAATGACTTTATTATTCCACTCTATAGAGTGAAAGAAAGGAGACAGCAACAGAACACTGGAATAGTTAATCTAAATAAAGCCCCAGTAAGGAGCCGGAAAATCCATACATCCCAAAATGTGTACAAAGCAAACAAGAAATACATCACAGTAGTTCTCTGAAAGCACTTCTATCAGACATGGGCACCCAGGAGGGAAAACAAAGCTCCATCTGCCTCAATAACGTGTCTCCTCGAGCGGCCAGGAGCACTTGCCTTGAGTTTTGTCCTGCAAGAACAATATGGGACTTTCTCATGTCTCTGTTAAAGGTTATATATGAACTGCTGCGATTAATAGCCCCTGGCAAAGAGCGCAGAACCACCAAGCAAACATTCAGGAGGTAATAAATAGGCCTCAAATCCTAGAAATAGTTGAACAGCCTATGACCTATTACATCACCTATCAAAGACAGACAACTAAACATGCAAAGAGAAAAGGAAGGTCAACTTAGACATATTTCAGGGGTTGAAAACCCAAAGTAATCCTTTGGCTGCAGGCACACTCCTAATACACTCTTCTAGGTACAATAATAAAAATAATCCCCAGCTTTACCAGCCGAGGCTTGTGAAATGCCAGAAATTATGGACAAAGTTCACAGCAAAACAGACAAGGGACAACACACAATATTTTGAAGACCATAACTCTATTTTCAGTTGCTTTCCTTTTTTTTTTTTTTTTTTAACAAAACAAGCTGAAACCTTCAACAGAAGCGATGGCACAATTTCACAGAAGGTTGTTGGAGAGAACGAGCTGCCCATATGATGCATCGTCCTGAAAGCCCCTTGATCTGAAGCAGCAGGACCCGTGCAGCCTAAAGCCCCGGGCACCTCCAGCAGGAACAGCACCACATGAAGAACAAGCACACACCCCATCGGTCGCATCAACAGTGCACATGTCCCATCCCCCTCACCCCATCCAGTACCCCCCTCACTGGAAACCAGAGCATAAAAATCAGAAAATCTCTGCCTCAGCACCAGCTTTTCTCTTTGCCTTTAAGCTCAGTGAATGAAATCAGAGCTGAGCCTCTAAAGGATCTCGCCCATCCGCTGGGAGTTCGCCTGGGCAAGGCTCTAGGGCAGTTTTCAGCCAAAGGGGGCTAAAATGCACATGATTTCTCCTGAGACTGGTGTTCGGCTCCCAAGAGCTCAAGCCATCTCACCCTCCCAGTGTCTGTCTGGACAGGTGACACTGGCAAGCAGGGAACAAACACGCTCAGCTGCTCTCATTCCAGTGGTGACTGCTGTAACAGATCACCTCTTGCTGTGTTTTGCACCTATGCTAAATGCAAAAGACACGTACAGAACAGACTGCCTGCTATCAAGAGAGTTTCTGCATTTTTGGCAGAAAACTTCAAACCTGCCTTTCTGTGTATGTGACAGAGTTTCCTAACTAGGCCACTCATTTTAATATGTTTTCACACTACTAACACTAACCAGAAATTATGTAAAGCTCAGCTCTTCTGAATGCATGTAACATCAAAAAATGTGTCAGGTATCTCAACAACAATCTGTTAGGAATAGCAGAATCTATATATAGTTTAATATCTCCTGAGCTCAGATGCATATTAGCAGCCTGTTTTAGCTGTAACTTCCACAGGATCTATCATACTGTCGTCAAAGTTTGCCCACTCTTCACATATTTGGAATTGTGTCTGTTGTCTGATCTGATGTTCAGGGAACACTGGATTTTATACACAGTGTACACTTCATCACATTCAACAATTAATGCAAGCTGCTGTGGTATTCCCTATCTCAGAGCTTAAAACTCTAAAGAGCAAAATGTTACACTCTCAGAAATTCATACTGACTTGACTTGGAATGTTTTCACAGGGCATAACTGAATAAATCTTGGAGCTGATTTACAGAGACATCCCTTCCACACAGCTCCTATCAAAAACAAGCACAACACGAGCCTGGTTTGGTCCACACTGTTTATATTAATTTCCAGTTTGCATCACAAAAATAGATGATCTGTAATCATGGCCTGTCAGCTTGGTTCAACAAAATGAACATTTCTTTTAGCTTGTATATACCTCCATCATCTCTGTATATTGGTTTAATAAAACAGTAGTTAATCTAAATAAGAATGTTAGCCTTCCGTCTCAAAATAATACACCCAAGTTTCTGGAATGCTTAATTTTAGAATCTATATGGATGATGAATGACTCAAATATTTACAACTTTCAAAATAAATTTAACTGGAAGAAAAAAAAATAATACTTTGTCTGATCCTGCTCACACAGCCACAGTCTGTGTTTTTGTAGACACCCCTTCTGTGCACCCAAACCCTCCTTCCCCTTGGCACTGTCACTTCCTGCACTCTGAGACAGGAGATGAATATCTAGGGCAGAGCAGGACTGTGACTGAGCTTCATCTGTGGGCCAGCTGCAAGAGCATCTCCACTGCCCTTCCCTCCCCTAGGGGAGAAGTGTCTTAACTCATGTGTAGAGCTTTGCAGAAGGGTGTTGGATTAAAAGCCTCCAAAGACCCTCCAAAATTTATGATCTCAATGTATATTCTCTCTTATTAAGGGATAAAAAGTGACAAGCTCTGCCCAATCTCAGGAATCGTCTCACAGAAAAATACATGAAAAGGGAATTGAGCTTTTACCTGTTTGTTACGTTTTCATATTTAATTCATAGTTGAAAGAACTCTTTCTCTGAACTCCACGACACAGTAAAATATGTTTTTATAAAGATGAAAACAAAATACCCGCATTTTCCCCACCTCTCACTGAACAGGCACCACAGTCACACCCCTCATGCAAAACTCAGCAGTAAAACAGCAAAGCACCAGGAAGCTGTTTCCTTTCATGCCAGTGTTGATCCTTTCACACCACAGAGGAACCTTCCCAAACAACTGGTGCCACCCAAGTCTCCCATGTGCCATCACAGGGTGGCACTGAGGAGTTCTCACTTCAGGGTGGACCTGCAGAATTACTGCAAAAAGCACAGGAAAAACAAACCCCAGTGAAAGTTCTTAACCAGAACCTCACTCATCCTGTCCCCCAGAACTAACGGCCTTTACCAATCTCATGTAAGTGGGTTATAAATTACAGTTAAAGCATTTATTTTCAAAAGCTCTACATTTTTTAACCCGTTCTGCCCACGTAGCACATTCCACAGCCAAGATATCCATCACCAACACAGTGGTCTGCACTGAGGACAGAGGGTGCCCAAGTGCAAAGTGTCTCTGCTGTCTCTACGTGTCCAGGAAAAACTGAAGTCCCTTCTTAAAAATCTCCAAACACCTGCACATTCTCAGCTTTGAACAGTTAGTTTCCTTCCAGCAGTTGTGGGTGCCACACGCTCTCTCTCTTCTCTGGCTGGTTTGGCATCCTTTGCTGGATTTATTCCAGTAAGTTCACGTGTCTCTCGGCCTGGGGACCCCAGCACCGGACACAGCCCTCCAGATGTGTCCCACCACTGCTCGGCAGAAGGCAAGGCTCACCTCCCCACCCCACCGGTGATGCTCTACCTAACACAATTCAGGATATTGCTGGTTTATGGTCACCTTGTCCCCCAGCATCCTCTCCAGCTGGCTGGTCCCCAGCAGGTACTGGTCCAGGAGACGATTCCTCCGCGGTGCAGGATGCTGCTGAGCTCCGTGAACCCACTGGCCTGCTTCTCTAGGCTGCTGGGGTCCCCCTGAATGGTAGCAAACCCATCTGGTGTGTCTTTGAACTCAAATTCAACTTCTGAAGTTGAGGCTAAAGCAAAGTTAGATGCACAAACTCTGGGGTTCTGTTAAAGGAAAGTAAATCTGTAGTCTGCAGCTCAACATATTTCCCCTTCCACACTACCAGAACATCTTTCACAGAAATGAAAGATTTGCTTAAGCTGAAATTCACTCATACAACCACTCACACACCACAGTGTAATCAGCAGAACCAGATTATGCTGACAAGTTTCCCTTCGGGTCTAGCTCCCATCTGGGATTTTTGGTTTACATTTTCCAGTTGTCTGCAGAAGGAATCTCTGTTATAGACACAGAAGAACTACATCCAGCAACAGCCAGACTTCTGCTATGTGAGGGAAGATGTTACTGGTGATCTAGATAACATTTATTTTATCACTGGCTACAGCATGTTCTATGCAGAACACAGACTATCAGACACACATTCCTATTCCCCAGTTAAGCTCTATGAACTACCTACTCCTTTAAAAAACAGGCAGCTCAGAATTTCACCCATCCAGTCTTGGTTTTCCCTCCCCCTCACTCCCTCTCTGTCGCTAGTATCTGTTAAAGCTGTCAAATATTCCCTTTCCTGATGCTTCCCAACTTCACAAACTCCTACTGCCTCCGATCTCCAGCCATCCCCTCACATTTGCAGACATGCATTGCTGTACGTGTACAGCCCTTCCTTTCCAAGCTCTCAATTTCTGCATGGATGCCTTGCAGAAAAGCTTCCACAGTTGCTCCTGTTTGCTAAAGGCTCGACAATTCCCAAGCTGGAAGTTTTTGCCCTTACACAAGCACGTACCCAAAGCTGCAGTACAGCAACATTGCAGCTCAGCCTAACTCCAGGAGTGGAGGCTGGGGCAGCCCAGACCCCTCTGCACAGCACAGAATGGCCTATTTAATAAGCTGCATAAATGATTTCTTCTTTGGGCAGTTCGTACCGGACAGCAGGATCACCAAATCACAGTTTCCAGCGCCACTGTATAACATGCAGCGGGAGAAAACCTGCTAGAATGCAGCTGACTTTTCAAAAAATACTATTTCCTGCAAAGTTCCTTCTCTTATTTTCACGCTGTCTTGTGTGGCTGCATAAAATCTTTCCGTGAAACTGAATCTAACACCCCTTCCATCCGCCCGTTAATTAAGGAAAAACAGAAAATGTGGAAAGATTGCATTATGTTAAAGCAGAATGTACCAGTTGTATAAGAGCCTTTGGAGAATTTCCAACTCTATTGAAACTTCCCTCTTCAGAGGAAGGGGAAAAAAAAAAGGGGTCAGGAAAGGCCTAAATTACCTTTCTGATTATTGAAAGGCTTTACACAATTCACATAACACATAGGAAAAAAAAATCCTCAGAAGCTGAGCAAGGTTTCACAGGAGTCTGAAGCACTGTGAATTCATGAAAAATGAATTTAATCGTCAAAGAAGAGACCAGGAAGAACTGTTCTACATAACAAAAAAGTTCTCAGCTACATTATTAAAATCATCGCTTAAAAGATCAATTTATTTCAAAGGGTTGACTCTCTGCATTAGAAGATATCAAAGACACATGATCTAAAAGGATTCTTTCCCAAGCACAGCACCCGTCTGCTCTAAGTGCAACTGCTCTAAGTGCAGTGCTTACAATCATGTTACGTATGTGCGGGTTTATTTTTATCTAAATGGAGACATAAGATGGCTGCAAAGCCTGTTAAAGACAGAAAATGGCAGGGCTGATAATACTGACAAATGACTTGCCTAACTATAACGACATTCATATTTCTTTAAGCTGTTGATATAAACCATTAGATTCCATTTAGGCCCCAGTCTAAGCCAAAAACCGTAACCCGAGGCACACAAAATAAACTGCGCAGACCCAACAGCTTTAATCAAAATACACTCTCCAAGGGCTTCAGACAGGTTCCAGAAGGCTGACACCAAACACCAAGGTGGGTCTGAAAGGGAGAAGTCACTCCTGCCCTTCCCAGCAGCAACTTCTCCTCGAGGAAGGAGATTTATCACATTTATCACAGGTTCTTCATGGTGCTCATGTAAGAATGAGGATCATCAAGGACTGGAGCAGATTCCTATGCCTGTTCTCAGAAAGCATTTACAAAACCAAAGAATCAGAAGGTGCAAGAGCTCTGCTTCTTTCCCTCCACCTCCTCTACTTCTGCTGACAAGAGGTCAAATTTAGAAAAAATATATAAATTTCAAAACGGAGCCAAATTTAAATGATTATACCCAACTGGAGAAAGAAATAACAGAACCACACAGGGCAAGAATCATTCCCCACCCTCCCTGACTAGACCATATACGATTAATGTAGACCTTTAGCCTATGGATGCTGCTTATTTGTCACCTACAGGACTAATAAATGCAACATTAATTGACAAGACCACACTGCCTCACAGTACACACCATGCTTTCTGACTCTGCTTAAAAAAGGACATCCCTCAACACGATTTTTGGCTCTCCAGCGTTCTCCCTCCTTTTCAAAGGACATCTTGCTACCAGGGCACCCTGCGATGGACTGCCCAGCTCCTTTAACATCCCACCACCCGTATTTGTCCCTGCTTAAAAGATGTAATTCTCAGAGTCTACTGTTTGTGAAACGCTCTGATATAAAGCTTTAGGATGAGATTTTGGACTTAAAAATAACAGAGGACCCCCCTTGGTGCTTTGCTAACTGTGCTATTGCCGTCCAGTAACCATGGGAAACCAGATAAAATCTGAACCCATTTATCAAAAGAGAAAATACTCCTCCTGCCAGTTCGGGAGGTTGTGCTTGTAGTATCCATGTCGGTGAACACGAGGTCACTTCCCCCTGTTACAGTGTTAGATCATTTGTTACATCTGCCCGTAGCAAGCCAAAAACAAGGAGAGAAGAAAAACAACCAGCCTTCCAAAATGACAATGATGGCCATAAAAAAGAAGCCTCCCTCTCCTTCTATTTAGGGAACACTGGCATTGCTGAAACAAGTGTTTGCCGTAGCAAGTCCTACTCTGTGCTCACAGGGAGTAACTATTAAGCTGAAGTTCCCAGTATGATACAATGTGCAATAATCTGTTTTTCAATTAGAGCAGGCACACGCTCAGAATGACAGCTCTACCTTGGTAAATTTAGGTTTATTAATTTGGAGATGTGTGCACAAACCTGTTTGCTTTGGTGATCCAATTTCCTAATACTCAGCCACAAGCCAAAGAGGTTTTACAGACCATGGGTTTAGCTGCAATATAACGCCTCCAGTCAATATGCAGAAAAACCCCTGGATATCACAAGTGTGTTACAATCCACTCATTTGTAAAGAAACTTTCTCCTAAATTGGTATTAAACATCAGCTCTTTCTGCAAATACTATCAGCCTGTTTCTCCTGGTTCTCTGGTAGCTACTCCCTGAACTGGAAAGCTCCAATAAAGGCTGCCTTTATTCTAACATCTGTTATCAAAGTTTGCTAGCCATAATAATTGCAGTCATGCTCCAAAAGTAACCAGGAAAGGCAAAAGCAAAGGCTAATTCCCCGTGCTCAATTTGCCACTAGGAAGGGACACACAGCTTGGATGAGCTGCCACAGACGGTGCAGTGCCTGCTCTCATGGCATGCCTTGGCATAAACTGGAAACCAAAATAAACAGTGCGACTATAAAGATCTCCAGTTAAACACAGAGAGTGCTCAAATGCCTCAAGACCCACAACCTCCCTGCTCAGTGACTGAGGGCAACCTGGGGGATTTTCTGCAGGTATTGACTTGTATTGAGGTCTTGAGAAAGAGGAAAGCCTGGTCTCTCTCAGCACAGTGTTTAGTTCATGAACGCTGATGTAACAACCACTCAAGGCGAGGCGTAAATCTGGTTACAAGACAAATGACGTCTTTTTTCACTATTTCAACTGGAAATAACAACAAATTTATGCAAGACTGTGCTTAGTGTGGGTAAACAATTCACCTGGAATTAACCAGCTCTCGAATCTCAAGAGACCGTTCCATAGCCTACTCTTTGCAAGTTTCCACATGGAAATTGGAGACAAATGGACTTGTAGGTAAAAAATCTTCCACAGTTTATAACAGTTTGGTAAAAAAATTGGGAGACAGAGCGGAGGAATTAACTAACAAGACTCAGTTGGGTGACTGGCTGTGTAATGTGCTCCTCAAAATACTTACACAGTGGTTTATACTTGCACAATAATTTACCTGGTAGACATACCAAGTACGGCCAAAAAGAAAAAACACGAGCCAAGTAAAATTATTGTGCTTGTTGCTATTGTGGATGTCCCAATAGGATGGGGAGGCAAAACCATACCAGACACAGGCAGGTAGAAGGCATAAAACCACACCAAGGTTACGAGGCCATTAGTACATCCTGCATTTGTTTGTCACATGTTGCCATTTGGCTGAAGATTTATGAAACTGCTTCGCTGAAGTAAAGGAGAAAAAAAAAAATCACTTGAAAGCAGCCTTTTCACTGACAGATGACACCCTACGGTAGCAAGCATCATTCCTACATGAGTACACTACAGCTCTGCAGCTCGAAAAACAAACAGTGCAGATCTGGAGTTTATACAAAGAGCTGAGCTTTCGAAGTGTTTAAGTAGGAAATTATCAAAACCCAGCCATTTTTTCCTCCAGAGGGGAGTATCAGCCTTATCTGCAGGCTCAGCAGTGTTTTCTCTTTATTTGCTGCTTGTCACAGTTACAAACATTCAGTAGGACCTGGACCAGTCGTGGTAATTTAGGAGGAGATAAAGATCTATGAAGGCAGATGGTAGCTCACATTCTAACAGCTACAAATTGCTAAATTGGCACAGGAAAATCAAGATATTTATCAATTCACTATGATTATGCCAGCTCTCCCATTCCTTCTCTATTTCTATCTGAACTATTTAAGCCAACCTAGACATTTTAGCCCACTGC
The DNA here is from genome assembly GCA_013396755.1 of Sclerurus mexicanus. Classification (NCBI taxonomy): domain Eukaryota; kingdom Metazoa; phylum Chordata; class Aves; order Passeriformes; family Furnariidae; genus Sclerurus; species Sclerurus mexicanus. The sequence goes on from VWZF01002002.1 coordinate 883,931, forward strand.
TGTTAATTTTCATAGCTCCAGCTGGGGCCAAGAGCAGGGATTAAGAAGGTGCTGCCCAATGTACCTGGTTTGTGCTCAGCTCGGTCATTTCAAATACAGCCCCCAACTTCATTCTGTAAATGTAAACTTTTTACCCATCATACATACTGAAGACTTCAGAAGGTCTCTACTTCAGTAACCTCTGTGCTTCTCCCACCCCAAAAAACTCCCAAGCTCCAAGACGTTCTTGTTTCACATCCCAAGCACAAATATCGAATTTGATGCCACCACCACTAACAAAACCTCCCATTGTTTCACCGAGTTCCTGATCAGCTGAAACACATATTTGCTGAAATCTGACCAAGTCTGATGACCTTTTCCAGCAATCAATAATCAAGGCAGAAGGAAAAGGTGGTTTGCTTGACCTTTCCAGAGCGTATCAACTTTATTTGGTCAGGACAGCCTTTAAAAAGCTCTTTCTTTCAGTTTCCAGGGCTCAGACTGGACATGTCTGTGCAGTGCCTGCATTAGTCTCTTTAAATGCTCAACTGCACAGGACAAGCTCAGAGGAGGAAATGAATTCACACCAGGAGATCCTCCAGTTGATTAACTTGCCCCTCAGTGGTGGATGTCAGTCATGTTAATTGGAATCAATACACAGCAGTTAAGGGGGCACGGGGATAATCAGGCAGGGCAGGGACAGGCCCATCACTTCTTAAAATAAGCTATCTGTTAACAACTTTCAGTGGCATGTGACAAACCTTCCCTGCAAAGGAATGCAAAGCATCTCTAAAATTCCAATTTAACACACAAATAAAGATAATTTGGCTACACTTATCTTACAATCTAGCAGTAAAGGAAACAGTCATTACAAATTAAATCAGTGCTTAACTGATCAAAGTAGTAAAATGAGAAGTTAGGCTTCCAGAAAAGCTTATAGGAAATTCTTGATCCAACTTTTACACACAATAAAAAGAGATGCTAATGTCTTAAAATCCTGCCATAGATAATTTTAATTATGCCCAGCTGCAATTTTATTGTACACCTAAGGCTGAAACTCAATACACAAGTTTCAAATGCAGTAACGTGTCACAAGATGAAAAGGAATCAAATCCTAAGGTTTTCTACTCTTTAGATGAGAAATCACTCGGGAGTCACACCCTCAGCATCCCTCTCTTGCCTTTGCAGTCTAACACCAGGCTTGCCTCCCCCCTTCTGCATCCCAGCCCCACCATCCTGGGCTGCACAGCCATTGGAACCAGACACATCCATGTGTTTTGCCACACTCAGAGAAGCCTCTGGGATGGATCTCACCAAAAATTCCTGTATTAAAACACGGTGCTGAATGACACCGTTCGTTGCCCTGGCTCAGAACCCACCCTGGGGCTGGCACACAGGTGTGACACACCTGATGGCAGCCCCTGCTGCACAACCTCACACGGGAAGAGAAACCTTCACTACCCTGGTAAGACAAATAACACACCTGGCAGAAAGTGTCTCTTCAAAAACACCACGGAATTGGAGCTTCACAAGTTTTTCTTTGTCTTTAGGAGAAAATATAATACAAAAAGGAGCAAATTAACCTTTGGTCAAAGGCCTCTATATCTTTCCTCTACTCCTTTAGGGAGTGAAATGAATGCCAGATGTTTTATTGCAATGTCTTCGTACTCTCAACTACAGAAAATATCTTCAAGACAGGATCAGGGTATTTTACATGTTATTACAAAGGCATCAAATCACATTTAACAGATTTATATGAAATCTGTAGCTGTCTACATACTACCATCCCCCAAGTAAACTTACCCTAACCAATTAAGTGCACAGATTAAGATCACACGTTTTCCCTTTGTGGAAGCTGGTCAAGCACTTGGAGGTGGGAGGTTTTTTCCCCCGTTGGCCTCCTTGGTCATTACAGAGTGTAAAAAAAGGAAGGGAAATAAAGGCATCCTAGTCTTTACTGTCACTACCAAGTGTCATCCCCTCTGTAAACGAAGAGATTTCACAGAGCCCAAAGTTGTCAAAATAGCTCTTGAGCGAACAAAAAGCCATGATTTCCCCTTCAAAACCACAGATCTGCCTTCTGAACACGTGCCAGTGCTAAAAGCCCAACCAACCCTCTCCTGAAGCAGGTCTGTCCCATCCACCACGGGCTCACCAAGACCTCAAGGGAAGGAAAGACATTGTTTGCTGATGCAGAGCAAGCGGCTCTGTCAACCTCCCAGGCTCCAGGTGACATTGCAACGAAACCTCGCTTTGAACTGCTTACAAAGGACCGCGGCTGGAATCCCCCGGCACTTGGAGAACTCTGAAAGCATCACGGGGGTTACAGCGAGTGCTCTGTCCCTGTAAAACCATGGAGCAGAGCAGCAGCCTTCCTACATAAACCCAGAGCACGTGCACGACATTCCAACTAAGTATCGGGCTATTTAGGGTTATCAAGGCATTTCGTAGGAAGTGATCTTTCATCACTGCTTGATGCAAAGCTGCTGCTTTGCTTTGCTGCTGATGTGGTGCCCAGCCTTTTCTTTTTCTTTTTTTTTTTTTTTAATAATACTATTTCCTTAATTTAAAGTGCCAGTGTGTTCTTTCTGAAAACGGTTCACAGAGTGTGGCAGAGCCCAGGCAGGTTCACCACTCACCAGAAATTGCACTAACCCTTCCCCAGGGAAGGGTTCCTAGGCCTGGATTACATGGTGTCTGGCCTAATGTCAAGCTCCTGAGTGCTCTGGCCAGAAAAACCCACTACACGATCCAGTGAAAGTCTGTTCCACCTCTTGACTTTCAGCTTCTTTGTATACAGAAACACTAAAATTACCACACACATCCAAATACATTTTGAAGTTAATGATCTTCAAAAGAGATGTTGTACTTAACACGGTATCTTACAAAAAGAGGCGTGTCCCCACAACAGCCCTATCTGAATGTAAACCAGACATTACAGCTCTGTGTTCCTTTGGGCATCTAGCTTAATTTCATCCACGTTCCCACATCAACTACCTCAACAACAGGCAGAATCAGCACTTGCCAAGGGAAGACTCAGATGTCAAACCAAGAGACTTGCCTACACAGGCTACATAATAGCCCTGAATGTACAGGGTCTAATAGAACAATGCTGACTGGATTTCATCACCTCACTACAGCCTTACACTTCCAGCAAACAAAGCAGAGCTGGACACGTCTCAGTATTCCTGGTAAGTATTGGCATAACTGGTATGAGATTTCCCCTGGTTAAGTGAAGCATAAATGAAAATGCATTTGCTTCAGCAAATAATCCACTTTCAGACAAAATTCACACAGGAGAGTCTCAATATTCACACTACTTATGCTATCCTTTTATTTAATAACTGTTTTCATCAGCCAGTGGAAGTGATCTGGCAAGGTAAAGGAGCTGGGCTGATATTGTTAGCACTCCTTTGGGTGAAAAAAACAACAAAATTACCCTGTCCTCATGTAGAAAACCAATTCATTTTGTTGTATTTGCCCAACCAACTTAAAATCTCCAGGCATTTCACTCCAACAGCACTACACTATATCCTATACCTTTTCCTTATCCCAGGGATAAGCAAAGCACAGCAATCAAGTGCAGCATAAAAATGCAAGTAGGATGCTCTATGGTGAGCTTGCTGAAATCCCTACAGCAGATGTGGCACCCTGGATGCAAACAGTTCTCTACATGCTGGTAAGAGAACCAAATGCCTTCACTTGGAAACATCTGGCAGCCTCTGTGCTCACACTTTACTTTTTCAAGCTGCAGAACCCTCAGAATTGCCATCTACATCAAATGTACTCAGATGCTGCCCTGCTGGCCATGCCATGCTATTTCCTGATTAACAGTGGGGCGCTGACTGATCTCCCTCCCTTCCCAAGGGCAGCCACTGCAAATACAAGGCAATCCAACTAAATACAAACTGAGCAACTCCACAATATCTGTACAATTCTGGTTTACATCTCCAGTGCAGTCTTAGACCCGGAGCAATTCAATCATCAAGTTATCAAAAAATATACAGGAAAGATTTCTTTTCCAATGGTTTTACATTAATAGTCCCAAACAATATCAGTTCAGCTAGAAATAGAGAACAGACCAAAGAAGTAGTCTTGACACAGCACAGCAGTATAGAAGAGCTGAATGTCAAATGTAATAGCTTCAGAAATAACAAATTAGAGACATGATAGAATTCCAGCCAGCTTCTGAAGCAATGAACTTCTCTTCTAAACCAAATCAAGACTAAGGGAATGTTCTGACATTTTAGTCCTCAACTTTGAATACTTTATTAAAAGTATAGATGCATGAAACCAAAAATGAAACATAACAATTGTCATTTTAGATCAGCTGTGCCATACATAGACTTTTATATCTAAAGCTCAGAACTATTTCTGTGGTTGGTGTCAGTAACTGGAAAGGATTAACACGAAGCATTTCCCACAGGTTCGGGTCTAAATGTTTTATGCACAGTGGAGACCAGCAGATCACCTGGGTCAGCATTATGGGCCTCGACCACCTGGAGAGATGTGAGGACTCAGGGGTGAGCAGCACTGTGGCTCCTTAGGACTGGAGCAGTGAGAATTAACCGGCATTACTGGCTGAAAACATTTAAATTACCTTGGGAACTGTTAAATGCCTCTAATTGATGGATGAAACCTGTTTCTCCCAAGGCAAGGGGCATTTGCACCTCTGGCCTATAATTGCATTGATGTTTAGTTCTGGAGGAACTGAGCCTGTTAGTGACATCAGGAATCACACAAAAGCAGTTAACTGAGGAATTCCTATTCACACCAAAAAAAAAGCAAAGAAAAAGCTTGGAAAAGCACCTGATGAGAAGAGCCATGTTTCCTATTAAATGGATCGACACAGTATGAGCAGTCACGAATGTAAAGAAAATTAAGTAAAGTAAAACATTTAAACATTGAGTTAAAAATTGGCAAAGTTATTCTAAGCCGTTTCACATCCACAAAAGGCTGTAATCATGACCAAGGGCAGAGTCTCCTAGCACACCTGAACGTGGTGTTTCCTGGAATAACATTCAGAGAGCTGGTTCCAGCATCATATGAGCAAACTGAAGACAACATTTAATTCAAACTGAGCAACTTGCAAAAGGTAAGCTCATGATTCTTCATCAGTGAGATAAACACCGGATGGAGGCACGAAGCTGAAAGGAGCAAGAGCCTTGCCTTTGAAGCAGTTGATGCCAGGGCTTGCTTGAGAACTCTGGGGTCTTTTCCCAATTTATTCCCTTTAAACACAAACCATATTTTTATTGAACACACGTGGTACTCCATTCTTCGCTGCAGTCCCTAAATATTTTCTTAATAAAAGCAATACAACTAAACCCAAATATTTTTTTTTGTAGTTCTTCTGAAACGCATGAGAAAGCAGCTCAAGTATGAAGAGCTGCAAAGCACAGGATTACCTGGGATTCAAGTGTATACAATTTACATTCTGACAGATTACAGGGCATCAACATGTCCTAAAGAGGGTTTTTATCTCAGCATTAGTATGTCAGCTCTATGTTTTAGAAACAAAGGAAATCAATCAACAGCTAAGCATTGTCGGGATTTCAGGGCTTGTCTCTTCCCTGTTCATTAAATCCCATCCTTAGTTCTTCTTCGGGGATTACAAGGTTTCCCTGAATGACTTCTGCCTCACCCATCCAAAGTGAACCTGCATCAGCTGCCAGCCCAGAACACCACAGGCTTCCCTCTGCTCTCCTGTCAAGATTACAACCCAAACTGGACAGAAAGGTGACTGCAAGGGACCGTGGCGTGAAGGAAAAGAAGGACATGGAAGTCTGCAGGGGAAAATAAAGTAGCCCTGAACGCAGAAGTTGAACACGTGGCTCTACCAGGGAGTGCAGCAGGAGGAAACCATGGGGAACAGCAATATTCTGCATGACAGCACCGCACGGCAGCTGGTCACCTTTCTGCACCCCCAGGGACTCCCAGGATTGTTTCTCCATGCCCATCAGGCAGAAAAGTTTCAGCACAGCCCCCGAGCCCTCAGATGGCACACTGGGGCAGCTCCAAGGGAATGGAGCCATCTCACACCACATTCAGAGATGTTCCTACAGACCCTGGGAGGGCTGGGGGTGTCACTCAATACCTGGCACGAGGGAGGGAAGCCAGCTGGCTGGAAACACAGACTGGAGAACGGGCAGGCAGAAGAGAATCACGTGCATGTGGCAAATCCAGTTTCTACATGCTTCTGGTCTGACAAATCCTAGCTTAGGCACTGTTTTATCTCCCGTGGATTAGTAAATCAGACAAATGCCTGCTCTGTGACAATGAGAACTAGCTATGGTATCTAAATATTCAGTCTGAAATAACATACAAAGGGGTTGTGTCCCCTTTAATGCACACATTTTCTCTGTGGAAGATGGATTGATGGCAAAAATGGATCTAGAGCATCCTAGGAATACTGCTGAAAAGTGTTGAACTCCAATACCAGGATTAGAATCCCTCAGAGCCAGGATATGAATGTCATGTAAAAGCTGCTTGGCCCAAACCACAATAATTACACTCTGTGCTTAAAGGAAGAACTAAAAAACAACGCTATCAGATTACTAACACACTCATCATCATCCAGTCAAAAGCAGATGCCACCTTCTGTCCTAGATGCAAAGGCCTGAAAGAAGGTTAAAAAGGCAAAAAAGGTTTTCAGTGTGGCTTTAGCAGTCGCAGAATTTCTTGCACGCACATCATGGTTTTATTAGCTACAGCTCAACCACAACATGAACTGTTCATGTCTCTACCTGGCTCTTCAGGACAACGTGCAACTAAGCACCAGATCTTATTCCCTGCCCACTTTCTTTTTTGTACTCTGCTCCCACCAATTTAACAAGTTAAAAAGCAAGACAGAGCAGGCTGAGCTGGGCACAAACCAACAATGCTTTGAAACCATAACACAGCAAAAACGTCTAACCTAGACAAGATAAATGTCATTAAAGCAGCACAGAAAGCTGGTTTATTCCTTTGAGTCAGTTTGTGACACAAAGCATGGAAATTTGACATTTGTCCTCCTGAAATGACTAGCAAATTTGGGCCAATTAAATAGAGATAACACTCAACCACTGAATTCCTACACATCCCAGAGAGCCAAACTCTTCGAAGAGCGGCACCTGCTGCAAAGGTGGCTGGGCACTGGCAAGGACATTAAACCACTGTCACATCAAAGAGCTTTACATAACTTTCACATCCAAGTGAAATATTTTAAATCAATAGAGTGTTTTTTTTTTTTAGAGGGGCGGGGTTCTTTTGTTGGTGTTTTTTAAATCAGCCTACTAAGCATTTCTATTCAAATACTTCATGTATGCCTTACTCTTTAAAGGTAAATCTGCTTGTATTCACAGTACATTTGCTTAAGAGTAACAAGCACTGGATTTTGGAAAGATCACCAGTGTCAACTGCAAAGATGAGGAGGCAATGAAACTGGGAAGGGCCCTTGAATTTCTTTAAATAAATTTTCTCATTCCTACACTCACTTTCTGGGGGCAAGCAGGGGGTGGATTTTCTCGTGCTATTGGAAGTCCTTCAGTATTGATAACTTAAGGAGAACGGTTACCGTCTGCTCCATTTGATGCCCAGCCCTGTTACACAGCACCTTGGACTTTTAGTTTTACAGTCCAATCCACTTGCAGCCAAGCTGGATAGGTAAAGCACGCAAGAACTGGTGAGAGCAGGGCACTGAAAGAGGTGTGTGATGCCTTGCACTGTAAATCTGAACCCCTGACACGGTTTAAACCTGTGAAATGCAGAGGGAATTTAAATAATAGTTTGGTTATGGGAGCAGGTGGTTGTTCAACTTGCTGAATGTTCATCCTGCTGTTAACAGCTTACACATTTATACTACAGTACATGAAACAGTAAAGTCCTAGAAAGAATATAAGGTGCTAACAACCACTACAGAATATTTTTGTAAGGGTACATTTCCTCTATTTCCCATCAACATAAATTCTGACAACAAAACCCAATATTAATCTGTGCATTCATTCATCTTTAGCATCTGCTTTTAATTTACACATTAATAGAAGGCTACATTTCATTATTAAGTTTTTCTTATTAGTGATTGAATCAATATTTCTGCCCCTTTGGTAGTGTCAGCTCATTAGTCTCCTGAAGCTGATTAAGTTTACTCAGCTATTTCAAAGGGAGACCGTATTCTACTTAAACAAACAGACAACACAGAGACTTCATGGCACATCTGCATCTCCTTAAGTGGAATCACTTCTTCATTAGCAGCAGGGCCCTCAATTCCCCTCCCACAGGCTAATCCAGAAGGAGCCACACCAGCCTGGTGGGAACTCAGCACACTCATGCAACCAAAGCCCATTTAATTGGCCAAACCACACACTGCCCATGGCAATGCAATGGTCCATGTTCTGCCACCCAAAATAATTTCTTCTACCCCTTACTGAAATGAACTCTACACTTCTGACTACTGGTGCAAATTGACCATAGTTCCAAAGTCTCGGCTATAGCAAACATCACAAGCTGTGGAGAGAAGCCCTGAGAGCAGCACTCCTTAAAATGCCCAACTGGTGGTGTGAGAATCCAACACGGACACGTTCTGCAGCCAGAAAACCCTTGGGCAGCAGCTGCTCACAAGGGGCACACAGAACTGTGCTGACAGACACGTGTCACCGACCAAAGAGACTTTTAGGCTCCCCATGAACTCCTCTGCGGTCCTAGGAGTTAGGAAAGAAGCTGAAGTACAAATTCATGATGACGGAAGCGACTGAGCACCCGATCCCTTTGGAAACTATTTGCAGGAGTTAGAGACACTGTGCTTTTTCCCTGTCAGAGATTAGAGGCCTGACAGCAAAAATTATCATGTGAGGGCTCCATAATCCCGTCCACTGCACACACAACGGGTTTGGTCCAGTCTCCTTTACTGGCTGACATTTCACAGCAGGGAACACACGCACAAAGCCCTTCCTCTGCCCAGCCTGGCGTGCAAAACAGCAATTCCAATATCTTAATCATGACGGCTCGGTTTTGAGGGGGGAAAACTTCCTTATGATGTTGTATTAGACAACAGGACCAAGTGTTGGCATTCATTCCATCACAAGGTTTGCAATCAGGAGCCTCCCAGAGGAAGCAATGGGGTGGTGCCCATTGCAGTGCATTGGGGGACACACGGGCTCACACTGTGATTATCCATTCATTTCTTGGCAGGCAGCTTCTCACCTAGCGTTCCACAGTCAGGATCTCTGAGGGTTTGGTGTTTTTGGAGGGGTTTTAAGAACGTTCATAGATCTCTAAATGAAACTTAAAACTAACTGAATTAATGCAGTTGTCAAGCAAATACTGAGTGTAAACTTTGAAAGCTGGGAAAGACGTGAAAGGCCCTTTATAGAAACAGCTTCTGTAGCTGCAGGAAGGGAGGGCAGCAGCTGACAGAAACACATCACTGCTGTGCTTTCACATCATCTGTTCTGACACTGTCGCAGCAGAGCACATGCATTAGTGATTTCTCATTGCTATCAGCCTCGCTGGTGGAGAATCCCAGTTAATTTCCCAGCTAAAGCAAACCACATGCGTGTTTTACCACTTCCTGGCTTTTGGAAAAGCCCGAGCCTACCTACGATTCCCAGCTTAGGAACCAGCTTCCCTGTTTCCTTTGGAGGATGACAGGAATCCACTAATGATCTTAATGACTACACAGTTGAAAAAATGGAGACAATTACCTCTTTCAGTCTCTAAACAGGTAATCAGTTGTGACCAACTTTTCTCAATTTGCTAACAATCAGTAAGTCTTAACTAAACATTTAAAAGCATAAGGACTTCATTTAAAAGTTTAAGTAGAATCAGTATAAAACTTAAATGACACCATCTGTTCTTAGCAGACCACATTCTCCAAGTGTTGGAAGGAGAACAGGGCCGTATAGCTCATCAAAAAATAGAAAACTGTGTGCTAAAATTAAGACTTTTTTTGAAATTCAACTCCAGAAATATTCTGAGGCACCTTCTTAATTATTATCTACTACCAAAGGGCAATGCATTCATTCATTTAGTGCTTGTTACATAAGCCACTGAAGGGCAAGGGAAAAAAAATCCCACTGGGATTATAGAGTGAGAAAAAGAACTATAAATAATGATATACAGTAACAAGAAAACAGGCTTTAATTTGTTCTGTAAAATCAGAAACTGTGTGCAAGGATTCAAGTGTATAAAAACACAGACAATGGTTTAATAAACTACAGTGAGAAGAAACAGTAAAACAAAGTTTTACTCTCAAAGTAAGCACTGCTAAATCAGTAAGTTGAACGTAATGCATTCGAGTTTCAGGAAAAAATAATATTTTTTTTTAAATATCAAACAGCTAATAATATCCTTCCTGTTGCTGTGACAAGGGGTAAAAAGAGTTTTCCAGCAAAATGGAGGCACATTACAGCATCAACCATAGGGGGATGGACCCACTCACATTGAAAGCTGAGCACGCTTGCACGACCATTGCAGTACAAAACCACGTGGTGTGTTCTGGAACGATACAGGTTGGTGTTTTAAAAGCCAGTCCTGCACACACCACAGTGCAAGCGAACGGCAGCCTGTGTCCCACAGGAAGCAGCCAGGACCTGGCATGGCCCCTCCACGATGGTGCACCCACCACAAACCATTCTGCCTCTGCTCGTTAGGATTTTACTTAACTACATGTGCAAGTTTAAGTTCTAACACCGGCCTTTTGTTTGTCACACCAGTCAGACCAACTCTTCCATTATCCAGAGCACTTCCAGTGGAATACCTGAATTCCTCCTCCTTCAGGTATTTGTTTTCTCATTTACCGACTTTCTCCAGCGTGGTTCTTTGGGGGAAAACCCCCAAGTATTCTCTGCTGAAAGTCTCTCAGAAAGGCTGCCAAGCAGGGAAGTTAAACCACTCATCCCTCACCTGAAACCATCCCAGCAAACACCTGAGCCCAGGGAGAACGTGCAGCTGATAAGAGCGAGCAATGTCTGCCTCCAAAAACACAACCCCCCCTGCTGCTCTTTTGGTGTCTTAGTGAGAGTTTCTGCCCAGAGGAAACCCCGTAAATCACAATTTCGAAGGCTGAGGTGAGCAGGGTGAAGGTCCAACACTCCCACTGGAGCTCCGAAGCATTCCAGGCTGGTTTGGGGTGACAGCAGGGGCAAGGGCTGCAGGTGCAGCCCAACTCTTGTGGCTCAGGAGACAAGTCACTTTGTAAACCTTTGCTCCCACTCCGTCATCTGTGTGGTTTGTACAAAAGCCGAGGCGAGCTGCAGTGCAGGGTGAGGATCCACACTGTGCCTGGATACAGCCCAGCGACAGCAACTGCTGTGTCTGCAGCCATGGAAAGGGATCCGCAGGCACATTTGCAACCTAGACGTGGTTGGGTTTACATTTACGAACCTACCCGACCCCTCCCCAGAGCATTGCTGTGGTCACACGTATAAAGCTTTCCGGGAGACAAAGTAAATTAATAGTACAAATGTTTGTGCTATAAATGTGCATTTAATATCACAGTTTTGATACAAACTCAGCCAGATCACAGTCTGCAAAGGTTTGGGTTTTTCCAAGTTAAGCTTTCTGAGTTTTCACCACATACTCTTGCTGGAAAACCTCCCATGCCAAAACTACAGAGAACACAAAATAGACTCGAGTCTATTCGAAATCACTGTCACAGCTACTGCCAGAAAGAACTCCACGCTTAAAATATGTCAAGCCCAGCACTCAATATCCTCATATCCTCAGTATCAACCTCATAACACCATCTTTAGGCACATCAGGGAGAGTTTTATTAACCACAAATAACAAGCATCAAGTCCCCTTCCAACCGGGTCCTGACACAACAAAATCTCACAAGGCAATTATTCTCAGAAAACCTGCAGCCTCCACAAACTTAGTACCAATGTGTTTCAGAGCCCCAACCCTCAGGCAGCGAGTCTGCACTTGTGCACCAGGAGAACAAGAACAGTCACCGAGGGGCAGGGAAGCTCCAGGAATAGCTCTTCCCTTTCCCTGCTCTCACAACTCATCTAGGAAGCATCAGTTTACTCCCCACACCAACAAATACATTCCTTGTAACCTCAAACTTGTCTTTTCCACCAGACAGGAAAGGAGTTCCTGCTCAGTTACCACGTTTCTTTGACAAACAGGATAATCTATTATTCATTCTGAGTACCAATCACACCAAGAAAGAACATTATCAGCTCCAATTTTGAAACACTTTTGAATTATCTATGGTCCATCATGTGAAAATAGAGTCATCGAACCTCTGCCTTGGTTTGCTGTTCTCTACCCTACAGGCTTTGAGAGCTGAAATTCTACCAGGTATTTTTGTTTGTTGCTTTTCTTTCCAGTAAATCTGAAGATATCAACTGCTATTGAAGAGAGTATTACAGTCTCATTCAGAAAAGGACAAGAAGACATTTCATTCTCATTACATCATTTTCAATGCTGGTACACTCCCATTCTTTATAGATGACGTTATTGATTTCCCCTTTTGTTTTACAGGGAGAAAGACATTTAAGTTACCATCACTTCATTTGTGAGAAGGCCATAAACGAGACACAAGTGAGATGCATTGCCTGGAAATTGCTAATACCAGAATCAAAATGTGCTGAAATACCTGAATACAATTATTTAGCTATGATTGTAATTAGCTGCTTTTAAATCATAGTAATGAACTAATGGAGTAGTTCTCACGCAGAGGGAGTCAATGGAAATCCATTACAAAGCTAATTAAAAGACAGTCTTCAAGAAGAGTCATGGTTTTATCTCCCCATTAGGTCACACAAACTAGTGAACTGGGCACTTCAAAAATTTCCCAGCAAGGCTGGGAAGCACCTTCCCTGGGCCTGTAAATCCACAATAAATTTTGCTTTAAGAGGACCTTCTACTTCTACAAGGGACAGGAAACAATTTTTTTTTCTATTTTATGTGTGAATAGAATAAACACAGGAGAGGTGTAGGTACTACAGAGACCCACGTGCACTCCTGAGCACTCGCTGTCCTTCACCAAACAAACCCCAGACCTCTGGGTCAGTGAGACATCAGCCAGCCCCATCCCCCTTCCCTTGGTGCTGCTCTTCACACACTTTGCCAGCCTCAAGGAAAACTTCAGGAGAGAAAACAACGTCCAGTCACTCATAATTTAACAACATTAACTTTACTGAAGCCTATAATGAATTATTTTAGTAATGACTTGTAATTGACCCAACAGATAAAGATTTATGAAAGATTCAACAGGGGGAGTAGAAGCAAATACCTGAGCGTTATTCCATTGCCTTTTTCTGGGGGGTGGGAGACAGAAAAAGACCAAAAAAAAAGAAAGAAAAGCAAAAGATGCCTAGAAGGAAAACACAGCTCGTAACACATTGGTTACAGCAAGGAGCAGAATGATGAATGGCTGGGCTGGGCTGAAAGGGCACATGACAAGAATATATCGCTCTCACCTGTGGCCCCCTCCTTCGCTCAGGTTTTAATGAATCAGAGTCCTTTCAGTTCCCTCGCAAGGCTCAGCTCTTTACTCTCTGTACAAGCCTTCAACATTTCTGTTCCCAGCATTCGTGGAACTGCTGTTGACTGAAGAATTTATGACTCAGCCCAGCTGACAGTATGCTGGAAACAGAAGAGATTTAGTCTGTCTTTCTATACGTTCCCAACAACATCTCATTTTTACTTGGGAAATATTCATCATTTTGTAAAATGTTCCCCCTGCTCCTTGAGCTGCAACATGGTTAGGCGGTCAAAGAATAAAACTGTGCTCCACATATAAAAACACACACTTACTGAAAGGTTTTATTTAAAACTTTTATTATAACCGTAGTCACAGCGTGAAAAGTAAGTTCAGTGCAGCATCAGTAATGCAAAAATTCAATTTCAGGCTGCAATAAACACTTTACGTGCCTCTCCTTTACAGTGAATTTAACAGAGACATCTTTCTGCACCTATCCAAGCCCTGCCATCTAATGGGGATTGTTAATGTTCCCCATCCTACTGCACTTGACAAATAAGCAACTGTCAACCCCAAGAACTACACCAAGGTGTTTAATCACCCTACAAGGTTAATTAAAGACAAAGATTAAAGGCCGTAAAGCAACAGTTTATTTAAGCTTTTCCTTAGTTTCTAATAAAAGAAGAATTGAGTGACCACTGCATTTTTATGCAACAAAAAATCAAGTTTTTATTTTAAAACCCTCTGCAGAGATGTACGGTCAATTCTGTGCTTGTCCCAAAAGCCAAACCTTGCTTCCAGGTATTTCTCTGTATTCCAGCAGAAAAGCTGCAGCTTTGCAACAACTTGGAGCCTTTCAGGCTTGCTATTTATTGCCATTTTCGTGGTAGCAACAGCAGAGTTTGCAGCTACAGCTGGTGTAAGCCACAGAGATGCTCCACACTAAGGTATCGATGGCAGAAGAGTAAATAATGATGCAGCAGCAATTATTAGGACCAGATTGTTGCCCGTGACCACACAGTTAAACACCAGCAAATCTACAAACAAACCAAGTTTGCTGAATCCCAGTGTCTTGTATTGATTAAAGTTGCTTCTTTCTTTCTATTTTAAGGCTCACGGCTCCCAATACCTCTCACATCGGGACTAGAAGGTGTAAGAACACTTTCCTGGTGGAAGCCAGGCATTTTCCATGATAAAGCCCTGCTTTTACAAGGTTAGAACTTCATTAAACCTCAAAGGTTAGGTTTAGACTCCAGAAATTAAGCTTTAGGGGGAGAAAAAAAAAATCAGACTGCAACATTTTAGTTTGAGAACTGACACAGTACCTCAAATGACAAGGCAGGTGCTAATGTGCAACTTCAAGTAATCATTCTGAACTTAGTTTTTACTTTTTCAAGACAAAACAGAGATCATTCTAAGTCACTAAATGAGTCCTCTCTCATCTGGAAACAACACAGTCACTTAATTAAAAGTGTGTGTGGTGGTGGGGGGTCTCCAACCATTATACTCGTAGTTTTATGGGTTTATATTTTAAAGCTGAAGCCATTTGTTTCATTCCAAGTGGAGCTCTTGGGGGCAGGGAGGTGGGGGATGCAAGCCAAAACCCAAGCTCTCAGGAGGGCTCATGTTCAAACACTTCCACCACTTAGAGTAGATGTTCAAAACCATTTGGCAGACAACTAGAGGTACAATGGCCGTGTTGGTTGATTCCTTTCACAAAGGCCTGGACTTCAGTTCTCAATATCAATAAATCCTACACGGAGTAGCTTTCAATTCACAGGCTGCTCCAGGAAGGGAGGGAAGTGTATTTACACCTTCCAGGAACAATGGGAGAGGTACTGGGAGCCCTGAGTCTAAAAATAGGAAGAGGGAAGCAACTTTAATCAATACAAGACAGATTCATCTACTGTAGATTCTCGGGAGGTAAAAATGATCAATATTAGATAATTTTTCTAAATAAGTACCGTTGTCATTTTCTGCCTTATTTTTACCCCCCAGAGGCACTGACTCAGCATTAGAGGGCCACAATGCTAATGGCCTTACATCTGGCAGCATAAAAACTAGGCAAAAAATCCCAGAGCAAAGGCAAGAGGAAGAAAATCTTTGGCTAAACAGCCCTGGAAAGCAAAGGAACACACGAGATGGTGAAAAAGCCTTTCCACAAATGACTCAGCTGCCAGTGCTGCTTGTGTTACAGTCATGGCCCCGTTTCCTATCAACCATCCCATAACTCATGTTTTACCTTCTCGTGAACCATAAATCCAGAAACCTGCCTTGGAGAGATGGATCTTTGAGGAACACACTGGTTATTATGTTCCGAATTCCTGTAACAAAATCTGACAATCCATACCCCCTCCTGATTTTTTTTTTCATTTCTTTTTAACTAATATTTACAAACACTTCTACCCGCCTTAGCTTAAGAACTGATGGATTTTTAATTCAAACCATACTAAATATTTGCCCATCACCAAAATAATGCCACTCAAAGGCTTTATATGTCAGTTCACACATTAAATATATCATGTATTTTTATGCTGCTACTGACCCCTTAAATCAATAATCTGAATTTATGTTGACTGGTATCACTGCTTTGTCTGTTTGACACTTCTGGCATCTGGAATAGCTTTAGCAATTGAAAAATAAACCACAGGACAAAAAACTATCAGAAGCAAGCCCATGCTCAAGATGAATATATCACTTACACACATTTAAAGGCTGGATCAGGTAACAGATTTTTTCTTAACTGAGGTTTATCTCCCTTCTTCTTTCCAGCACACTTTTAGCCACATACAAAGCTACTTTGATTCAAATCAGACAGCCTGATTGTTCCAAGGCAATGTTTTTAATTCTTCTTGCATAATTAAATTTCAAAACCTGAAATAGAATGGTGTATGTCATTTTATATGTCTTAGAATTTCTTAGCACTCCTATGAGCCCAAGGGAGATGTCACAGGACATCACTCGCTGCTTCCACTGCAAATATTGTTAGGGGATGAGGAGACTCCAAATTGCTGCTTTCTTAATTAATCTTACTATAGGACAAAACTGTGCAATTAAAAGCTACATTTTGAAAATACTGGTATCACCTCTGAACTAAACCTCATGTGATCATACACCTACCCACAATCACCTCCACACAGGTGCCCTCCAGGTTATGAAATGCCTTTGAACACAGCAAAGCAATTCTGACCACGTCAGTCCTGCACACTGACCCAGAGCTTTCAGCAGCCCCAGTCCAGTCTTGCATTTCAGCATCATTCAAACTGGCACATGCTGCAGCCCAGTTATGCTCACCAGTAAAGCTGTTGATACGAGCTGTGCCCACCAAGCCTCGTGCACAGGCAGGAACTTAGCCAAGCAAGACTTATTTTTACTAATACAAAGCCATTCCAGAGCCTTTAAGCGGTTTCAGAGATGCAATCACTGAAGCAACTGACTGCACTTGTATTGCAGAATGGTGCTATTTAGGAGAAAAAAAAAGAGAAAGAAATATATTATAGCTATCTATCAATCTGGTATTTCAAATGATTTTTTTTTTGAGTACAGTCTCAAGAGTAATTATATCTGCCTTCCTAGCATAACTTGGAAACACTTCTTTATACTCAACCTCATAAAACTCTTTTCATGTCTCTAAACCTGAATAACTGCTCTGTTCTGAAACCACAGCACTACAGCTCACTACAAAGCATTGCAGAAACTCCACGGTACCAACTCAGAAATATTCTGACCTTTGTATTCTGTTGAGATGAAAAATTAGTGCTTTCCTTTTGGACCTCTCCGTGGGATACAGTGCATTGAAAAGGCCAGTGCTTTGGTCTGTTGAATCAAAGGTGAGCAGTTCCTGGGACTGGAATCTTTCCTGGTCCCACCAAACCAAAGCCAAGGCTGGATAATTCCACAGTGCATTCCCACCTCCAACACGTGCCAAAGAAGGATCATTCTCTGCCATACCCACACAGAAAGTGCACGACAAGGGGCCATGCCCTTCTCTTTCTTTCCTTGTGGGGGGGTTTTTTTTGGAAACGGAGAGGGGAGAACTGGGCCCAGCCAGCAGGAAACATCATCCCTTGTGCCTCTGGTCTTGGCTGCCACGTTCTGGTTCTGCTGGAACCTTCTGGGGAAAGGCTGAGCTTTCTGCAGGCAAAGATGGCACAGCAAGAAAGCCCCAAGTACAGACTGAAAGCATCATCTAAATCCTTCCTGACAACACTCACCTTAAAACCTGTTAGAGCTGCTGAAGAATAAGAGGCTTTTAAGGACACAACAAGCTCCATGACATTTGTGGAAAGGCAGGAGCTCCCTGACACAACTGCTCAAGCAAAAGGTCCGTTCAGGCAGGAATGAGTAGTGACAGGAGGAAAATGCTTTGGTCTCAAAGTTAAATGGAGCTCTGGAAACAAGATTCCAAGGTGTATTACTGGTTATATCAGTGAATCTTAGCGTGACCTTTGCGACATTTCAGGCCAAGTACTCAGTTCTCCTGATGGATTGTATCAACAAGAGTGGGGGGACACACACTCACCTCAAGTATTTTCTACCTTTCATTCTTGGGAGCACCACTGCAGTAAAGGATAATTTATCATCATATTTACTATAATTACTTAGGATGTCTCAATAAAGTCAAATAAACCCTCTTTGTTCCTACTAAACGCACTTCTTGAATACCAAAAGTAACCATGCAAGTTACAAAACTCAAAAATCTTCATTTCACAGTGAAATTGGATAATTTTGCCATGCTCAGCTTCAGAGGGAGCCTTATTATTGCGTTGTGTCCCAATCCCACCCTTGGTGATCTTTCACACAGAAAGTTTCCCAGTTTGTGCACTGGCACAGGGACCCTCCCAGGGTCCAGCACGCCGGGATGTCACCCAGCACAGGCAGGAGGGAGGGCAGGGATTCCTGCAAGAGCTCCTCCAGCCTCACCACTGGAAAAACACGCTGAGTTTTACAGGCTGCAAGAGCTGCTTATGCATAGGCTGCACATTGTAAATTCTTTTACCCTTATGGAAATTCCTAGTGCTGTGTGGCCTAGAGAATGAATATGATCCCCTTTCAAAGGCCCTTCTTCAGAGTTTCCAGCCCTGGCTTTTTCCTACCATCTTTCCCAGCTTTTCAAGAGCTGACCTTTGCAGAGCTGCAGGACTGGAGGATGGGGGGCAGAGGGAAGGAATTCTCCCAGAGCAATGCATTCCTTACATTGCTTGGGGAATGGCACTGCAGTTTGTGTTTGGGTTTAATTCCCTTCCGCCCCATTGAAAATAGCCATTCTGAGTTCTATTCCTGCCGAAAACTTGCCATGTTTCACTGTCAATTCCCTCAACTCCCATTTCTCTGAGCACCAAAGGGAAAAACCCTAACAGGCTGGGTTTAGTCACAGCTTTAACATTTTGTGAATTCCTTCAGCTGTGTAACGCAAACTAATATTTTATAAATAGCTTGGGAGAGGGTTCTCGGGTAGTAAAAACCACTGAGTGAATTTAGATTTCTTTCTGCCCTCCCACCGCCATTTTCTTCTTGTTCTTTCTCTTGGGAAGGTCATCAGGCCCGTAAAGACCTGGTTCACTGTTACCTTCACACCCTCTGCTTGTGCACCAGAGGTGATGTCAGAGTGCTTGAAAGAACAAAACCCGAGAGCAGATGAGGTCCCTTTGGCACACCCTCAGAGACAGGACCCAGTTCTGCGTCCTACAAACCCCGTGCCTGGTTTCAACCTGTTAAACTGCCGGTATTTTAAAAATTAAGATGCTGCTTCACCTAATCTCTATGTTCTGATTCACTTCTTTTTTTCATCCCCTCTAAGGCAACCTCCTTATGCCCAAAGCCAGGCGAACAAACAGTATGTTAGTTCTTCTAAACACTTCGCAATAGGCTTTGAAAATATTATGTGTTAGAAGTTTAATGATTCATTTTTTTTGTGGATTTCGGATCCTTCACAAGGCAAAAAGTTAGATTATACTAAACAGCTGTAAAATCTCTGAAAAATCCCATACTGAACCAAACAAAAACCTAAATAACTCCAAACCTTCATCTGAGTGACCATCCCAAAATAATAAAATTGTATTAAAGACCTCCAAAAAGTTTAAGCATTCAAAACACTTTCTTAAAATGTGCTTTCTTCCTTAGCTCTTCGAAGGCATTAATTTTAAATTATCTGCTGATTTTTTTTCTTCTGATATTTTCAAATGCCACAGCTGATACCTCTGCAGTGTTATTAATTTGACCCATATACTGAGATACAATAAAACTCAGGGATGTGTTTCCCTTCAGGTTAATTACTGTTTGCCAGTAAATTGCTTCTGTGCTGAAAAAGCGCCCAGAGGTTAAAAAGGCATTAGAAGGTCACACTTTGCCTTGAAGTTAAAAAGAAAAGAAAGAAGAAAAACCCACTCAGTTGGGCTATGAAATCCTTCCATTCCACCCCAGAGACTAGACAGTTATCTCAACCATGCAGTAAAAAATAGGTATTTTCAGGTGGATCAGGGTGCAGCAAGACACACAGGGCATTTCACATGTACAACCTTCAGCCTTTTTGCTGTTACTCCCACCTTGATTCTCCCTCTCTGCTCACTGGGATAATCCTGGGGACATTTGCAGCCACCACCACCCACTTGCTCATTTTCTAAACCAAAACATCTCCAGCTCGGCACCGACTTGCCAATTGCCAGAGGGCAATGGCAGGCAGAGGTTTTACACTCAAACCACAAAGAATTTCGGGCCCCATTCAAAGAACAAAGGGTCAGCCAGGTGCTGTCCCATACAAGAAAACAATTTTCTGGTTCTGAGCTTTAAGTTCTGCTCCCGAGTCCTCCCCAGGCAGATTGTTTCTTTCTGACTTTTTGAAAAACCACCAGTGGAAGGCAGAGAAAAGAATACAAGCCAATAGAGCTGTGCTAAAACAATCAGATTATTCTTATCAATACACAGTAAATGTGAGCCAGGAAACTATAAATTCTTAATAAAAGTTTACTGTGTACCCTCAAATTCTTTACAAAGTCAGCAAGAAGCACATGTTACTCTATAAAGACTTTTTTCCCCCCCTACAACATGTTTCTAAGGCAGGTAAAAAGTTTTCTGACAGATCTATTTATTATTTGGAGAATGAACTTCCTGACAGTGAATAACACGTATCACCTCAAAACTGACAGCAGCAAAAAAATATTCTCCACTTGGATCCCAAAAGAACTGAGAGTGCACTTGGTGCACTGAGCAGACTGACCTTCAGTGCTGACCTTTTCAGGTAAGAGCTGCTACAAAGCCTGAGTTATATGCACAGAGGGGTGTGTATATATGTATCTCACTATATGCACAGTGTATATATATGTTTGAGAAGACACCTCGCTGTCTCTACTATGACTGTTATCAGGGCTGTATTAGAGACACACTGGAGGTGATGAGTTTTGAATAGTTCCCTGGGATCATGTCACGACTGTCAGGCAACACCTTCATATTAAGCTTCATTTGCAGAATAACATTACTATCAAAAAGTAAGACTGAATTCTAATATTTTTAATCTAATTGGATCCCAGTTTTGCCCCAAGATAACATACCGAAAGGCTGTGGCTTCTGATGTGAATTTATAGGCATCAATCCTGATGACGTAATAAAGCTAAATTTCACTTGGCGATCTCTGCCACAAGAGAAACCGAAGATATTTGGAAGAGAAATAGGTTGCGGTGCAGTACAATTGTCCCCATCCCGTCTAGAGGGGCCCTAATGGGTCTGCCCCCAGGAGCAAAGGATGGAGCCGTGCCCTGTGTGCTCAGCACACAACACCCACGCTGCTGCCGGTGCCAGGAGGGCTCAGCCTCAGCGCCACGTGAAGCTGCACCCGAAGCAAAGCAACCGACAGGAAATTGTTCTTGTGATCTCCTGCTCTTCAAAGCCCCTGTCCCTCCGGAGTGTTTATTGGCTCGGAGTTTAATTACCCATCCCGGTGCCCTCCACCACGGAACGCTGGATGCCACCGAAGTCAGGATGGCACTGAAATGTCACAGGCTGCTGCAGGAGCAGTTCCTGGCTCACAGAGCATCCTTGAAGCCCACGGCACCACATCCCTCAGCCGCTCCACGGCCACCTGTCCACCTCTCCAAGGCACACACGGTGCTCCTCATCCTAAAGCCGCAAGGCTTCCATTAAAGTTAGGGTTCCACTTGACTGCGTGACAAATGTATGTGTGCAACAACACCATATCATGTCTGTAAGAGAAGTGAGGAGCTTAAAATTGTTGTATTGGACTAGCAAACAATCGTACAGATGAATTGGGTGAGAGATAACAATCCTCCAGTAGCACAAATGCAATTTAGTGGGCAAAAAGGCAAACAGCTTTTGGAAAAACCCCAAGTACGGTCCTAGAAGTTTTTTCAAGTTTGCTGAAAGTCATGTAATCGAACTGCGTGCCACAGATGAGAAATGTGTTCAAATCTACAGATAAATTAAAAAGTAATAGCGAAAAAATTAAATTTACTAGAAGTTTGAAAATACATTTCCAGGTGGAAGAAGAAAAAAAAAAAAGAACTTCAGATTCAAGCACTATAAAATTAGTCCACGGAAAAGTAATTACTAAGTTGATGGCATCACCTCAGATTAATAAAAAAAGAAGAGCACGTCCCATATCTTACCAGCTGCTATTTTTAGGATTTTGATCGATCCGTAGGCAATTACCCAAAGCAAAGATAAGGACATTTCCAAAACCAAGCCCATATTTACGTAGCAATAACCCCAAATTTCCAGGTCAAGATCGACAGAGTTATTGCTGTGAGTTTGTTCTTTGTAAATCTGCATAAGGAACACCAAGGCTCTCAGAGCAGCTTCTCTGCAGACTTGTTTCCCTCTCCTACACCCATCATCTGTCTTCAAGAAAAAAACCCCTTGTAGAGGACTGTGGAAATAATTTGCTGACCTAGGTGTGTAAGTTTTATTTAGTCCTGAATCTCACCAGCGAGAGGGAAGCTGCCTCAGTGCCCCCGTCAAGAGAGACGCAGGAAACAAACCCAATTAATTGCAGAGCTCTCAGAGGCATCGATACACCATCTGGCAGAACCAAATCCCACACAGAGAGCACTTATGCACATCACTGGGCACGACAAAACAATTTTTGTCAAGCGGTCTAACACCCAAGTCACTTATTTTGGGAGCTAACTCAATTCCTTGCACAAATAACAAAAATAACACATCAGAGGAGGGAAGGAAACTTCCCTACTGGGCTGCCTGGGTGCTTGTCAAGTGGCAGATCCAGAAAACCTCTTCTCCCCAGCAACTGATTTTGGGATGCGGGGGAAGCTGCTCGACCTGCTGCTCCGGGGGAGCAGGGATGCACATCCCAGAGCAGTGAATGGATGGGTTCCCAGAGAAGAAAAAGGAACAAGGTGTGAGGTCAGATGCAACAGCACTCACGTGGCTTGTCTTCCAATGTCTCTTTTGGGTGGCTTCCCATTATAAAACAAAAGACTAAAAATACTTCATGTTTTCATTTTAACAGAAATGGTTTCTGATTAGCCAGCACAGTTTACGTGAGACCAAAACTTCCAATAAACAAAAATGTATTTTTACTTTCCTTTTTAGCCTGTAGATGGTATTTTAAAGGTTTATCAACGACATAAGCTCTCAGGGTCAATAGAAAAAAATTCAAAATAGAGAACACTCATACTTCTGAATGCAAAGGGAGGAAAGCAGGAGAGTTTTACAAACTGATACCCCAGCAAAGCTGCATTCCTGCCTGAAAGAGCACACCTGTGCCACCGCTGTGCTGTGGAGAGGAACTTGGTGTAGAAAAGGTCAAGAGGCGAGCTTGATGAGCATGCAAACACTGGAGGTAAAGCAGAAAGCAATTTGCCACCTCTCCAGGGCTGTGGATGTTCTAAATTCATAGCATACTTTGTCATCAATAGGGCCTGGAATAAAGACCAGACACCAGAGTGAGTCAGTGCAGAGAACATTCTTTCCTTACACATTTCCAATTTATAAACTAAACTTGGCACCTTAGGGGAAAAAAAAAAACAACTCTGCTGCTGCCCAGGGAAAGCAGAAAAAGAGATTGAAAGATTATGAAGCATAACTTACGGTTTCACTTAATCACCACTAAATTTACACTTGCCGATTTCTGTGTCCATTCACATATTTTTAAGGAACATGCTATAAAGATGCAGTGCTTTGCAAGAGAACTGCCATTCGGTGTGTGGCTGACTTCTCATCGCTGTTTCGGAAGGAGAGAAGCATTTTGCAGCACCACTTCCTTCAATGCAGCCATCAAACCCTGCTGTGGCAGTCCTACAGTTCACACCTCGCCAAGCTGAGACACAAGCCTGGGATAATTTCAAGCAGCTGAAGAAATTGTGAAATTGCAAAAGCAGTATCTGCATTACAGAGCAGTTTTTAAAAAGAAACCCCAAAATTCTCTCGAACAAGCCATCATCTTGGATGGTAATTGAATAAAATCACCACCATCATCTTGATACAACAGGAAAACATCAGGATTAGAAGGACACCGACGGGAGTGACACTTGGGCATGGAACCAGCTACCTGCACCGTACACACCTCATCACCAGCCTTGAAAGAAATCCTAGACTCCACTTCCTACCAGTGTATTTCTGTTTTGTTCCAACATAAAACGACAGGCTTCTGACAGCAGGGAGTTCAGAATCCTTTCGTAGGAATCCCATAGAAACCAGAGAGCCTCACAACCCACTCTCTCAGGCTCCTGGTTCCTTACTGAACAGCACATTGCCACAGCCCTGGTAATTTTTAAGACTACTAGTCCTCAATTTTGTAGCAAATAAATCTCCCTAGGGTCCACAGCTGTGGAAATAAAAATAGATAAATACATCTGAATGTCTAGAAGTGTCGTTGCTCTCCCACTATCCGACCTCCCCAAAAGCAAAAGGGAAGATGTCTATGATTTACTCGGTGCTTTGGAGCCTTTTAAAGTCTATTCTTCCAGGGAGAAAACCCATCTCACTTCTAACTATATATCTTAGCAGGGGGTTGGAACTAGATGGTCTTTAAGGTCCCGTCCAACCCAAACCATTCTACGATTCACATAATTCTATTTTTTTACAAAACCCTTTTTAAAGCTGTAAGGAACTTCCATTAAGCTTCAAGCATTTATTAAGTCAATTAATGTTGGACTAAAAATGTCTTGCATCAAGATTTCATCTCCACGGATAAATACAAACATCTGCTGAAGTTTCCATTGTAATTAGTTCATTTAAAAAGGACAGAATTTGTACTATAGTGTATTTCTTAATAAACTTGCCAAGCAGTCTGGTCTACAAACAAACTTGGAGCTTTCCTAAATAAACCAGCAATTAAGCAAACAAGCTGCTGTCTGCAATGACAAACAGCTGCAGTAGGTGTTTTATAAATAAAGCTGCCCTTTGGAACTTTTTCCCCCCTTTTTCTTCTTAATTTTGCCATTTCTGGTTCTAGAAGAAGCCCTGTGTCATGGAATGCATGGGAGCAGCCATCCCCCAGTCCTCCACACTCCTCCCGCTGCACCACCCCAAGGGAGAGTGATGAAACAGCGGCCAGGTTGCCCAGGGAGGTGGTGGAGTCTCCATCCTTGGAGATGCTCAAAACCCATCTGGGCACAATGACAGACAGGTGGGATTAGGTCTCCCTGCCACCCTCAGTGATTCTCAGCTGCTGGACTTCCTCATATTCTGTCTTTCCATTTTTCCCTATGACAGTATCATTTTTTCCCCCCTGCAAAAACATTGTGGATGTGGAGGAAACACACATTTCTTTTTCCTGATTTTATACTCCATTAAAAATGGTCATTTTGAAAAGTAAATTCCATCTCTCACTGTACCTTCATTCTGTAAAGGGAAAAGGAAGAGAAGAATAAGACAAAGCAGAAAGACAACAGAATGAGCAGAGAAATATTCCACAAAAAAAAAAAGACAAAACTCCAAAGCTACTGCAGCGGCTCTGAAACTTTGCTGGCACATCTTAGAGAGGTGACATTCTCAATCATTCCTCTTCTGTTCCTTCAGGAAAAGCTCTCTGGACTCCCATGGGCAACACGTCCCTCAGAGGATGCTGTGGGCTTTTTTAGCTGGTACAACTGCACTGTGTGTGCCCACATAATGGGTTCATCGTTCCACAAAGCACACACCCACACTTGGAAAATGTTTTGGCTTCTCTGCTTGCTCTTGGCATCCCAAGGCAACCTAAGGCTACAACTAAGCAATATTCAATTCTCACTGGTCCTACCACTGAGTTGTTTAAAAAGAAAAACCAAAAGAAATCAACCCAAACCCATCAACTTAAAAAGTCCTATGGTTGATGATTCCCTCCAGAGAGAACTGGGAACGAAGCTCTGAATCCTGGTCCTGACTGATGTTTGCGTCTCAGAACTCGCCATGTAATCTGCAGCGAAGATTGGAGTGAACACCTTCCCTGCTGCAGCACCTTGGAGCTCTCTGACCCGTTCAGAGGGATAACAGGGTCCCTGACCGTGGAAAAGCCTCGGGAGGAATGCTGGACTGCAGCCACTGGTGAGTCCAATGCACTCTGCAGCTGACCTTGACAATTGAGTGTCTCAAATATTCCTCACAGGCACCTGCGCTGTGCTGCTGGAAGACAGATGTTGGCACAGCAACAACTCAAAGTCTGGTCTCTGCCTTCTCAATAAAAACGTGAAGATAAGCAGTGGGAAAGATCTTTAAGACTGGCAGTTCAGATAAGGTTTGCACTTTAATTTATTCCAGTAAAGATCTGGACATGTCTATGAATTAAACAAGAAAACCCCACTGATTTAATGTATTTCAGAAGTTCAGTCCTTCAACTTGATTGCAGAACCTGCGAGCCAAGGAGCTGCTCCCTCATTCCAAGAGTTCAAATCTTCCTTCAAATTCTTTTCAAAGTGAGTACCCCAGCATAAGAAATTCTATAACTGAATACTCAGAAGAAGAATAGACTTCAGGAGGCAAAAAAAAAAGTGCTGGAAGGTGAGCTGGACAACTTGGGCTCCAGAGTCCAGTGAAGCAAACGAGTGTAGGTACGTGGAAAATAATGAGCAATTAGAGAATGCAAAAATAAGACTGATAAGCTGTGCAAACATTCACACTCACTTCATTTCTAGGTATTAATTCTATTTATTTTTGAATTTTGAATCTATATTCAGAGTCCCAATTACACCTCTCCACACCTTGCAATGCTACATTCTTTGGAGGAGTTTGGGTTTTTTTAGAGTGACATACGGGACTTTTTTCTTCTTTATCCCCTACAAGTCACTTTAGGCATCACCACCTTAAATATTTTCCACAGCATGAGCGTGAAATGCAGTGATTAAAGGTCATGCCCTTTTTGCACTAGTAGCAGCAAAGATGTCAGGAATCTTGCACTGGAAGAAATTTTTCACTTCCTACTCTGCACATTTGCCTTGCTAAGAAGTTTTTGGGAGGAAATCCGAGCGTTGCCACATCCGGGGGTGCATCTGTATCTGATGTTGTTTAGAAGAATATAGTATTCATCTTCTGCCAGAGCTTAAGATCTCATGGCATTTTTAAGGGAAACGTCAAATTGCATTTAAAAAATGGCTCGAACATACAGCACGAGTTGATTCCTCCAAATTATCCCCTTGGTATGCCAGAAATAGTCTTTTCCTCTAAGCAGCCTTGCTCGGTGACGGAGCAATGCAGGGGCACAAAGGCCAGAGTTTGCAGCCCTTCTGTCCGTGTGGTTTCTGATCCCAGGGAGCTGGTTCCTTCCCTGGCCGCCTGGGAGAGGGGCTGAAAACACCCCAGCATCTCCCAGGCGAAGAGATGCAAAGCTCTGATTAAGCCACTGCCATGACAACTGCCAAGCGCTGCTCCTGGAAAGAGGGATCTGGCAAATCTGCACCAAATTCTCCCACTTAAGGACTTAGGGGAACTCCATCCACCCCAAAACACTCGTGCTGAACTAGGCAGAGATGATTTCACTGCATTAGCTGTTGTCTTCGTGCTGAGCTCCAAGTACACATTTAAGACCTCGCAGTAGAACAGGGATGGTGATGGAAGAGCAGGGGACGGGAGACCTGTAGGAGCTCTTTGGGCATGCATTGCAAAATCCACCACCACTCTCTCACAGGTATCGGTGCCAAATGCTGCAACAGTCATTTGTGAAAATTAATGATTGATTTTCTTCCTAAAATCAGATGTGTAACTCATCCTCCTTCATTAGTGCAACTCGAGATTCACCATTCCCCCATTTCCAAAGGCAATAAAACCAGTAAGGGTGCAGGGTATGCAGGGGGTAATTAATATCCAACAGCATAGCCAAGCTGGCAGTTCAAAATCCTTCAGGATGTGTTTCAGGATTCACTATAGGTGTTCCTAAAAGCACTGTGCTAATTCCTGAGCACTGCTCACAGCAAGGAGAGTGTTGCTCTATTTGCTCAATGAGAGAGTCCATGCAACTGGTGAAGTAACCAAAGTTATAAACAGCTTGAGTGGTCATGGATTAGAGCACCCAGTAAAAAACTTTGTGTTTTTGTGTTATATGGCACTGAAAAGAAGTTCTCACAAGAAACATTTGTCTCCTTCCTTACAATAAACAAACCCCATTTACAAAAGCCTGGGTTGCACAATGGTTACACAAACTGAAGAACCACGTCATCAAAAGCAGAAGAACGAAATCCTCCAAGAATCCTCTCTTGCAGGAAAACAAGCACAGAGGTTCCCACATTTGTTACATACCCTGCACAAGCTGTTTCCTTAAGCCAGCACTGACCCAAGCAGTGCCCAGTGGAGGGGAGGCTGCGCTCCAGGGGATCCCTCCCCTCCCATTATCCCACTGGGGCATTCCCAGTGGCACACGCTGACTGACACCTGGCAATGCCTGCATTACGGTTTTGTCCATCTTTTCAACAGACCTTTCCAACCACAGCCATCTAGAGAGCATCCAGTGATGTAGATGATGGTCTCACAGCTGTCATGGGAGGAGAAAGGAATTTCCAGCAGCAGGGAAAAGGGCAGAGGTGGATTAAACAGGAACAAGTGAAAACAAAAAATGTAGGAGGCTTTGCTAGACCAGTTTCTTTCCTTCCTAGAGTTGAACAACCCCCAGTTCACCCAACTTTTTTTTTTTTAATCATTATTTTAATACCCCAGAGATTTCAGAGCGCCACACTCACATCCATTGTATCTTCTGGAATGAAATACATGTTCACTGGGGAACACTAGCCAGTCCACTAGCGTGGATTTAAGGCTGGGGGGGTTTTGTGGTTTGAGTTGTTTGGGGGTTTCTGTTTGTTTGTTCCAAGGGGATCCAATGAATTTTGAGCACTGTTTCCATGTATTTGTAATGTTGAATTTCCAAATTACTTGACTCAGAGTTTCAGGCCCCACTGAGTCCTGTGAACTGTCCTTTTTGTGGTACAGCTGAATTCTTGGGGGGCTTAAGTGCCCTACGAATGCTCCCCTGGGATGTGTTTGATATTCAGCATCGGCACAGATAAAACTCAGGCATCAATG
The DNA here is from genome assembly GCA_013396755.1 of Sclerurus mexicanus. Lineage (NCBI taxonomy): Eukaryota > Metazoa > Chordata > Aves > Passeriformes > Furnariidae > Sclerurus > Sclerurus mexicanus. Next base: position 912,774 of record VWZF01002002.1, read on the forward strand.
TGTTTCACACGTACTCTCTCCTATATCACCTGAGGTTTTCACCTCACAAAAAACCCAAGGTAAGTACAGATGCAATGCCCACTCTTCCCAAAGACAAAAATCCTCCAGCATGCAGCTAAAAGAGAAATATTAGATGTTTGTACCTGAATTTAAAAATATAAGGGAAAGAATGGGAGAATTATACTTGCAAATTAACTCGGCTCTCCTAGACCCTTCTACTTGCTCTTTGCAGAAAAACAACTAATTCGAGAGACTTTTTTTAATCACATGCAGCAGTTTCTGCATGGAGATGGCACAGATTAATTCTCATGGAGCGACGTAAGAGACTTACGAAGCAACTCAGCAAGAACACACATCAGAAGGGCAGCCTCTTGGCAAATACCCAGACTGGAGACACCAATTGTGTTTAGAAAGTGAAAGACCTGAAAAATATTTTCTTCAGGGCTCGCCCCTGCAGCCATACATGTCAAAAGCCCTAATTAACAGCTGGACTCAGACACTGGAATACCACAGTATAACACGATTTCAGTTAAATAACAGTTGGGAAATAAAGACAATGTTTATTTTGTAGCTTCTCCTGTAGTGGATCTGGCACCCACAAAGGCCCCTTATGCTTTCAGGCATAAAACTTGAGCAGGTACTTGGGACTCCATCCCGTATATTTCCGAGTTCAACCCCAGGGGACCACTGGATTTTCTTCAATGATGAACTAAAATAAGCTTATTTGATATAAATTGATACATTGAAGCATTCACACAGGTGTGAAATACACAGAGTGGAGCTGGTTTGCCCACAGTCACTGGTGAGCCTTGTGCCCAATTTTATTCACCAAGAGCACTGCTCCTCTGATCGCCTTGGCAATGTCATTTGGCTAAACAGGACTTTGCCATTAGGGGCCAAATTTGACAGCCGTTAAATTGCCAAACAAATCAGCTAATAGAAATCAGAAAGGATTAGATGGATCCCAGAGACACTTTCCCAAACATTTGATTTCGGTTAGTGATATGTTGGTTTACTCCCGTTAGACACAAATCTCACACCATTTGCATACACTCTCTTCTCAAAATAACCAGATCTGTCCTTTACACAGCGAAGTTGAAAAGATGCCTTCAACAAGTGGGGGATTTTTCGGCACAAGTCTCTGCTGAAAACCCCTTGGTAGAATTTTCTACTGACTCATTAGTGGCCTGTCCTATTTGCTTAATGATTTAGAGCTTCTGATGAGGCTGGCTGGGGAATGCACAACAAAACAGCATCCCATGTGAAGTCGCTTTTATTTTGGGCCAGCCTGCTACTCATTTTCAGATACAGAGGTCCTCTTAAATAGAACATAAAATGAAGGCTGTCCTAAGTATAAATTGGTGTACAATCGAGTTCTATTGCATGCTTTGATTACAGAAGTGAAGGTCTTACCCCACAATTTTCCCTGCTCGGCTCACACTGCCTATTTTATGCTCCTTACGTGCTTATTATTGCAACCACTGAAATTCAGACACAGCTGCCCTACGTTCAGGGTAGTATTTTTGGAAGCTTCTTCTCTTCAGGCTCAAATCCCACACACACAAACCCATCCTCCTGTCTTTGATAAGCAATCTTTGCAAAATGCAGCGACACAACCTGGGCACTGCTTTACTGATCATTTTGGTGAATAAAACAGAGTGCCCAGAGATTCCCCTTCATTTTTGGTTTTTTTTTTTTTTAGCGAGATTTTGTTAATAATCATGTCTTCAGATGAACACGAGAAATCTCAGAGAAATTCAAAGCTATGAGAATTTATACAAACCTGCCATTGACACAAGGCAGGAGCATCAGGCACCAACTGCCCCTGGGCCAAAGAGGAATATATCAATATCTGCAAGCAAACAACTTCTCCCAGGATTAATCCTGAAGCCAAACGAGAAGTGCAGAAACATTTTAAAAAAGAAAAAAGCATCCTCTGACTGTAATCCTCATGAGGTTTCCAGGCCACAGAATGCAGGATAACTGCATTCCTCCCATACCAATCCCTTGCTTGAAGAAATCAAGCCCGGAATCAGTTTCTGAAACTCATTTAACAGACCTGTTTTTCCCAAAGTTGAGAGAACAGACTAAAATTCAAAGAAATCTGCACATGTGAAAAACAATGGATGCTCCTAATTAATCCATCACTCCCCCAAAAAGTTTTAACATCTCCCTATTTTAAAACTAATTTTTGAGCTTTTGTAAATGTTAAAATATGATAATTTCACGTGCATAATACTAAAGGAAGTTCTTTTTAGAAGTCATTAACTGTTAAAGGGTTCATAGTGGGTTAGCTGGAAAAGAATTAATGTAGCACAAATAAAATACATCTCAAAGACAGGAATTTCAGCTCTGGAACATTACCTTTTGCCCAAATCCTCAAGCAATATGCCATTGTCAGTCCCAAAGGAAAAGCATGGTGGGTACCCATATTATACATTGTAAAATTCTGCGGCAGGAGAAGATTTAGACAAGGACTTAAATATCTCGAAACTTCTGTTTTAGTGTAAATAAAACCTGTATCTTTTGAGATCCTCCAAAATCCCTATAAACCAAAATTTTAGAATACATTTCAATGAGAAAAACCTTCAAAAAGCAACACCGCTTGAAAGCAAAACAACCCTGCAAATAGCACACAGCTGATAGGAATGTCAAAACATGGGCAAGTGGTGATACTGAAGTGTCTGTCAACATTCCTTCCTGAAGCAAAAAAATGTTGGTGAAATAAAGCCCATTTCCCAGGCTGCGTTTTGCCAAATCTGACAAAAGTGGTCTCTCAGTTCCTGTCCATCCGTTCACAGCAGTCATTTGCAAAACTATCTGTAGTCTGAGCTGAAGTGTTCTCCACTTTGCTAAATATTCTCTTCTCCTAAATTAAAGAAAGAAGAAATTAAAAGCAGCTCATCACGTTTGGGAGGGATTCAGACGTGCGGGGCCTGGTGCTGTGGCTGTGTCAGAGAAGGCTGCAAGTCCTCCTCGATTCCATCCCTGCAGCGTGGAATGCTGCTGCTGCAGATGCACAGGACGACTAATTCACTCCTGTGGGGTCCAAGTCTGTACAGGAACAAGCACTGCTCCCCTGGGCCTCTCCTGCTGAGTCTGGATTTCACACTGGCTGCTGCTTACATGGTACAAACTCAGCCCAGGAGATGGTGATTTTTAGTTTGCCTGCTCAACCACACCTACACCTCTTGGTCTGGCATCTGCCTCAAACTGACAGAGATCCTCTTTGTTTCTGCATAATTATCCACGTGTTACTCCTCTCAATCCGGAGTTCACGGATAAAGTGCCTCCTTCACCTTGGCTTAGGGCTGATCCCTCCAAGAAGGCTTGCTGAGAGCACTTGGACCTTCGTGCATCTTTAGGTCTGCACCTCCACTTTCTTTCAATTTATTAAAGCTTTGGAGAAAAGAATCATCTGATTCCGTTATATATTAATTCGTATAGACAATACGTTGAGCTTTTTTGTAAACGTTTTTTAATCTCCCTACGATTTCATTCCTGAAAATGTTTTTTCTTCAATTGGCAAGAATTACTGCACGTAGTGACTCTGAGAAACTGTTCTCCTCCCTTGTTTTGCCACACCGCTGGGAGCCCCCCTCTCCCTGCACCCTGTTAGCTGCTCTCACAGATGGACAAATTCCTGCTGCTGCACCCTGACCGAATCACTGCTCAAACAAACCAAGACAGACCACGAGGCAATTTCTGTTGGACTTCATTATCTTCTTCCACTTAGCATGGTATGACCTGGCACAGGGTGCCCAGAGAAGCTGTGGCTGCCCCATCCCTGGGAGTGTCCAAGGCCAGGTTGGATGGGGCTTGGAGCACCCTGGGCTGGTGGGAGGTGTCCCTGCCCATGGCAGGGGGGGGGACTGGATGGTCTTGAAGGTCCCTTCGAACTCAAGCTGTTCTGTGATCATACCGATAGGAGAATCTGCTTTCCAGAACCAAGAAAAGACTACCAATAATGCAGATGGCTTCATCTGCATTCATGAGGCTCCATAACGAGGCACGTAAACAAAACCAGGAGAGCTCCAACCTCACAGAAATGAGAAATCACGAGGCAGGGTAATGATGTACACAAGCAGCTTCCTTGCTCTCAAGCCAGATTCTTGAGAAGCTTTGGCACAAGTTGATCAGTCACAGAATAAACCTGCAGGAAACCCTTCTGCTGCTGCTGAAAGAACCACCTAAATTTTCAAGGATCTAAACTCTGAGCTTCCCTTCCATGGTGCACACGTTTCCATCTGTGCAGTGCACAGGCTGATTGCACCAGGATTTCACACACAAATAAGCCAGAGCCGTGTTTTGAGGCAGTTTTATATTACCAAGTGTAAAACTGCCTGGCCGAAGAAGTTGTGTAACCACGTGAACCACAGGTCTGTGTACTTGCCTTGGAATGTCAGCACACTTGCAAGTGGACGCTATTTTGGTGCAGAGATTGTGAGGCAAGGGAAAAGAAACACGAGGGAATGATACTGAAACTTGTCAGATCACACGGAACATACAGACCTACGAGCACAGAGCCACCACTGGATCCACTCAGGCCACCACGTCCAACCCTTTAAGGTGTGAGCCCAACAAGGGGAAACCCACACGCCCAAAATCAGAGTAAATTTTTCATCTAAGGACCCATAAAAAAGCCCAGAAGGTGCTTTATACCAGTCTGGTGCTAACTCCCTGGGTTTCAGCGTAAACCATTTTATTCTCACACATTTACTGCTAAACATTGCTTATTTGTGCTGTGAAACAGCAGCATTTTACAGAAACACTGAAATTCATTTTTCTCCCTCAGTCCCTACGCTAATGACACGTTTATCCTAAACTAAACTTTCCTTTTCCTTTAGACTGGTTTTACAAAACAAGGCAGCCACATCTCCCCTCCCCAAATGTGATCTGACTGAAGTCAGCTTTCCCACTGCCTCGTCCCTGCTGACATCCACAACAGTGCCTCTCAGCACCGTGTCTGTGAATACCTCAAATATATCACAAGCAGATCCAGAGAAAGGTGCAATATCTGCAAAAGCAGATGGTGAAATAGGCCGGGCCAGTTGGATAAAAGCCCAGGTTTTCATACCTTAAAATCAATTGAAAGCTTGAGCAAAATGAATGCAACAGCTCTCTGAATACGTCCAGATTTGCACTTCAGCATAGTTTTTGCATGAGCAACCTTTTTTTAAAGAGCCTGGAACAGTGCTTAACAAGAGAAATGGAGAAACCACGTTGCCATGTAATGAAAGTAAACCCAGAATCTACAATACAATCTGATGACTGGTATAGAGCACATAAAAAATAAGAAGAAACTGAAAAGAAGAGGGAGACAATAAGGCATATGGCTTCAAAGGATAAAGCATTCCCTCAAAATGTCACACTTACATCCGTGGTAGAGAACATTTAGCAAAGGAATTTTCCCATAGTTGTCCTCCTACAACCTGAAAATTTGGATTTGTACGTTTTCTTCCACCACTTCACACTCCAAAGCCTCAAAGGAGCATCCAGAGTAAACAGAGACCACATGAGAAGACCCCTGTGACCTTCAGTGTCATAATGGCCTTTAATGTGCTCCATTTCAGCTGCGAGCCTACAGCAGGGCTCCTCGGGGGGTATCAGTGCACCAACACTTCCAGCAGGAAGAGCCTCTCCAAGCATGAAAGAACTTAACACAGAAATCGGACTTTTTAAATGATTTTCTTTAACATTTGCAGTGGGACTGCTATCTAGAGTAAGCTATTTCAACAAAAACACCTGCTTGCCCAAGAAAAAAGGCACTCTGAGATGTGTTAATATTCACAGATTACAACAGAGAGGACTTCTTTAGTTCCTTGATTTCTTCAGCTACAGAAATCAACTCGTTCTTCCATTTGATCAATAGGAGGAGAATGTAAATCTCGTCTACTAAAAGGCTGCTACAGAACATATACAGGAACAGAAATTTGTAACACCCAGAGGCCACATATTTGACTCAGAACACTCCTCTGGGGAAGCACAATACAGTTCAATGGTCACCATTACATCTGCCTGTCAACACTTGCTCACCTCCGCTCGCACAATGGCCAAAACCAACCTCGTGCTCTGAGGCTTCACTTGCTCATCTGGGAGACAAGGAAGATCTTTTTTCTCCTCCAGAACCCTAGCTGGATTTTAAAGAATCTTAGTGTATTGATTTTTATGAGTTTAGTTTAATATAATTTCTTTTTTCTTAATTATTCTAGGTTAGCTGTCACTGGTGGCAGGGTTACTGATCTGCTTTGAGACCACACAGTGTTGTTTTCCTCAGATGATCACAGTAAACTTACTCCCATGAAGACACTGGGCATTGTTTCTGAATAATTCTTTCTGCCTGTGAAAAAAGAACTGGACCATGAATTCTCCCTCCTTCTGTGACTGAAGACACATCTACCTCAAGGACCACGCAGCACTTTTTGGAAAGTCCCTAAGACCTTGCAAACTGGTGCTCTACTGGTCTCCTCCTGTGGGCTACAACTTGCTTGTCATGACACTGATAGAATATTGAGCTGCAGCAGCTCAAGGGTTAGTGAAGTGGGATCCAGGGAACCCAGGTGAAATGGAACATACACCTAAACTGAAATAAAGATGGTCAAAGAGCACCTCAGGGACTTGGGTTCTGTAAAACCACTGGGCACTCGGGCCCTGAGTGCTGGCTCTTGGGAGATGATCATTCTTACAGAAGCCTGGATTTATTCCAGTACATTTTGTATCTCTTGGAATCCTCTGAGCTTTTTAAAAATCAGCCTGAAACATTCTCTTCAGCACAGAATCCCATTCCCATATTTTGATACCACTCCTTTCAGTTAGCAAATACTTCAGACGTTTGAAAGTTAAAACCTTGATGCTTTTAAATGCCATAATGTTAATCATCCAAAGTAAAAACAACTTGAGCAAAAAGTATCACTGCTTGTTTTTGCAGCTAACATTTCTCTCTAACACCATTTGAAATTCGAGGTTTTTTCATTCATGGCATTATTCTTAAATTTCTGAAACTTAAGGAACCATAAAAATGTATAAAAAGAAGAGAAATATATGCTGCATTCAACGAAAATACTTTGGAAATTGGATACTTGAAAGATACCAAATTGAATTGGCTGATGGTCTCAGGGCTCTAAAGAAAATGCACTAAACTTGTTGAAGTGGCAAGAGAGGAGATAGAGAGCCTTGGAGTCTGGTTTCTGAACCGACCTGGTGTACATTCACATGTCATTTACAAACCCCCAAACCCCCACCTTTGGCTCACGAGATTTATTTCCTAACAACAGCAACAGCAAAACGATGACATATTACACTGCAAATCTCTATGCTGACTTAAAGTTCAGGAAAGGAAGCAAAGAGCTCCGGGCAGAGCTCTCTCACAATGGCTCTTGTCACTTCCTCGCTGTGCTCCTTTGGTCATTGCTGTCACCACTCGGCTCGCACCTCAGCATCCTTTGCCTTTTCTGGCCTCCCGACCAACCTCTCTCTCAAGACTCCAGCAAAGGCAAAAAATATTCTTGGGTTGGTTTTTTTTTTCAGTCAAACCCATTCCAGTTGGGATGTGTGAACCTAAGTAACCTGATTGTGCTTTTTAAATTAAAGAAGGATGGCTGTTAAAGCAGCAGCTATAATAGTTTCATAATTTCGATCAAATCCCTTGAAAAACTTGTCCCCAAGAAAATAAACCAATATATATATTTCATAGATTTAGATTCTTTTTAAATGGCTGGAAATGTTTAAAATAAGGCTTTCTGGTAGGCCCTTCCTTCAATATTAACTTAGAGCTGGGATATTCTGTGCACAAAAGCGATGTCCTCCCCTACATCGATCACACAAACCCTCGTGTGCTGTGCCAACTCATCAGTGCTCTGCCGTAATGTCATGATGTCTCTCGAGTACCACAGCACCATTGTGAGGAGCTTTTAGCACCTTTCATTCCTTCTCGTAGCATTAATTGACATTTCTGACATAGAAAGGTTATGATCCTTTCAAATCAAGACTGAGATTTTGTAACTGTGGGTATTTTTTTTCCTTAGAAACAATAAAGTATAACCATAGTATCTCTACAACAGACTTCATCCTCTGCTAGTCCCCCTCAATGCAAGGCACTGAATTGCCACATTTTCAAGATATTGGTTTTCAAGGGTCCTTCCCACTCTACACCAAGCTCTGCATCACCTGCACAGGCAGCTCCAGGAAATGTAATTACTGAACAGCCTTGTATGTTTTGTAACTTGAACTGAAGAGCTCTAGACATCTAAACTCCCCCTAATCGATCTTCAGCACAAGAAAACTTTCTAATTGGAGCCACCAAAAAAAAAATAAAATCTCTTACTAAGAGATAGACCACACAACAGAAAAGGAAAAGGACACGTTTTGGGTTTATTTATTTTGAATGGAGTGCAGGAATTTATGATCCCTTCAAGGCAGTTTGTTAAACTTCTGCCATTTCTCTGCTAGTCAATATTTGTCTCATCATTTACCATTTGCTTTCATTTAAAACAATAGTCTATACTTTGATCCCCAAGCAACAGGCACACATGGATAAGAAGCAAATAAACTGAAGACAATATCACTAAGGTCTTCCTAGCAATGGGACCACAAAAGACATGAAACTTCAATATATTAATTTGTTGCTCTAAAAAGGATTATCCAGTCAGCACACAGTGCTAGTAGAGACCATTATAAAGGCACACCCAGTGTGTGATACTTGGAGATGCAATTACAGGGACTAAATATCTGCCCCTGTTGACACCAGCCCATCACAAGGGTTGTGCAGTCAGTGCAATGCTCAGGGCAGCAAACATGCCACGCTTAGACCAGGAGGGACTCAGATCCAAACCTGCCTGCAAATTATCACCTCAATTCACACTTTTTGCCTTGGTCTTAGCTTATTTTCGTTCCACGGAATTCCAGCAGCCAAAGGAAACAGGACTTTGGAACATCTAAAGGAAGCGGAGCTGTGAAGTCAGATTTGATGCCTCCAAGCACCTCACTGACTTCACAAACTCATCCATAAGCAAATGCATCCCTTCCTTGGAGTCATAGCTCAATATGTAATCCAGCTCTTCAGGAACATCACCATCTTCCCTTTCCAGCTTTTCCCACAATTTAACCAGACCCATCCACCAAACTGTGCAAGCACCACCCTCCCAGCACCCTCAAAGCAGCTTTGTCCTCACCAATCATCCTGCTGGGTAGGGAGGGGCCTTCAAGGTTCCCCCGTCCCTCAGCATGTTCAGTACATAAGGCAAACATCTATTCAAAGACGTTCTGCGTTCCACAGTAAGTTCCTGTCAAGTGAACCTGAATGGGCAAAATGAAAAAGGTCTTCTACACTGGAGTCCAGCCCATGGCAATGCTGGAGGAGAGCAGCTCCATGAGCAGGTCACTGCACCACGCTGAGCTGTGGCAATCGATGCACGTTACAGGTGACACGCACTGAGTCCTGAATTACTCTGCTCTGGTTTTGCTGTCACTCCCCCTTTCAGGTCACTCTCTAATTTGCTACAACAGGATTTTGATACTAGTGCTTTTCTTGCTTTTGAGAGTGCAGCAGCGCTTGCAAAATGTAAAAGATCTTTGATTCCCAAAAATAAAAGGCTTGGAAAACACTCAATTATTTTATACACTCCAGAGAGCAGCGTTTGGACATAATGTGGTACAGTCTTTTAAAACTATGTTTGGACAAAGTACTGGGTGACATGATATAGATCTTAGTTTTTTTCTTTTTAATAGGCACAATATGTTAGATCAGGAATATTTCATTCTCTTCAATGTTCGGACAAAAAGGAAAAGCTGTTAATTCTAAAGCACCATTTAAAAAAAAAAAAAACATTCTGGTGCTTTGCCTCAGATGACCATAATTAGGATGATTTGGAACAGAAAGGCTCCTGTGTCAAAACCTTTTCTCTGAAATACAAGAACACTTAAAAAAGACTCAAATCTTCCTCTGTTGCCCAAACTGCAGGTGCTGTTTTCTTTTCTTTGCAAGCCACTGCTAAAGCCCCCCAGCAGCTGCGACACCCACAGCTCTGCTCTGGGGCAGCATCTCATCACTAATGATGTGCTGACTGACACCCAAATAAAGCTCCCGAATCTGCCAATGAAGAAGTAAGAAAGTTGTCACAAACTACCGCGCTGGCTGATTACACCAGCTCAACTTCAGAAGTTTCCTTTCACTCTGAAATGACACCTTGGAAGAAGATGTGTTTCTCTCCCTCCAGCCTCCCGGGGCAGCAACGTGGAGCGGGGCTCCTTTGAACATCCCCTTTAGAACTCCCTGGACGCCGCTCCAAAGCGATCACCGCAAAGGAGACAAACAGACCCTTTCAGTGGCAGAGGAAGAGACTCAATGCAAATCAGGCTCGTTTTATCTCGTTTTCAAGGCGCTCGAAGGTCAGGCTTCACACGTGGACTGGCTTGTGTGGAGCCCATCTGGGAGGGAGAGTGGAAACACGAGCTGCTCATACCACGCAAAGGCGAGAAAATGCCCATATCCACCCATATACATACACACCATATACACCATATACACATCCATCCACAGCTGCGACCCCAGCACAAAGCTAATCAAGCGTCAATCTCTAACTACAATGTATTTATCCTCTTCATGATGACACAAAGAAGTTTTTTTCCTCTGGATTACTCCTGAGGGTAGTTTAAAGACTTCAGGACAGCTTGAGACACCTCCAAAAGCATAGAGCATCACCCAGAATAGACAAGATCCTAATCCCCGAGGGCAGGAAAAATAATCTGCTGAGATCATGATCGCTTTGTAAAGTGGCTCCAGGTGGGAGCAGAGGATCTCCCCATGTGCCACATGCACCTCCAGACACACCTCGCAGCTTCGTGCTAGCTGCAGTATTTAGTCTGAAATTTAATACTGCACAGGGAAATGCAACATAATCACAAAGATTAAGATTTAATTTCGCTGAGAGGTTTGTCAGCCCCGACTTTACCACAGTGTAAAACTGTATACAGCATGTAAAGTTTGAAATATTTAAACTTGTCTTCTGATGATCTGCTTGTATTTTAACATATAATAAATTGACTTTTTCTTTCTTTTCTGTGCCCTGAGAGTTTTTTTTTACTTCAGAAGTACTTTGAGTCTTTAGGAAACAGAAGTGAGAAACAACTCCCACCTGCTTTCAGGATTGCCTTTCAGCCCGTCCTCTGCCTGCATCGTGCCACTGTCCCGGGTAAGCCGGGCTCCCTCTGCACGCTTGGAACAGGAGGGTGCTCTCACACTCCACTTGGGGGGGGAAATGAAGAATTTCTCAGCCACACCTTCCAGTTCAGCCTTAAGAAAAAGCCATAATAAACCCAGTGTGTTTGATATAGTGGTGGCCTGGCTAAATTGCACTGCAGGGACACCCTGGAGTATTTCCTGCCCCTTGCAGGGTTTCAAATCCAGGTTTCAAGCAGGGCAACCCTTTCGTAGCTGACTGCTCCTCTCTGCCACACCAGCCCATGTGCTGGGTAAGTTTCAGCTGATATATTTACCATTTCATCTAATGCTTCATCGAAATGTTCATACCTGAAAATGCAATTTAGAACAAACGGGATTCTTCAGTGGGGGAAGGGAGTGGTTGTGTGCAATTATTTCCCTTTAATATCTGCTTATGGATTCAGACACATCATAAAAGCTGCTGGAGAACAGGAGCATTAATATGAGGATGGTTTCCATGGAGAACAAAAAAGGTCAAATCATAATTTATTGAAAAGAACTCAATCAGTTAAGACTGATACACACTCAAAAAGAATTAAAAAATGGCACCTCTGCCAATTGCTTACATGGCTTACGAACTGCGACTCGGAGGCAACACCTCAGGTAAAAGCTGCCATGGAAATACACTTTTATTGCAAATGAGGAATTGATGGGAAGATAAAGCAGGTGAAAAAGAGCTAAAGGAAAGAGAGCTACATGTCATGCACTCATGGGGTGAGGTGTGCACATAGAATTTAATTTCTGTAATTAAATGTCAGGCTACATAAAGCAAGAATATAATTAGTTCAGCATAATTTAGTGCCATTCAGATGGAACTGGAGCCTTGTGTACTCACCAAACAATTTGTGCTAAAACAACACAAGCTGTTCAAACAAATTGACATTTTTAATTCCTACTTGTAACAGACCTTTATGATCAGTTTCGGAGATGTTTATTACGAATACAAAATCATTCAAAATACTTTGGGAAGGATGAGTCTAGAAAATGTCAAAGCCATTTATCACAAAATAATCAAGATAATACTGCAGTAATATTCATCCACTTCGGATCACCTGAAGAGAGGCAACACTACATGAAAAAAAGCAAATAAAATTCTGAACTTAATAAATTAATAATTTGAGTTACCCAAAACCCTCTGCATTGGCAAGAGGTTATGGGTACTTAAAAGGAGATGGAAAATATAAGGGAAATCTGCTGCTCTTGATATTGTTCAAGATATTTCCCCCCCCCATGCATTATCAAACACCCTTCAAGCCACTCAAGAGCTGAACATTTTTAATATCTAAGCCCGAAGTATTTCATACCAATACCCTCAACTAATAGAAAATAAATGCCCTTGTGTTCCGAGATGATGCATTAAGTACCAATGGTCTGGAAATTAATCCATATTTTAAATTCTTACTCAAGGAAAAAACTTCATGGGGTAAAGGTTCAGAAAAGAAAAAAAACTCCACAATCCAGGATGGAAGATCCAAGATCCACCCCTAAAAAATGGAAACCTTCTTAATAATTGGAAAATGCAGTCAAGTTAGCAGTTGCCTGGTTTTAACTTTACTCAAGGCATGACTGTATCAGTAAATATTCCAAAATTTGCCTTGATCCCGCTCTCAATAAAATAATCTTATCCTTCAGCACGATCAAAGTAAGTAAATGTGCATTTTGCACATTTATTGTTAATTAATTTGCAGTGTGAATCGTGTTGCTCCCTAGCCTTAATCTCATTTAAGCAAAGATTAACCTTTCTTGACTCTTCACCACAGAATCAGCTCCTGAGAACTAAAACATGAGAACGGACATGGGACACTCACACATCATGTTTCCAATTACTCTGATACTGATGTATCAGACTACACAGAGTATTTACAAGCAAGAATTTCTGTTTTTCATTAAATGCTAATTAGAAAGCACCGAAGGATGTGTCAGAACAGTCCGTTTCTGTGCAAGACAGAAAATGTTTTGATTGCTGAACACAAAGTAATTGCTTCAGCTCGGCAGTATCTGAAGCTGCAGAAACACTCGTGGAGCTGAGTGAGTGAGGTAAAACCTGGGCTAGACATGAAAATCAGCTGAAAAACATCTGTAGTAAATGAGCAATGCTGACGGTGAACAGGACTGGGCTGCATCAAGAAGGGGAGTGTTCCCCCCCAGAATGCAGTCACCTGAAATTACGCTTCCTATCTGACCAATACTTAGCCCCAGATACATTCAGAGACTCTGAACAACCCACAAAGGTTCTTCTGCTTCCCACTTCAAGACTGAGTTCATTTGGATTCATTTAAGTATCTGCATGGGGGAAGGGTGTGAAGGAGCGTTGATAGCTTGGAACTGGTTACATGGGCATATCAATAAAAGGCAAGGAATTCTTCCAGCAAACAGCTGATGCCATAGCCTTGAATTTACCCACAATGGAAGGGAGTGTTACAGAGAGCCACCAGTGGCCAGAAGGTGACACGGTGTCCCACCAGTGACACGGCTCACTCAGACATTTCCTGTTCCAGGAAGGAACTGGGAAACCACGTTCTGTGAAATGCCTGAGACTCGGCTTCCTCCTCAGCTAGACCCCACTCCCAGCAGCAGGAGGGGGCTTTGGGTCACAATTAACAGTTACTAATTGTTAATAAACCTCTTCTTTAGAGCTCAGCATCGCCCTTGCAGAGCGAAGGATTAAGGTACATCCTTGGGCTTCAAAGTGCCTTTGTGACAGCCAGGGGAAAGCGCCCAAGCACAAACACCCTAAGTAAGGTAACCAGTTGTGTTTTGGACTCTCCCTCTGCCAAATACTTTCTTAAGCTAATATTGATACTTCAACCACAGCTCAAATTCTCTCACTGAAGTAAATATGCCTTTATAGTGGATTGCTTTTTCTGGACATTTGCCACTCCAGACATTATCCTTCGTTAATGACAGAAACGGGACTGGCCCTTGTCAAGAAACTGCTTAAGAACACATATTCTGCTTTTTCTTTTTGTGAGCATAGAGTATGGAAAACATTAACTTATTGAACCAAACACAGCAAATATGCCTTTAAAAATTAAACATTTCACCTTCTTTTGGTACATTTAACTCCAATCTCCAGGTATTTTCTCAAGTAGTGTTCTCACGTGCCCTTGAATTCAGACCTCACTTCATCTCTGCAGAGCTCCCAAGAAGCAGCTCTTGTCAGACAGTGATTTGATTCGTCACAGCACAGTGAGTGAGATGTATTATCCCACTGATCTTACAGCACCGAGTGAAATGACACGTTTCCTGCACACTGTGAAACTATACATCAATTCTCTGGACAGCCTCTATGGTGCTCCAAGCACAGACAGCCCCCAGGGCTCCTGCTGGCCTCCTCTCAACGTCAGCATTTCCCTTTAAAACTTACCATAAATAAAACCTAATTAGCCGAACTATAAATGTAAGTATAATAAAAAGATCCACTGTTTGTGGGGGTTGGTTTGGCTGTTGGGTTTCCATTGACAAGAGCATGTCAGCTTTGCTAACTATGCAAACTGGGATGCTGGTGCGATTATTTAATTTCTGATAATTCAGACTAAGAAAACATGCACTGTTCACCTGAGGTGCCATCCTAACAGAGCAAAGAAAGTCAAAACCTTCACGGCTACAAGCAGCTTCTGGTGATGCCAAGGCCATCGCCACAGGGGTTAGTAAAACCTCAAAGGACCATTTGTCTTCAGTAGCTGTTGCTAAATAATAACATCAAAAAGCCTAACACTGAGTAATTCAGTTTCCTTCAGACAGCAGCACAAAATACCTTTGTCTTAAATTTCTTCAGTCCACTGGAAATTTGTTATGGGCTATTATTGACATATATCTGACTTTACAATTCTCATCCGTCAAATACCACAGGCACAGCTCCCGAAACATTCCCAATGCCCTAACCAAGCAAAGAAATTCAATAACATGCAAATTCAGTATGTAAATATTTAAATGAAAAGACTAGCTGGCTGGAGCAGTCGGACACTATTGTTCTTCGTGCTTTATCCAAGGAGGTTTGATACATCAATGCTTCGGGTGTCACATCACCCAACAACTAATGGCAATTGAATACAATCAACTGAAGTGCCTGCTTTCCATTTCAGCTCATGTGAGGTTATACCGAAAGGCCCCCATCTCCTTAATGGGCCCTGCCTGCACAGCTCAGCTCCCCAGCAGCTCCAGCTCCGGGTGTCACACCAGGACAGCAAACACAAAAGGGAGTTTCACCAAAAAAACCCAACTAAGTAACAGAAACAGAAAGAAAGAAAAGCCCAGAGGAACCAGCTGCTTATTAAAGCAACTTATATGATGAATACTGATCTCCCAAATCCTGTTTAGACTGAAAAATTCCCTGATCAAACTGCACTTGCCTACACACCTCCAGGTAGCACAAGCTTTAAGAAGTCCAAAGCACCTCCTCACAAAAAGCAGTCGGAGGCTGTTGGAAAACAAGCAAAACACCATTTCCTCTCCCCGCAGCCTGGTTCATCTTCTCCATGAGTCTGCTTTTTATGGGCTCTGGAATTCTCTGCAGCCTCCAAAGCTGCCGGGTCTCTCCTGGCAGCTCTCTGGCCCACGCAGATACCTTGGGGTATCCCCAAAGATATCAACCAGCACCAGGAACAGCCTTCCCTGGTGCACACAGAGGTGTCACTCTGTAAAGGAAGCAAAGCTCTACTGCGTGCCCAGTTTATCTGTTCTCCCTTCTGTTATTTCCTCCGTTTGAAACAGGGTTTCTGAGGTGCCTGTTCTGTTCTTTCTGACTACAGCTTCCCACTTCAGTTACACAGCCGCCCCTGTATGAAACAAGTCAATTTAATTATTATCTGTGATTAGGTAGCCAAAAGTAGCAAGTTTGACTTCAAGGGATCAGCCGCCCCTTTTTTAGGAATTCTGTTAGGACTGAAACCTTGGGATGACATCTCAAACGCCGGGCTTTGGGACTTCCCCTTCCCCTCTTAGACACCAAGAGGAGGCACAAACACATCCTGTCCTTAGGCACAAAAATAAACATTTACCTTCCAAATAAATACTGCTGCTCTACTTGGGGAAGGTTTTGAGGAAGTCAAAAGGTGACAGAAGTAGCAGCTTTTGCAAGGGAAAGGAACACGCGTCAAATGAACGGCTTTTAAAAATAATCCAGGCAAAATTGACTGACTTTTTCTCTACTCTCCCTAATCAGAAAAAGTTTGTGCATCTTTGCACACAAAATAATTACAATTAATCAGGCCCTTTTGTCCAAAGGTTACAATTATCATTAATTTGCTCTGAGCTAAATTAATTGTCCTGAAACGAGGCAGTTTTTCAATTAGGAACTGTTGATCTGTAGACAAAAATAAGGCAAACACTTACAGGGAATGTTTTCAACATACTTTGTACTTCAAGAGAATGCAAACTACATCGAATATTTATTCTCCTAAATGCTCAGATAGTTAATATAGACAAATTGAACAGCTGGCTTCCTGCCTAAATAACTACAAGCAAATTGTTTGGGTTATTTGGCTAACCGGATTTTAAAAAGCCCAGAAGAAAAACATCCAGAGGTTGCCAACAGCAAATATTCAGAATATTTACATTACACGGCTCCATGTCCCTGCTCACCTCGGAGGAATGGCCATTAACTCGCACCCTTCTGCACTTGGACGGCCCCTGTGCTGCTGCTTTACGCCCAGCCCGCGCCCTGTGCTGCTGTACAGCTGTGAGCGTTTGGTCATCACCGACTAGACGGGCTCTTTCAGCCTCCTTGTTCGCTCGGCAGAAGCAGAGTCACAATTCCATTGCCACCAGGCACCTGCGTGAGTGTCTGGGAACGACACAGCTCGTACAGGTCTTGTCCCAGTATTCCCATTTTCATTTCAGCGAGCGGAGCACCCGCGAGCTCCTGGCAAAGGGCATGTCACTAAGGGAGGGTCACCAGCGAGGGGCTCAGCCCAAATTCATTATTACGTGGCCCTCTGATAACTCTGCAAGCAAGGGGGAGCTGCAGAACTGGGCTTGAGAGTCCGTCTGCCTTCCGAGGGTAAGAAAAACCCCAAACAGCTGTGCGCTCTCTTCTATTTAAAGGCTGCCTGAAGCTTTCTGCATCACAAGTTCACTAATAGCAAACCCATTCTGAAGTGAAGCTGATGAATGGGCCTCCTCCTAAAGTGACTAAGCAGAAGTCAGAGATGTAATCGTCTCCTTTTTAGATTTATATTTACTTTTCTATTTCTCTGCATCATCTCTTTCTGCAGCCAGCTAAGAGGGTTATTTTAGTCATACAGCCTGTACCTAAAAACACAGTGATTACCTTCCATCAGATGAAATTACAATTTGACAAAGTCATTTGGGAAAAAAAACAGACAAATCAAGTAACACATTGTATAGAAAATCAGTTTGATGCAAGTCCATATATACTAAAATTCATACAATACAGGAAAATAATTTTACATCAAATTATGTCAAGTAAAATGTTAAGATGACCACAGATTAAAATTAAGCAGTCAAAACAAATGTTGCTCCTCAATCCAGAAGTGAGATGTTATGGTAACTGTACCTTTGATTTTTAAATTTCTATGGTAAAGTCAATGTACACGTTATGTCAAGAGTTGAAAGTAAACATCAGAAAAAAACCCCAATAAATACTACAACCAAGTCAAAGTTAGGCTAAACAACACTTACAATGGAAGTAGCAGAGCTAACACTTGCACAGCCAATTGAAAGAATAAATATGTTTTATTTCTGAAACACTGAAAGCCTTGTGGCTTACACCTTAGCAGTGGGAACAGGCTCCCTGAGAGAGCAGCACTTATCACCTAAACATTCTCCCATTTTCACATTTATATTGGAGAACATTTCCAATATCGGGTTAGTTCTGAGCTGTCAATAACTGATATTCTAGCACTATAAAAGTAATTCTTCGTTTTAGCTTTTCAGTTTTAAAAAAATGCTGAAGTTAACTTAAATTTCCAAAGCCATAGAGGTTAATGCTTTAATCAGCCTGTTAAGCAAATCCACATTGATGAGTTTGTAAAGATCAATGTTTCAAGTTTTTTCAAGACTCCAGAGATCTTTTAGGCACATCCACTGACGAGTCACCACCTCGCTCCATACTCAAGTTGTGGAGCTCAAAGAAGCACCACGTGCCATTTAAGACTCCAATCCTGCCCCTGAAAATGCTGCAGCCACGGACAGGAATCATAACTGAGCCCGAAACATCCCCCAGGGACTCCCAGTGCCCTGCCTGCAGTGAGCCCCAGCCCAACCAGGGCAAGGCAAGTTCTGCACAAACCCCCCTCTCCTCCTCCGTGCCACTCACCATCCAAACTCCTGAGGTATTCCCGAAGGTTTTTCCCTGCACTTAACCAATCCTCGCACTTAGCTCGCCTCTAATTTTCCATCTGCTGACAACTGGTTTCTCATCTGCTGCAAGGGTTCTGCTTCACAAGACTCCGCCACCACTGAACAGCACCACGTGGCTCCTCCTTGTTACCCGAACCCATTGGAAGGGACAGAGAAAACCAGGAGCTTACAAACTCATTTCACACAACATTTACTGAGACACGGGACACGGGCCTGGGAGACGATCTTTGCAAGCAGAGAAAGAAAAAAAAAGAAACAAACAAAACAAAACCTAAAGTGACAAGGAATTGACAGACTTATTTATTTTACTCAAAGGTAGCCAAAAGATTTCCAAAGCTTGAAATGAGGATCTTGACGGAGCTCTGCTTCTCTCAGAGCCACCAGAGAGTGGCTGAGCCTTGGAGCTGTGCCTGTTACCTGTGCCAGCTGCGGGGTGCCAACACACGGCTGAGCGCAACACACGCTGCTCTGTATGTCACACAATCATGTCCTGAACCAGAAGGCAAGCTGAAGCTTTAATATCTCTATATAAAGTGGGATAATTTAAAAATTAACTTCTGGTTTTAAACCAGGCGCGTTCTTTTTCATTGTTATTGTTAAGCCTCTGCTCTGCTGTATTTGTATGATGAATTCCTATTGCAAGAAATATACAGAGATGACCTTGAACTCCTGCCCAAATGCTGGGGTGATGAGATTTTCAAAGCCTAGAACAGACTATCCATCATGGGTTAGACTAGATCAATAAAGCCAACCCTAGTATTAATAAAAATGCTGCTTTATTCCCCCCAAACTTGGCCAACAGTCATATTAAAAGTGTATTTCAAACCTTTCCTACAAAACCAGGATCTTTGTGGGATTAAATATTCTTCTACTCAGTTCTTACCAAATTTTTACTCTAGTTAGTAAACTTTCTGCTTGTCCGAAGAGAAGACTAAAACCGTAAGTAAACTTCACCACCAGGCCCAGCCTATGGTCTGTATCACAGGAAAAATCAGATTTACTCCACAGAAAATTTCTACCTGGGTTGGTACAGCCTGTTTCTCTTCCTGCAGCCCAAGTGCCGCTCAGGAAACATTCCTGTGCATTAAACACTGTGCTCAATTATGCCTCCTTAGTCTAACAGCAACAGACTTTGCTCTCAATTTAACATTCACAGTCCCCACTCTTCGGAGATTTTTTTAATCACCAAAGAGAGAGAAAATTCTGCTCAGGATTTCCTGGGATAGCCTAGAGCCATCTGAGTGCTAAATTCTCCTCCTGATCTTGTCTGTCAAAGCCATCCCCAGAATTTGTCTGAAACACCTCAGTAAAGCTCCATCTGCTTTGTGGCAAAACAGCAGAACTCCACCACCAGTGCAGGAGCTCAGTCCCATTTTGGCTCTGCTCTGCGTGTCTACCAGCTCACCTGAGCTCAGAATAAAGCCCCTGGGAACCCACAGCACTTGCAGCTCATGAGAGGAAAGCGCAGGCAAACGCATTTAGAAATAGCAACCCCCTCAGCTGATCCCTTATCCCCCTCTTTCTGATGGCTCTTCCTTGGACAGCAGCTCTGAGCTGGCAACCATGGCCACCTTCTTTCAGGAGCACCACAAAAAGCCTGCACAGCAATCCAAGTGACCATGAGGTGCAGAACAAAACCCAGCACCAAATCAGTCCCAGAAAATCAAGACGAAGTTAGTAAACAAATATGAAAACAAGTAAATGGGGGGGGGGGGGGGAAATCCACCTAGTGCATCCTGCTCACAGAAACAAAATTCACTGACTAATGAGCTGATTTGCCCAGCACTTCAGGCCAAGGTCCAGGTGCAAATCACAGACTCTCTCACCATTATGGAGTATTTCTCCATGGTCAGTCAACAGCCCTGTTCCACCAGCCTCGGAATGGAAGCTGGCTGTAGCCTGTCTTTTTAAGGTCCTTCTTTCCATCTTTAATACTTATCCTGCAGGGAAAGGGAATCCCTTCCATTTTGCCATACACTTCTATGCTCAGGAGTACTTCTCCAAAGCCACAAATACAAAACAGTTCTCAGGATTTGCACCTACTGCTGTTGAAAATCATTTCCCTTTATGAGGTTTGATATGGGAGTAGGTCCTGACCTGCACCAAACAGCTGTATATGCTTCCAGAATTGATTATAAACTGAGTATTTGGAAGGAACATCCCTAAGAGTTTCCAGGAGGAGCCTGATGGCCACTGACAGCACCCTGCAGAGCAGAGCCATGGGGAGGGGCCGCATTAAAAGTACAATTTACAGCCTATCTCTCTCCGAACTCGTTACTCCTTCCCATTGCCCCTTTAGAAACTTCTAGTTACTTTCAAGCCATGTATTCTCACACCAAATCGTTCCTCGAGCAAACCTTTCCCTCCAGCAGCTGAACCTCAGTAATCTCAGTACTTGGAAGACACTGCAGTCGGGCAGTGGAGCCTCACTTGATAAGGCAGCCAGCTTTGCTCTCGGAACAGCTCCATCTGATCTCTGACAACACAAGCCTTGCCCATCAGGAGCTCTTTAGAGATAAGTCTCTGGAACATCAGCTTCTACACTTCCAGCATGTTGACTGCCAGAAGCCCGACCACACAGATCACAGCTGGACAGAGCTTTCCAACCCTGCCCGGTCCTGACAAAGACAGTAACAGCATATTTATGCATTTGCTTTGTGATTTGTTTTGTGCTGGTAAACTGGGGCCAAACGGAAGCCTGCGAAATACATTTCTCCCAAGTACCTGCAGGAATCCCAGGAACCAAGTCATCCTCAGAACGTGCACGATATTTCACATATGGAGATCTTCAAAGACCGAAGATTCCTCACCAGATTCTTTGCACAACTTTCAGCAGTTGTACATTTCCTTTTCACGTCTCGAGCTGATGACAGGGAACAACATGCCAGCTTTTCCAGGCACAGAAACACACTGAAAAGCACTCTCACACCATTCATGTGGTTGTTACAGACCTAACTGTTCTTCCTATGCGAGATCAAAACATTTCACACGCAGTACTACACAAAAACAGTGTAATTAAAAACATACTTCAAAGTCCCTGTGCGTGTCGATCGCTGCGATATTCACGCATTTACACTGCACATCTCTTCTACACATCTGGGCGTTTTCATGCTTTCTCCTGGTTTTAGGAATGTTGGAAACTTCAAGAAACTCCTGTAAGTTTCCAGGTAGCTGTTACCTCTCCGTGCTTTGAAGAGTGTCCCACACTTTATACCCGTTCATCCCTCCACTTCATCCCCCAAAGTTGCCAAAAGCAGTCTATTTTATCACTGGTTACAGTGGAGCACTCGTAACTCCAGCATAGCACTGCCTCATCCTCTGACTCCAGTGTTATGTGACTAGAAGTTCTTGTGGGGACCTGATAATCCCTCAGTTAAGAGGTTAAGATTTCCTCAGGCCCACCTTTCAGACCCTGCACATCACTCTGCGCAAGCAGAGTCCACAGGGCACTGGGGGCAGCACAGAACAGATCTGCACTTTATGCTTATCCATTCCATCCATCCTTTAGGAACGAAACATGCCTAAAACCCAGGGTCTCCCACCAAACCAGAGACTTGGATGTCACCACAGGTGAACAGCTTTATTCCACCACTGCAGCTCCTGGCTAGTACTTCTACACTCAGTTTAGCTACTTCTAATTGGAAAAAAATTCTCATTTAGGAAATTTATTCTCTTTATGAGACAACACTTGAATCTCAAGCACTAAAAAGAGCCCATTAGACTGCTGATATTCAATCTACCCTTGCAAAAAAGATATCAAAATCAACGCAGATTCGCTCTCAATACTTTATATATACATTAATTACACTTTGACACGTTTGGTTTTTTTAAGCAATGTTAATTCATCACTATTATCAGTGTGAAGACCTACAGTGTGCCCTCCAGCCAAATGCTTCATGTAAGCTCTCAGCTGGTCAGCAAATAGTCCCACATTCACAACTGGGACTGTGACAGACACCATTCTGAGCTTCCCCAGTATCTATTAAGCTCTGTGTCATGAGTCATGGGCGATGCTGCTGCTTCCCATTGTTCTGTGCAGAGGAGTGGGGGAAGGACAGCTCCCTGTGCGAAAGAACTCCAAGATCTAGGCAGCATTTGGCATAGAAGTCCTCTGCTCATTTACAGTATTATTCTTGAAACATTAACCTGTGGGTGCTCTGCATTTACTAAAGAAATAAGACGGATAGATTAATCCAATCAGATTAATACAGCAAATTATACTTACTGACATATAAATTGCAGGGACTCACTTTTAGGGTAAGTTCTCTGTAACTTACACATGAGTAAAGAATGTGGAATTGCATTTATTGAACGTTGAAACACGTAAGGAAATGAAAAATCAGAAAGATCGACTGGAAATGTCGTTAGTATTGTGAGAGAACAAGAAATAAAAACTCCAGTGATCAGAAAATAAATCACAGCACTACATCAGGGCTGACACAGTCTTTGGAAACGGACTGATCAACATTTAGGTCAGTTCCAGTTGTGGCATAATCAGTTTTCACCAGTTCAACTGCCCCTGCTCCAGCTGGCACCCGGTGATCAGGAACCAAGGCTGGAAGACTCCAGAGTTAACCCAGGGAAAAGGGCTTGCGTTTTTGCCCTCCACCCCGGTGGACTCCTCCCTTTGTTAATCATCCAGAGGAGCAAGTTCCACAGCCAGCCACGGGCAGCCTGATGCTCCAGGAGCACAGGCACGACGGGAGGGGCAGGACAGCATGCACGCTGTCACTTAGAGGAAAACTCCTGCTAGGGGGAATGCCAGTCAGCCCGGAGCCCTGGCATCCCTTTGGGATGCTTCCCAGCACCTCCCTGTTCTTCAGGGCAGGGATCGAGAGAGGGCTTGCTTAGCTCCATGGCCTGTGAGTTCCTGCTCCAACAGCCTGGCTCAGGCAATGCCATCCACAGCCTCTTCCTGGCATAAGGACTGTTAAAGAAGCGGGCTGAGGGGGAAATGAACGGGGTCTGACCGTGGCAAAAGGCTGTGGGCAGCGCCCACCCATCTCAGGGACCGCTGGCACAACCTCGCTCTGCTTTACACCTGGGCACAAGGGCCGTGCCAAGAGCCACGGACGGCACCGTGGCTTGGGAAGCAGCCACGCAAGGGCAAACCAAAACCAAACCAAAAAGGGGAATGAATGAAGAGGTTTGACTTGGAAAGCTGTCCCAGAACCGGGAGACTTCTACTTGAGTGCTCTCCCAGCTCCCACTCAGCGGCTCTGACCGGCACAACAGCTATTTACGGCAGCCTGCTTCACACCGGGAAAACTCAGCGCATTTCAGTCTCCTGAGAGTAGTTTCAGTTGTCTGCTTTGCTTTTGGCCCACAGCCCTAATTAGTGTCCTCGCAGATTATACTTTTATTATTTGCTTAAAAAAAAAAAAGGGAAATAACTTTCCATATTGCCTCAATATGGCACATGATTTCTTTCCATTTAGGATTCAGAAAAATCCGTTTAAAACCACTTGGGGATCACTAATACATACAAACTACCATTGCTGTAGGTAAATTTTATAAGCCAAAAATCAGCGGCAATTCATGAGAGAATTCTTTTAATCCACAGGAAAAAAAAACCGAACTGAGTAGCTACTAACTTTTCAGATTTCCTCAATACTTTCAGTGTTTCAATGCACTTGTTCCAGCCCTTCTCTGCTCAGGATGTGTATGGCAGCAGCATTAACATGATGGCACATCTGACACAAAAAAAATCATCTCCTTTAGTAGGTTTTGGGGGTTTTTTTCCCTTATATTTCCACTCCCTTCTCTTCTAAACAAAGTCTGGCAACAATTTGATAGCCCAGCAGTGTTTTGCCCTGCTGAACCCTGGCAATGACCCGGAGGATTTGCACTCTGCTGCTAATCACAAGTCTGGCGGTGGCCATTTCCCATGACACAGCTCAAATTCTCCAGAACTCGCCCTCTCAACTTCACCACCAGCCCATGCTGAAACTATTTGCTGCCTCCTTGGGCTGTCAATCCTGACTCTGGTTGCAGCATCGGGGCTACAAAACCTGCCACCCTCGCTCCTGACCCACCGGTGACAGGAGCCCCCTTGGACCCGCTCCTCAGGCAGCAGCAGGAGCAGGTGCTCCTCTCCAACACATGCTTTAAAAGGAAACCAAACTTCAATGTGAAACATATACTCCGCGCATACTGAAATGACATTTGTAAATATTTATCTCAAGTTAATAAACCCAAGGCCTGTTTCTATTCCAGCCCCTCTGCAATTGCAGGCTCACCTCCCCATCACACGTTCTCTTCCGTGGTGCGTAAAAACGGCTCAGACTGATTTTATTCCTATTAATATCAGGAACCACGGGAAAGGTACAATCCAATTTCTGACCTGCCCGTGTCCTTCTTTAACACTGTAAAAATTGGACAACATTAGCAGTCTTGAAGAAAATTGCAACAAAAACTAAAGTTGCTTAGATCACACCGTTTCAAGCTTGTTGTGTTTAACCAAAAAATTCCATGACTTTTCAAGGCAAGGCACAGCTAAATCCTTTGCGTCCTGTCTCTGTAGCAAGAGACCATTTAAGCACTGATTTACAACTGCTGAAAAAACATCAGGCCTTCAGGAGCAGAAATGATCACAACTCAGTCTTTTTTAGAATTTACTTATTCTTTAACAACCTAAGACAAGTCAAGCAGTATCCAATTTTCCCAATATGCCCATTAAAACCCAAAAGCAGCAGTTTTTAAGACGACAAAATCTTTCATTCAAAAACTCCCAAGCATCTCAATAGCTGGCTGTTTATATTATGTCCCCAAAATATAACAATCCCAGAGCAAACAGCAGCATTATTGCAACACTTCTGTGAAACCTACAGTAGCACGGACATTTATAATGTGCTTGGGCTCTTGCACTACACACTGTTTTTATTAACTATTACATTTTCTTGAAAAACAGTCCAAATGTCCATGCTGAGAAACAGTTTCCAAGAGCAACTCGGCATCAGCACAACGTGCAACAGCAGAGATGGAAAAAAATAACTACCAAGAGGGTCAAGAAAATATATGAGTATGTGAAAGAACCATCCACAAAGATGCCTGGCTACCTAAAATAAAATAAATCACCAACTCTTAACACCAGGGCTATCTAACAGTAAACTAACCCACACAAAGTTACTGAATTCCAAATGCCATCCAATTCTTTAAAGCACAAGCCCTTTAAATAATGTCCTTACTTCAACAACTTAAAATTCCAATCAGGACACCGAGTCTTGCTCGGCACACTCCAAAATTCCTTGCCCTTATCTGGCAATTCTTTGCCTTATTACCTAATAATTAATATTTTCCAAGCTGACTTGAAAAAAAAAATCAGTCCAAGCCTCGACTCACACTTGATAAATACTGAATAAACAGTTTTTCCGTGTGGGATTTTTGCCCTGACCGGACTCTACTGGCCACTCTTTAGTCTGAAGACACCCCAATTCCAATATTAAATAAAACAACTGCCACAAAATCGTCCTCCAGGCTCTCAGCCCCTGATTTCGGCTCCTCTTCTCAGTAGATGGATTCACTCCTCTGTCCTCTAGCATTTTTACATTCAGGCACAAGAGAAATAAAAGCTACAGATTTTTTAATACCTACATAAAATCCTACAGGAAAAGAGCCCTAATTCCCATAAGAAGCCTCTAAACATGTGTTGGAGCAAGTGGAGATAGTTGACAACAAGCAAAAAATTACCCATCCTTTAATTCGGAGACCAAAGTGCCTCGGTGTAACTCAAAGGAATAAGAGCACAACCTCAAATGGAATTTCTACATTCTCTCATTAATTACAGAATGTATAACCCTCTGAAATGTTAATCAATACTTCAGTGTACTATTTTCAATAAGCATCATCTCTAGGTGGTAACAAGTGGGATGGATGGATTTGTGAAAAGCCACTTGGTAAAAGGAGGACTCAAGATTATCTGCAACCTTTCAAAGTAACCAAGAATAATTCAATAATTAAAGATAATTATGCTACCTGGAATTATTTAAGACGCAGGGCTAGGAGGTGACATCTAACTTCAGTCTGTGAATATATAAAATGAGGAGCCACTAAATATTAAATGGTTTTCATCAACTCAGAACTGAGTCTTTTATTACAAAGAAAATTAAAGGAGACAAATATTTCAAATAGTCAACTTTTTTCTTCAAAAATAAACCTTCCTAAAATTCAAGTACTTGTCTTCTTCACATACTTAACAATTACTTCACATACAAGTCTCCACAGCATAAATCATTTCTTTGGCTGACCAGCTGAGAGCTCTGAACCAATGAATCTGCACGACACAAATGGGAGATTTTGGAAGATTTGTTATTATTTTCTATACACGTGGCTCTCACACAAACTCCATAAGAATTTTTTTCCTTTTGTGGGGGAAAAAAAACTACTTGAAAAAACGATTTGGATTTAAACATTTAATAAAAGTTTGTAAATTGGTAGCTTAATTGAGTAACTCAAGTTGAGCCTTACCAAGAAGTCATTCCCTTCAGCACCAGAGGAGTGATGCAAGAAATAGTGTTTTATTTTCCTTAGCTGGAGTTTTACCCCAGGTTTCAAAATGTGCACACTGGAAATCATGTGTTTGTCTCCAAAACACCAAGGAATACACTTAATATTTTTAAATAAGCACAGACAATATTAAAGACTACTGACAATACCCATCTCCACAGGGTCACCTCAGCTCTGCCACTTCACCATCTCAGTTTCAATATTATTTGGGCCTATTTGAATCTTCACATACCAATCCCACTTGTGACATGGGAATAATTTTACAGTAGCTTCAAACATGCCTGAAATTCAACCACCCAGTGGACATTAAGACAACATTTCCTTTTAACAATCTGGTTTTTTAATAGTTGGGATCTTTCTGTAATTTAAATAGACTGCTGACATTGTAGTAACATTACCTTAGAGACTGTTTGGAAATAAATTCAAAACTTAAATCAGGATCATCAGATTAAGATAAGAACGAGAACAATCCTTTTGCTGTAGCTGCAACCTGACACGAAGTTAAAAACACTTACATTCAAAAGCTCCATCCTTTGATTATGTGAGGCTGAGACCCATTTGCCCTCCTTGCAAGTTTTACCGTGAGATGTGGGCACCAAAATGCCCCTGAACGCTCAGCTCCTGACAGAGCCACCAGACCAGGCTGAGGTCAGGCCAGGGGCCACCTCTGAGCTGCCGTCCTTACCACAGACCCCATCCCAACAACACCCTCTGGGGACCTCATGGTTTTCCTCCTGGAGGCAGGAAAACATGGATCTTCCAGAAAAAAAAACCCAACCCTGGAAATTCCTGTCCCCCTTGGAATACCTCAAATCTCCATCCATGCCAAAGCCACTCAAAAAAGGATCTCAGGAAGGAAAACTC
This sequence comes from Sclerurus mexicanus, assembly GCA_013396755.1. Lineage (NCBI taxonomy): Eukaryota > Metazoa > Chordata > Aves > Passeriformes > Furnariidae > Sclerurus > Sclerurus mexicanus. Next base: position 940,684 of record VWZF01002002.1, read on the forward strand.
TGAGAACATGAGCCATCTATACTACACTGCCTTTTTCTTTCCCTTTTTTATGTTATTTTTAAGAGGATCTGGGCAGCACCTTTGTGCTGTGACAGATCAGTCATTCTGGTTTTATAAGGTGGTTTTAAGAAAAGCAGGATCGAGACACATTCAGGAAATGAAAAAAGGGGATAAGTCCCTCCTACAATAAGATGCAAGAAGAGAAAATGTAAAAACAGTCAACACCAAGGCACATCCTACCTCTGGAAAGGATAGCAAAGCCAAGGTTACGAGTGGATTCCAACCGCACAATTTAGGGTAGGAAACAGCTAAAATTTACTTTCCTCAGCAGCAGGTCATCAATTCCGGCTCCTGCTGACTTGCCAGCTTGGGGGGAGTTGAGAACCAACATCTCCCACTCCTGCAAGATGCCGGTGACGAGCACAGTCCTGCATCTCTTAGGCACAGGACCTCCCAGCACCCACAGAAATCCTGTCTCCGACATTTAATCTTCCATTCTGAATAGAAGGGGGGAAACAAAATAAAAAGACCAACTCCACAGTCTAGTATCCCATCCACAATATCTGCCAGACCTTGAAGCGGCTAAGAGCTTCCAAACCCTAGCATTAAATCCTGTAAATAATACATTTAACCACAGAATATTTCAGGTTGTAGGGGACCTCTGAGGTCATATGGTTCGAATTCCCACTCAAAACATGGCCAGTTAAATGCCAGTGAGGTTAATATGCTGAATTCTTTCTTGTATTGTATATATATTCTTATATTTCTGGCAAGAAAACCAGAAAAATCTCCTCCTACAGGAGAGAGAAACAAATGACTTGGCCAACATAATATTAAATATGAAACCCCTAAAAAGCAGGCACATTAGTGGGGGAAAAAACCCCTAAACAATGCAGTGATTGCTGATCCAAGACACGCCACTGACTGTTTCTACAACTAATCCCCCCAACCTGTACAGATGAAGTCAATTGTGGAAAGTTACTTGGAAAAAAAACCCCTCAGTGAGGTATTTGACTGTTGCATAATTCAATAAGCACAGTTTAAAGTTACACAGGCCATTCAGCACAGCAGCATCCTCTGGCTCTTGAAGGCTCCCTGGTAACTGCTAGAGCTTGTTTCACCGTGAACATCTGAAATTTCCAGAGATAAAAATTGCTTCCCCGCCGCTTTTAACTGCGTTATCCTCTCAGGTCACCGTAAGCAAGGGAGAGGCCAGGCTGAGAGCCCGAAGGACAGCTCTCTCTGGCGTTCTTCCTTCCTCTCTGCCATTCAAACACTGCTGCACACACTCACAAATGCCACTGAGAGCCTCTGCTAGCTGAAGTTCCTCCTCATTTTTGGGACGAGGCTACAGATCATGCTAGAGTGTTACGTCCTCGCTTCTCCATACATTATGGTATGCTCAATGCGCCTTAAAGGGCGAGGGAAATCCTTTAGATTTCCTTGTTTGGAGGATCTATGAAGAGATACAAAAAACCCCAGACTGGCAATAAATCGAGATCACTTTTTAAAGGTGTATCAGTAACACTTTTTGCCAAATTGTATTTATTTACACACATTAACTGCGGACTGGGAAACAGTGTAGCTCGTATTGTTGCCAAGTTTAACACCCAACACACAGCCTGTTGTAGCCACACTTACCCACAGGCCAACCCAGCCACCAGGCCTTTGTTCATGTGCTTATTTAAACACAATGAAACCAGTTTACCTCATTAAAGAGGAGCTGGAATAAGCTCCAGCTGCAAGAGAGTGAGGTGGTCCTCATTTTTAAAAACTAGCAATGCCATTTGGGAAAAGGAGTAACAAGCAGCAAAGAGAAATAATTCCCTTCCAGCAATCGAAATACCAGTTTTGAAGATAAAATAGTGCAAAACCCGAGGCCAGTAGAGAGAAACACTGTTTTCCTTTGAAGTTCACCACCAACTGGGGAAGTGGCATCTTGCATTCCCCAGGCTCATGGGAAATTTGTTTCCTGTCGTGTCAGGAAAAAATACCATTATTGCTACGGTCCCTCTGGAGCCTGAGATTACTGATGCACGTAAATTGCACTGGATCAAAATCCCTGACAAGTGTGGCCTTGGAAGTCCAAACAGTTTCCACCCGAGCAATGTTAGCCTGACTCTGCTCCAGTTCTGGGAAGGGCTGGTGGGAATGGACACATGACAAACACCCAGGGAGGAGGGACGGAGCTTCAGAGGGTGACGATTCCTTCAGGTGAGGAGGAGCCACTGGGTCCTCTCAGCAAACCCAGCAAGGGACACGGCCACATTTGGGTGCCAGTGTGGTACCTCAAGAGTAGCCACTGGCAGCCGTACAAGTCCTTCATAGGCAGGAGAAACCTCCAGAGCCAAGGCAGGCAAGTGGCTTAAGTGAAATACCTCCTACAGACCAGCAAGTTCCCAGATCAAATAACACCAAGACATTGCAAAGGTGCCACTTCTGCAGAAAAAGTCCTAATAAAAAAAACCCTAGCACAATATACCATCAGCTCTGCTCCCAGTAAGGGACTCTAAGGTATGGGGTTAATGGAGCAATCACTGGGAAAAAGTAGAATGGGACGGTGCAAATATAAGTGACTCAAGAGGAAAAAAGGGGAAAAAAACCCCCAGATACAATGGCTCTATGCACACACAAGTTGTAGAAAAACCAGTTTGGGGCTCAGGGACTGAAAATGTTGCAGTGCACTCAGCACCTTCTTCAGACAGAAAGGATAGTGACCCAGTGATGATTATCACGGCTAACAGCGAGTTCTAGTCCTGTGACTGTGAGAAGATTCTCACAACAGAAGTAACCAACTGTGTAAGTATCACATTTAGTTCCCTACTGGATGTCTTGTCAGCACTTTTCCCCTGACAGTTCACTAAGCACCACTGTTGTACCTTGCACATAAACCACTCAAAAATTAAATTTATTGCTCCTTCATAGATCAATAGAAATGAAGTAAATTCTTATCAGCTGTTTCCTGAAGAAGATCTTTCATAGATATGTCTTCAGTAACAGCCCATCAGGGACTTTAAAGAGCAAAGAAGCAAAAGGCAGGTACTTCATTTCAAATATGCTTTGGTCAATTTTCTCAATAGTATTTGCATTTTCATCACAGAAACCTCAAGCTTCAATGGCGACAATTACTGTATATTTGAATAATCTCACTGAGCTTCAAAGTCCTGCGTAAGGGAAACCCAACAAAATCAGCTCATGGGCTCTGTATAACACGAGGTGCCATAAGCCTTTGTTTTCCATGTGTTACATGAAGAAATAAAAGCAGCTCAAAGGCACACCTTGTACAACATCCTTGCCTTAGTCACGGGAGTAAGATGATAAGAAACCACCCTTGCCAATCTATTCTTGTAGCACCGTAACATTTAATGACTTACACGAGTTATTTTAATTTTGTTTCATGAATAGTTTCTACCCTTGTAAGTTTAACAGTGCAGACTGTGCTTGGGACATGAAACCATCGGGCTCCAGATCAAATCCCTCCTGGTTCAGCTCGGCTCTGACCCCTTTGACAGGCACACATTTGCCTCAGGCTACAATCCCACGGCTTCTCTCAACTGAGGGCGACTGGAATCATAATGAAATCCTGGATCATTTATGACTGTATTTCAAAAGCAAATGTAGTGCATTTAAAAGTAATAGCTGCATTCGTTTTGGTGACCTCTAAGTGTCTGAAGTACTTTAAACAGGCATGCCCTATTAGCCCTGCGAAACACATGGAAAAGCTCCAGAAAGCCTCACTTAAGCTTCCCATTGTACACATTACAGACTGCAGGAAGAAAAGCAAATGAGAACTAAAACAAGGAAGTATTTGGCCTTGCATCATTTTACCCTTAACTCAAGGGGCACTCTGACTGTAAAATAAGCCCCTGCAGGTAAAGCTGAGTTCTGCTGCCATGAAACAGCCAGCAGACCTGGATGCCAGAAAACCCATCATGAGAAACGGCCTTTTGTTTTTGGAGAAGCTGATCAAAATCAAGGCATCATGTGCAGCACTTATAATTTAACCCTCGTTGCTATCTCTACACCAATGTTCGTGTCCCCTACTCCTACTACCCACTCACACACTAAAAGAAATTCTCATTATCTGCAAAATATTTCTAAAGTATTTGAAAGGACTTTTACAAGACGATGAATGTAAACTCATCTTTGGCCTCAGGATGACAGTCTATTATGGAAAGCAACAGAAATATTTACATTGTCATTATGATATTTTTTCCTGTTCCGCAGATGAGATGTCTGTGCTTCAGGTCACCAGTTCAATCTGTTCCTACTTTAAACTCTGTGTAAGGAAATGGCCTTAATGTGAAAAAAAATGCCAAATACTTCAATTCTAGTCTCCTGTACACCAAAAAAAACAACACACCAAACCAAAAAAAAACCCACCCCCAAAACAACCCAAAAACCCCCACCAAACAAACAAACCAACCACAACCACTTATATTCATTCTGCATTCTCTCTTAGTTGCAGTAATGACAATTTACCAGTGGATTTGCCACTGCTCATTGTGAGCATGGACAGGACCCCGGCAGCTCCAGAGCACTGACTGAGCACCAGCCAAATGCTTTCCAGCTCCTTTCAGTGTGCAGCCAGTGGGGAAAGGCAGGAAACATTCCCATAGGAACTAACCGACCGAAAGGAAGTTTTTAAACAAGAAGAGCAATATCCACAGAGCAACACTTCATGTGCAAGTACCCCATGACGTGCTGACATTCACAGCCTGGCTCTAACAGCGAGGCTGCAAAGCAAATGCAGTAAATCTGACTCTGACACACTCAGACTAACGGGGTTATCCAGTTTCCGGAAAAGCAACTGCCTATAAACCATCGGGTCGGAATCCCTGCAGTAAGAATATACCTGTGATAGAACCTAATTCATCTCCAGCTGCAACCTCCACAGCCACTCAATCCTCCGTCGAGCTTAACAAAAGCAGCCCGGGAGGGCCCCAGACAAATCCCCCGTGCAGAGCCCACTGGCAACAGCGGCTTCCCAGCCTCTCCCTGCCCACAAATCAGCCAGAGGGACCAGAGCACAGCGCTGCAGGGAGCTCCAGCGCTTGAGCTGCTGTAAGAGAAGCAAAAGCCCAAAGTTCTGAGGACTAACGCAAGAAAACGGCAAGCCAATAATGGCCACCCACAACTGTTGTATTTTGAGAGCTCTGTAATAGCTCTCAGTCATGTGAAAGCCATCGTAACCAGAAGCTGAGTCACTGTGTTTTCCCCCCACCCCGTTTTAACTTGTCACTCTGAACGCAGAAGTCGAAGCCAGTTAATAAGGGCACATTTCAGCACTGGCAGAGCACACGGGGCCACCCTCGGAACGCACAGCCCCAGCTCTGTAGGTGATGACTAACCATGGAATCCTCAGCCAGCTGCTTTGCTGGAACTCAAAGCAGCAAAGGAGGCTGTGGAAGTTCAGAAAACCTAATTTTGCTAAGCATCTCCAGGATGTTCTCAAATGTCCTGGTTGTGGAGGAAAGAGTGAACTCTAATTGGATAGAGTACACACTGAATTTTATCAATATTCCTTTTTTGGCACTAAGATTAAGACAAATTTTAAGAAGCATCAGAAACCTTTCACAACAGCTCTGTTGATGCAAAGTCCTAGACTGGACTTAATAACCTTAAAATGCTACTATTGGTGTTGGTAAAATAGACTGTTTTTCACTTTAGGATTGTGTAATAATTTTTAATATGTTATCTCCAAGCCATGCGATTTGAAACTAGAATATGTTTGGGAGTGCTTTAAAAAGCCCAACATTCAGGAAAATGGACACCCAGCAACACAGTTAAAGCCACCAAATAATTGTCAAATAACTAAGTGGCAAATTAATCCCACAGATTGGGAGCCTCCTGATTTCTTGAGCTGAACATCAGTGAAAAGAGCCCCTTTCAACTCGCACAGGAAGAAACAGGAGAAATGCAAGGCAGTAATTACTGAGCTAACAGAGTGAACCCAACTTATTGCCAAAGCAGACCTGCTTAATCTGCATGTGTGGCATTTCTTCTGGAAATGTATAATCCTCTGCCACAAACTCCCTTAAATAGCTTTGTAATAAGATGACCTGATCACAGAAGTTGGCAATAGAAACCTCCTTAGAAGAAAGACGCCACTAAAACCCAGCAGCAATTTTTGCAAAGAACACCCTTCCTTTCCCAATCGTGCCTGTTTCCCTAAGAGGGGAAACAAGACATCTGCACACTATCATTTCAAATAACCAATTTTACACATGGGAAAAGCAGCGCTGAGGAGGAAGCCTTCTGGCTTTTCAACATGTTTTCCTTTGTTTTCTACTCTCACATTAATAATAATAAATCTTTTATTGTATTTTCAAACTATTCTTCTGCATTAATTTGGAAAGGAAAAAATCCTTAGACTCTTCAAATAAGACTTGGGTTTTTTTTAAAAAAAAGGAAACATATATTATTTACAACCAGAGCCCAAAAGAAGATCTAGAATGCCTTCAGCTTGATAAATGGTGTAAATGTCATCCAGCTATCTGCAGCACAAGCTTCTGACCTAATGCACATCTTTCTCAAGCCAGAAGTGCACCCCAGAGACCAGCAAACACTTACTGTAATTATTTACTGTCTTCTAAAAAGACCTGCTGTGATCTATACACAGTAAAACTACAATTATTGGATGTGGATAAAACCACAAAAACACCCTGTTACAAGCCCATGCTATTTTGTCATGGCAACACCGTAACTCAAACCCCTGGAACAATTGAATTGTCAGGATCCTGCTTTAATGGGAAATGATAATGGAGCTCTAAGGCAGCAATCTGGGAGAGCTTTCATTCCAGAAAGAGAACAAACAGAGAAATAAAGGAGGACACTAAGAAAATTTATGATCTGGTTGCTTTTCCAAATGCAGCTTCTGATGACATCCCCAAGATAAAAGAGGCTGAATTTGATCAGGGGTCATGATTTGATACTCGGAGCCTGCTGAGGATCAGGCTGGGAAGGAGGGTTTACAAGCGACACTTGTAGGAAGGCTTTCAGCAGCAAATCCTTGGCAAACCATACCCATGTGCAACAACCCCCTGGCTACAATAAACATAAAGGCACTCAAAGGAAAGCAGACACTGGTATAAATGCACTCAGAGGAAAGCAGACATTGGTAAAATCGAATATACGCTACACTTGTCAAATTCCGGCCAGGAGACACCGACTTACCCAGGCCAACTCCTCACTGCAGCACGACTGTCACACAGTGAAGGAAGAAAACATTTATGTTTATTTTTAACCAGGGCAGCCTCGTAAGTGAAGCAGCAACTAAACAGTTTCAGCTACTCCTACTAGGAATTATCTAAAGAAACTGCTTACCCAAAATCATACACACACACTGCACAAACAGTAACATGAGGAAGCAGACAGTCAAGAAAAGAGATGGCAAATAGCAATGCATAAAAATAAAACTAAAAGCCAATATGATTAACAATTAGACATACTACACAGGTTTTCAGTAATAAGTTTATCACTGAAATTGCATCCACACAGTAATACACATTTCTCACTGGTATCTCCAAAGCGCATGAATTACAGGATAAACTATTGTTTTTGGCAGTTTTAATGTGTTTTTAACACCTGGCTCAAGAAGAAAAATTGAGCAGCGAAGGTATTACTAAATAACAAAACTTTGCCTGAAAAGTCTTCAGCAACATTTGGCATATTGTGTGTGTTTGTGTAAATGTGCTTTCTTGTTTCTAATCTACCCGTGAAGTTACCAGCAACAACCACGTTCCATGTCTCCTGGTGCTCCTGCATACATACATTTACCTATTTGCCTCTCTTACAGCACACACAAACCCTGTTAGCCATAGCGTGCATTTGCTGCAGACTGAACTGGAACCCTCAGCTGATCCATCACAATGCACGGCTGTGGCCACGAAGCACATGCTGCGTTTTTCTGATTTCAGGAAGAGTAATTTTTCTTGTTTCGGGAAGAAAACATTTTAAAAGCCGATTAAATGCAATCAGATAAAGGGCAACTTAAATTTCATTACAAACGACAGTGGCTCAGTGCAAGTTCACAGAATTCCACACACTGCCCTCTCTGGTCCTTCCAAAAGCAGCCACTCTCAAAGGAGGCCAGATAATTCATGACAATCGTTACTGCTGGGGGCAGGAGGGAGAGAATTCACAGGGTTACACCCAGGAAGAGGGAAGGGGTTTGAAGGGTTTGAAGGTTTGGGTTTACGTCTCATTACCCTACTCTGATTTAGCTGGGGATAAAGTCAACATCCCCAAGTCAAGTGTGTTTTGCCCGTCAGTGATCTCTCCCTGCCCTTCTCTATCCCCACAAGCCATTCCCTAGGTTTTCTCTCCCCTGCCCAGCTGAGGAGGGCAGTGACAGAGCAGCTTTGGTGGGCACCAGGGTGAGCCCAGCACACAACCCCAGCCATTCTGTGACTCTGATAAAATTGAACATCGCCTCTTTTTAAGGCTACTCGCAGAATTTGTACTGAATGCTACAAGTACTTACTCACTATTTTACCCACCCATCAATCAACTTTCAAAATATTCCACTCTACAAGAAATAAGCATCCCACTGATCCAGCTTTGGCAAATCTCACAGTGCTACAAATACTGACATTGTGTTAACAACAAGCAACTCATTATACAACGGCTGTACTTGATACGGAGAGTTCATTCCATTTTACTGGAATAAATAACTTGTCTACAATATCTCCATTCTGTTATCTTGCTACTTTCACCTACTTTGGAAATAATTATGGATGAATATGATAAAACATTGGGACACCATAACTAGGGAGATTAAACACCATGAGATTTTCAAGGGTTTATGAACATGACAGGCTGTTTGTGGGCCAATGGGCTTTAACCCCCTTTTGTTCCATTTTTAAAGATAAATATCTCATGGAGCACTAACATTCTTGCTTTTTAGTGAAAAGCAGATGCACTACAATCATTTTATACACAGGATTCCAGCACTCACAAAGCCTTGTTTACAAACATTGCCGATAAATTTCATGAGTTGTTTTGAATATTAGGAAATACTTACCTTGGAATCAAAACCTGGGTTTATAGCTGTTGTATTACATGTTTCAGTTTACTATACTTTTTCTGTACATTTCATCACTTGTATTAATAATACCTTTTCCTTTATGGCAAGGTATTAGTAAATATCTGAAACCATATAAAAAAAAAGGCGAGAAATCTTTCTTGTTTCTAATACTCAATTTATTAAAAATGCCTTTTCCTTGATTCAGTTCTCTCATTGAAGTGCCTGCAGTTTGAACTATTAGATAATTATCCCAGATAAAACAGTTAAGAAGCTTTAAAACCTAGGCAGTCAAGGCAACAGAGCAATGAGAAACATTTGCACTAGAGAATCCAATCAAAGGTTCATCCAACTTAAACTTAAAACTCTTATCTAAACCAAAGCAAACAAAATCCATGAGTCTCCAAGCCAATCCTTCCAGAAGAAAAGGCTCAAAGCCTTATGAGAAACTCGTTTTGTGGGACGTTTCACATTCCACTCCAGGTTTATTTCACTATATATGCTCCTGCTGCTAATAACAACCAGATGTGACAGCGAGCTCCGTCCAGCACTGGAAAAGACACCAGGATATCCTGAAGCTCAGCGTTTTGGGAGGAAAAAGACAAAGGTAGCTGGAGGTGAAGTGAAGGTTGAGGAAGGGGTTATAACCTGAGAAGCACTCTAAATTCAACTCCATTACTTACGAGGAAGGCTGCATCTTGGTGCAAACGCCCTGACCCAAGGGTGCTGTGGTGGCACACAAGGAAACCATGAGGAAACCATGACAGCCCTGCTGTCCCAAGCCATGAGCATATGGGACAGCACAGGAACCCACCAACACCAAACAGGTTTGCTCTCCAGCTTTTCAGGCACCTCACTGACAAGAAACAACGTCCTACATTCTAATCCCCTGAAGAGACTCTGCTGATACCGAACCATGCAAATAAAGGTGGCTCCTCCAGTGACCTCCCAGGCACATTCCAGCCCTGCTGGCAGAACACTGAGAGAAGTCTTCAGGTACTTTTGCAACCTTGAACTACTTCTGAAAATTAACGAGTCTTCCCTGAAACCCTCAGCACACAAAATTCCTGCATGTTTAAGCAAGTCAGTCACTCCATCTCCACCAATTTCTAATAAATATGCTCAACTTTCACACTCTTATCAAGTTACCAAACTTAAAATGTCATCTCTCTGTTTAGTTTTATATTAAAAAAAGAAAACAAAACCCAAGCTTGTACCTTGACTAACAAAGCTGTGGGCTGATATATTCACTGCAATCCTGCTGAAGAGAGCAGCTCCAAGAATCACAGAATTCATCTGTATTTCCCACATGGACAAGATGTGAGCTCTTCGTTTCAATGAACAAATCCAGTTTGGACATACTGCACAGAAATACTTCTTACAACTTTGCATCATTTGAGATGCAGCAAAATCACACAATTAAAATACTCGATTTTGGATTTTGGGCTTTATGAGGATTATAACTACTAAGAATAAAACAATGGACTAAAAGTAACTCGAAGTCAAGAGTTTGGAAACACATCAGCAGAAATTATAGAGCTGTACCCTGAAAAATTAAAACTGAGATCAGCATCGTCTATGCTTTTTAATGTTCATTTTAATTCGCGCCTCTTAAATCCCACAGAATGTCCATCCCCCCTGCATCAGTCTGATCTATCCTTGTTTCACCACTTTTCTTCCCTTTCATCGCTTTCTCAGCTCTGCTTTCTTCTGCAAAGCCGCGTCAGAGCAGCTGTGGGAGAGAAATACAAGCCCAAGCTCCTTCTCTTCCCCGCTTGTGACCAGAGGGAACTGCTGGATTTCAGGCAGGTCAGCACAGAGAGCCCAGCTCTGGCTGTGCCGGCAGCAGGACCACGACAGTGACACAAAACAATGGAAAACAACCATATCTGTGTGTAGGTGTGGATATTTTCACAAATTACAACAAGGAGAAAATGGCTCATTGTTATCCCGTGTCTTCAAAACATGACCCAAACCACACTGGGAACTGTAAGAGCTCACTTAGCTAAGATTTATATACTTAAAATGCACATTATATTTATGCAACACTTGGATCTTCAAAAGAAAAGGCCAGTTTCTTCTGACCAACAGTGCTAAAGTGATCTATCTAACACACTGTTAAACAGCAAGCACGACTCTGAGTGAATGGCAGTGAATAAAGACAAATGTCCCGACAGCATCCGTTGGGAGGCATTACAGAACACAGCATTAGATTAATCATGCTAGTCTGTAATTTTATTACAATCTTCATATTCTAAAAGCAAAATGATTATCCTTGCTGCTAAGGACTATAATATATCACAAGCCACTCAAAAATACACTCTCTGCTATTGAAAAACCTCAACTCTTTTCACTTTTCTTTGTGTGAGGTACAAGTTATCAACAACCTTCCATCCAAACCACAAATTACCAAAAGTCCCTTCAGCTCCACGACAGCCACGTGCAGGGCAACCACTCACAGAGCAATTGCCAACAGGTTAAACTGGAATTTGTAGTGATCCAGAGAAACCCTCTAAACATTTTTCTTTTGAAAGCATCACCAACCCACGGGAACTGACTCTTCTAAGAAATAAATACAACTGGCACCTTCCAGACAAAGGTAGCTGCAAGTAACACCAGCTCAAATTTACACTCAGGAGGAGTTTCAGGACACAACATTTCAAAACCATGCAAAGAACATTAGGAAATACAATCAAATCACTCAGCCCAAGCAAATCCATTGAGCAAATATATTCTAGGGCATTCAATAGTCGACAACAGAGCTTGCGAGACAAGCCCAACAATGATTTTTGTAATGATTTTAAGACTAAAAGACAGCTGTATCTTATAATTATACACATTTTTACATATTTTTTAATCTGCAGAACAATGCCATTGACTTACTTGTACAGTTTTTCATGAGCAAGTTTGGACAATACCAAAAGTTTATTAGAGAAATTCTCCCAACTGTACCAACATCACTGTCCAAATTGCCTCTTTTAAAAGCAGCAAAGATCCTAATTCTTTAAATAGCCACCTGATTCCAAAATTAATCTGTACTATCACCACGTGAGTTGTATTTTCACAGGGTGCAAAAGTTACTGCACTGCCTAAATGGTTTGCTTAGATACAGATCGAGGTATTACAACCAACAAGTAGTAACTTCACAATTTCACTGCCCAAATCACAAGTCTTGGGATCTGATCTTCAATACACAAAGCCAAGCACTAAAAGAACAGTTTTACCATATAGAACATCTTTCAAGAAGCCAGTCTGGATCAAAGTTTAACTTTGGCAGGATTCAGAGAGGGATTTCAAACAGCTTTTTACTACTCCTTTAAAAAGGCAGATGATTCTTTTTGTGACAGTAACTGTGCAGGCACCTGATCATCCATTTAATTTTCATACATTTTTAAAAAAATATATTTTATAAGTCATCCAGTCATTGTTCTGACACCACGCTCACCCTCCTCCCACCAAAAAGAAATAATTCCAAGCTCACGTTGGCCTTCCCTTGCTATTCAAATGGGCCTCGATGCCCTCTAAACATCTCATAGCACAGGTTTTACATTTCAAGGAAAAAGAATTCTTTACCTCTCCATATGTCCTCATCTTCCTGATTGACAAGGCAACAGCCAAAACTTTGCTGGTCTGCCTTGACTTAGTTTAAAAGAGAATTTTTAAAGCTAAAAAAAAAGTTTAACTCTGTGTATGGTTTGTAAATAACAATATGCAATCTCTCCTTGTGGACAACGAGACTGCACTGGCTGTGAGAAGCTGCCGCTTTCCACGGTTTCTATAAATCTACACAGAGAGCTGGAAATCGGTCACCTTGACGTCATCATGGTGAATAGATGAGGAACAGAAGAATGTTGGGGGTTCTCTTCCCTCTCTGATACTGATGTTCTACCAAATTACCACTCCACACACGCAGACGTAACACACCCCTTAAAAAAACCCCTTACTAACAAGCAGTTTGCTATCACAGAAGTTAAACCTCTCACCACAGCCAAAACGCAGCGGTGCAAATCTGTACAGCAAGGAACACACAACAGAAAGAGAAATCAGATTGTACTTACAGTCTGGTTAACTTCTGCGTGTTCTGAAAAAGCAGCTCTGGAAGGACTTGCAATTTGTTCTTGTTCAAACGCCTAAACAGGTGCAGTTACAATAAAAAAATAGAAATAAAAATAGATTATCTTCTGGTTTAAGAAGTTTATTTTGTTACACATAAACCCGTGAAGGTCCCGTTGCCCCGAACCTCGTGCCGTGACTCTGCACAGTGCACGCTATTCAGACAGGAGCCACACACCGTGCCAGCCGTGGATCACCTGCCTCCGTGGGCGAGGTGGGCAGCCAGGGGACAGTCACCACGCAGCTGGAATGTTTGAACGGGAACGAAAAGAACCAAGAAAGGGTTTCAGTTTTCCTCTGGATGCCCCACCGCCAGTGAAGCACAGTCAGCTCACACTGCCCAGGAAGAGCTACGGCAGGTACCTGGATTTCCCCTCTCCTTTAAAAATACAGGCACAGTCAAATCAGTTACTTGACCAACCAAGCTTACACCCAGATTAGCTCTCATTCCTACAGTATACACAATTGTTACTTTATTTTCTGAAGAATTTGCTTGAAACTTCACTTTGAAAACACGAGCACTGTCGTAGAACTTAAGAACATATGGGTAACCAGCCCGCTGTGTGGCGACTTGAAATAGAATATTAATCGTCAAGAGTCTTCCCGAGACGTTTCGGAGAACAGATTAATGTTTATACATTAGTCCCTTTTACTCACTCCCTAAGAGAAGTTTTACACTGATGACAACTTGCCAGTTTTCAGCAAACAACTGTTCCAAGCTCTTGCAGCCTGGCAGCTATAAAAAGCGTGAGCTCCTCTCCCTGAGAGGCGTGACAGCCCTGTGAAATGGAAAAGCAGCTCCACTTGTAAGACACAATCCTTTCGCTTCAACCCTTTTTCTGTCATTTGACAATAAAAACAGTCACTTGCTTTATCCTAATGAAGTTGACCTGAACTAATTACGTACAACTCCCTGTTCTAAACGGGAAGCTGACTCCTGGAAGTTCATTTATCAGCCTGTCTTTACGCCCCCTTTGTTCCCAACCTAGCTTACAAGTTCACTTTGAGAGCAGATTTATTTTTTGCTGAAGTTTTGATCCCCAAAAGACACCTGGAACTTTTATAAACCCATTGCTACTTCGCACCACATATCTGGTTTCCAGTTTTCCTGCACGCTGAGTAATTTCACTATCAGAATTCAAGAATTTTGGGAATTGAAAGCCCTTCCTCGGAAGATCAAACTAACGTTGTGGGGTTTCACATGGCAGAGATCTCACATGGCTACCATATGAATCTGCCTTGCAGATAAAAGGTTGATGGAAGAGAGGGGAGCATTAACTTCTCTTTCTGACACCTAGAACAGATCAAAGGCTGCTTCTGCAATGCTGCTCCCCGAGCCTGAGCGCTCTGTATCACACACACCACATGCTCACTTCAGCAGAGGCAAGTATTGGTTATTTCCCAGTGCTTTTCCCAGCTTCCCAATTCCACTGCTGAGATGAACGAACAAACCAGTAGATGAAACACTAAACAAGAACATGAGAGATACTAAGCACTAGTTTGCAGTTGGGAAAGGACATGGGAAGATTTTAAACTGGATTCCCTTAAACCCATGTGACGTTTCAGAATTTCTTATCTAAGTAAACCTAATCTTGTTTAATTCAAGGTTGATAGTAATATGCTATTAACCCTCATTAAATTCCTTACTTCAGTTAAGCACGTTTCTTTTCTGGAGGAACAGGATGAAATAGAAGGAAAAAGTACTTCTGACAAAACAGGGCTTAGCACTCCTCAGCTCCATCCTCATTCACCAACGCTGCCACCAGTTATTGAGAAACACTAAACATTTATCAATCAGAACAAAAACAACTATGAGGGAAATGAATCTATTCCACACGTTGTCAAATATTTATTCCTGTGTCTGACTGTCATTTCAGTCTCACAATGTACACACAATTACCCACTGTCGACCCAAAGTCATCTCGCTTATCTCAAAGCAACAGCCAAGGAATACGTTTTAAGAGGATTTTTTTCTCTACTTGCAAGGATTTCACAAATGCCAAGTTTCTGCTTATTGTTTTAAGCCAAAGAAACTAATCAAAATCAGATTAAGCTTCTAGAACAGGAGGTTTCACACCAATGAGCAGACAATATCTGTAGGAACAAAAAATTGCGTTTTCAAGGTTAGAAAGCTTGCAACCTCAGAAGTCAAACATTTACAACTTACAGTGGCACAAACTCAGAGGAAAAAAATCCAACCTAACATCAAAATTTTTCCCCCTAACTCACTATCAAATTAATCCAGAAGATTTATAATTATTTCCTATTATTTACCTGGGCCAACACTACCCTACCCGTGATGGAACAAGTTCTCAGCTGCGCTTTTTAATTGTCCTAAGCATTTTAAGATTTCGTCCTAACATTCCCGTAGTGTTGATTTTCTTTCAAGCATTACCTGAAGTCAAGTCCACACAAGGACATTTTGCAAAGCTCACATTATGACCTGCTCTTCACCAGCACTAAAATTTTCACATGGGTCTAAACGTATTGAATATTTTTAACACTATATTATTATAAATGAAGGTCTTGCCACACCGTGACAGTGAGCAAACTGAACCCATGTATCAAGGTCGGTAACTCAATGACATTCTTGCTTTGCTTGAACTCAAATAAGCTGGATTTTCCAAATGACCCAGCAGTGCTGGGCACCATCCTCCACACGCTGCAGGGGCACAGCACCTCTGCCACAGCCAAAGCCTGCAGCAAGAATTGATAACCAAGCAAATCAACAACAAATATTTGAAGAGTCCACAGTTACTGCTGTCTTGGTTCAAGCTATGGGACTCCCCAAACAACCTTCCACCACTTCCTAAGATACATTTCAAGCTGAAATTTCCACCAAAAGACATTTTATTCATAGTTGGATTCTCGGGGGAGCTCAGGGAACAAACAGGGGTTTGTTTCTTTGGAACATCACCTACTGTATTATAGTTGTAAATAGACTCCACTGCAATACTCACCGAAATGTAAGACTAGATCACCTCACAGAAACTTAGACATACTTGCCATAGGATACATTTAACATGCTTATATTTATTATGTGCCAGAAAGCCACCAATAGCCTAGAAAAAAAAAATCCCAATTACACCTCTTATTTCTCCTCCTGGGCTTGAGAGAAAGGCCATTAGGAAAGTCCTCAATACAGAAGTATCAAAGTACCAGACAGGATGTTTTCAAATTCCAAAAAAAGAGACACAGATGTGTTTAAAGATTATTTAATGAAAAGACCAAATGTTCTGATTCCGTAACAAGTGCCTTGGAAATGGTGAAGCTGAGTGTTATGGCAGTCAAATAGAGGTGGGCTGCAGAAAGTTCATGAACACAACGAGCCAAAATCTTGCAAAATGATTTTGTGGACATTGTTCTTGGGATTGCATTTTATTAATAAATACAGATATTCCTGATTTTAAATTAGTGACTTAAAATAGAAATAACAATAACGTGGCATACTGGAGATTGAATTTAAATCCCAGCCACTTGCATAACTGAAGGAAGGACATCTCAGCTTTCTGAATCTGAACCGTGGAATTAGAATTCAAAAAATCTAATTTCCATTTTCTCACGTGCAAAACCAGTCAGATTTTGATCGTCACACTAAATCCTTGGGACTGTTCAAACTGGGAATGCCACCTGGCACTCAGCACAGTGCAATGAAAACACTTGGAAGTGGCCTCTTCCCTTCATGCCAGACACACATCCAGCCTGGGACCAGCACCAACCAGCACCACCCAGCACCCAGGTACAGCCAGGGAGGGACCCGCTCCACAATATCTGACCTGGGCCTGCTGGATGGGAAGGCAGCTGCTCAGTCCCCCGTGTGCTTTGAACTCGATGTTTTACAGCTAACAAGACCTGGGAAGTATTCCCGGAATCCGGAGCGCTGGGCAGAATGCTGCATACTCAGCCAGTGCCACAGAGGAGATTAGCTCCAGTGCTGGAGCAGAAGCAGCTCTGGATGTGCACAGCATGGAGTCCAGACTAATAAAGCCTCCTGGAAGCTGAAGAACTGTGCAGAGAAGCTCTCCGGGAGCCAGAGCAGCTCTGGCAATACCTGCACTGAGTCAAATTTATTAAGTCTGATTAGACACATGCTGGCTGTACAGTCGACAATCTCCATCTCCCAGACCACTTTAACCACTACCGTGCTTGGGAAATAGAACTCGGCACGTCCTGTTTTGTCAGTCTGCTCCTCGGGTCCCCAGGAGTGACCCCAAAAAAGCTGGCCGGGCACCAACTGCACACAATAGTTGTGGATGTGTAAGCAGTGGCATTCCAGGTGTCCGTATGTCACCTCCAAGGCACCCAGGGAGGCCACCACACTAGACAGTGCTCCCTCTCCAGGCTCATATTCACCTGCGGTTCTGCTGGAAGCTGTTTAGGGAGATGGAAATGTTAGAAGGTAAAAGCCCAGACTTCTGTAGGCAGGAATTTACTCTGGCAGTGAAGAACTGCTCCTTCTGAAATTATTATAAATTACTGGCACACATTTAATAACTAAGATTGCCTAGAAAACTGACAAATCCAGTCTGGGGTATAAACTTTTCTAGAGTTGATTTACATTTGGATAGAAGACAGTCTCACCCTCTCAAAATCCCTCACGTAGACCCAGGGATTTGACTCTTCTAAGCACCTTACAGCGGAACACAGTGTTTAAACAGCAGTGTATGAAATTCCAGCGTACTGGAAAAGCACTTCTATGAAAGGTGCAATATGCATATATATGCACACTACTCTGCCCACCACAAAATAATCCTAATTACAGCTGCAGCCAAGAGACAGGTGTATGTGTGGATGATGTGTATCTGTGTATCATGACTTCCTCCTCACTTTATTTCAGCCAGAGCCCCTCTGTCCCAACTCCTGTACCCTCCCATGCCTCCAAATATGCCCTTTTTTGCTCCTCCTAGTTATTCTGGATGCTGACTTCTGTTTCCACATAAAATTAACACATGCATTTCTGTACCTCACAGCTTCATCATTTTACAAACTGCATTTTTTGGATTTATTATTCAAATGGCCTAAAATATGCAGATTTATAGAATTTGCAACCTTTAAAATTCCCATCCATGCAACACTGTCTTCTGGCTTATTATTGTTTTCTTTAGAGCAACCATATTTAGCATCAAACCCGCTGTTTCAACACAGGACAAACACTCCCTTCTCAGCTCCCAAAAATATTTGGCTCCTATATATAACAAGTGCCAGTTCCCCCCTTCCTCCCTCGGCCTGCTGCCCGAGTGGGGGTTCCCAAGTCCTGAAGGCAAAGGGATCGAGGGAAACAACCTCTGTGTCAATCACAGAGTATCAAGGGCCCTTAAAAAAACAATGGAGAAGTTATTAACTGTGAAATTCCTGCCTTCCTGGCTCCAACCAGGCTAATCATATTCCTTCCTCTGTCTGAAGCTGGGATAGGCGAGAAACTTAACTATTAAGATTCCCCTGGCTATTAAAACACAGTAAGAAACAACCACTGAAGGCTGCAAAGAAACAACACTAGCAGCCTCGAGGTACACTGAAGATCTTGAGCAGGATCATCGTGTGAAACAAATGCAGGGAAAGACCTTCACTTTGCAAAGGTTATTTTAAGATTCATCTTTTTTTCTGCTTTGTTCCTTTTCTTGTCTTCTGGATAACTTTTGGTTGAGTTAAAGAACCTAAGTACTGATAGGAAAATTTGTTTTCAAGGCAAGAGGTCATGTTTGCCTGGAGGAGAAACTTTCTGTGGGGACTGACTTCAGCTGCATCCCTCCTGTTCACACACCTGGAAGGGCCACATGCAGCTCAGGTGCTGTTGTCTCATGGAGCTCCACAAACAATAACAGCAAACAGAAAACGAGTCTAATCAGTATGAAAAGCATGATCAGCATAGATGGAAAAGAACAAGGTGAAGCACAACTAGAACATCACTCAACTTGCAGCTGTTTTAATCTTTTCTCAAGAAGAATCTAGACCAGATCCTTTGCTACTGCAAATCATGAAGGAGAATGCACTTCAACAAGCATGAAGTGTAACATCCCTTCCAGGCAGAATATCCCCTGCTCCTCAGGGCTTTTATCACCATTGGAGGACTCCAGAAAGTCCAAAAGAATTTCAGGGTTCAGAACTCAAACACGTAAAAGAAGATGTAAAATCTCAGAGATCTATACATTCCTTACACAGTCAATTCGGAAATCTGAAAAACTTTTGATGCAATCACAACCCTTCTCGACTTCTCTCATTCATTTACACATAAGATGCACAACTATACCCCAGAGTGGGGCTGAGAAGCACCATGAGCAGATCATACCAAGTACAATTGTATCCAGTATTTTGAGACATCTTCAGCTTCATGCTTTGTTCTTACAGCTGCAGAACAGCTTTACTTTGAGTAAGAAACCAATCAAAGAAAACCCAACCCCCCCTTTCTGCCAGGTTACAGTGAGCAGATGCCAACCAACTCCAAGAGAAATTTCCCTCTTCTGCATCCCCAAGAGACACTCACCCCCTTCCCATGGACTACATAATCAATATAAAAGCCCAATGTAAAAGCAAAGCAAGTATTATTTATTCACACTTGGCAAACTGTGCAATTTTCCAATTCAACTTAATTTCTCAATTCACCACTGACTTGGTTGGAAAATTTTCAATGCCATAACACCAGTTACTTCAGGCGAATTGCAAATATCCAAGGCGTGAGCAGAAATCACCAAATTTCCATGGCTATGAGGAAAAAGCAAGTACTGGGCTCCTGGTAGAAAATCTCACAGCAAAACACCCTTATACACATCTTTTATTTTCATTTAAAGTGCCTTGCAGTCTTACATTAACTAATACTACACTTGCATATTACTGAACACATTCTACCCGGAAACTGAAGTTCATCCAGACTCTGATATAAACTCTCAGCTTTATTGTCTCTGACTGTAGCAATTATCTGCTTTTAACCCCCTGAATGTGACACCCATCAGCCCCTAAAACCTGTGCCTGCTTTTCCACTGAGCATCGACAGCTTTACTACCACATCAAAGTCATTTGTATTTGTCATGACATAAGTAGCACCCAGCTCCTTTCCACGCAAGTGCGACAACTCTAAAGCTTGATTTAACATCTCTATTCACGTTGCTACCTATTACACAACCCATTCTCCAACAGAAAATGTAAAACACAGTGGTTTTAAATTTCTTAAATGGGGAGCTTTAAAGGAGCAGTCCTGCCGCTTCAGCCTTTAACATCCAGAAATTAGCCAAGGAACTTTGGGTTCACTCCCCAGTTTGGCCAATTTATTTTATTTCACACTCCAGACATCTGGGTCTCATTTTTGGCAGTAAGCAAGCTCGCTTTTTGTCCTTTGTTGCTCAGAGCTCCATGGCATTGTCCTTGGAGAACAGCCTGGGGGAACATGATGCAGTTGGAGGAGTTTGCACCACATCCTTTGAGGGAGAAGCAGTTACATCACAAGTTTGGGCGGGCCCAAGAAGCAGTAAAAATGACTTAATGCATAACAGGAGACTCAAAGGGAAAGACAGGAGTAACTAAGTTTTCCCTTTTAACTGCGCTGCCTTGGGAAGCAGTAATGCAGGAGCACAGCCAATTGCCTTCGATGGCTTCACCAGAAAATCCTATTAACATCAAGAAATATGTTGTGTTCGTTAATGTGACTTCTTCTTTGCTCTGTATCACTTCCTCTTTGTAAGGAAAAACAGTCAAGATGCAGGACCCATTAAAAAAGTCGCCCTTACCCATTACTTTCTGTCATCACCTCTTTATATTACTACCCTAGGAAATAAAGCCAGCCGAAATATAATGGAATTTCAATAAGGTTGCTATGAGGAAGCCCAGTACAACCATATTACAGGATTATGGTATGGGATAAATGAACTTCTTTATCCATGTGACATGTTATTAGAGAAGCCTTTCCAAAAGCTGTGAGAGATACCACTGGAAGTTGCTAAGGGACCATATTTTGAAGGAAAACTGTTTACAATAGCTACAGCTTCGAGATCCCTTATTACAAACTTAGCAGGCTGGGTGGTCCTGGTTCACATTTTCAAAGCTGTCAGGAGTAATAACCTTTATGAGCAACTTCTCATTAGACTGAGAAAGATTATCTACCCTCTCTCAGAGGCAGACTGCACGTCTGTGCAAAGTGGCAGCACACACTGCTAGCTCTATAACACTCGATAGTTTTCAATATAAGAATCCTTTTCTCTCCTAAGGATCTCTTCACGTGAAAAACTCTGACACAAAGGTGGAGGACAGAACCACTAATAAGCCTCATACACAGATGTTCTCTGGCTAGGAACAAACGTGGGCAAAAATTTTCAGCAACATGATTAAATTCCAGCATTTTCCCAAAACCAACGCGAAGAAACAATAAAAGCCTAATAACATTCACAGGGTCATTAAAAACTGTGATCAATGCGCTACATGATACAGAAATGCACAGAAGTGCAAGTGCCAGCTTAAGTGAAGGTGAGAAGAGAGGCTCCAGTGTCAAGGTCAACAGCAGGAAAATCCTGTACATCCAGAACAGGCGAGACCTGTGTGCCCAAACTCCGACCTCAGTAGCATCTTCATAAAACCACTCAGTTACATTCATACAGGATGGTAGTTTATATCTACCTTTAGCAGGCTTGAACATAAAAGACTTAACAATTTCTCTTTACTATAATTCAAATAAATGAAAAAAATCTTCATCCCTCAAACATGGAGATGCTCTCAGCTCAGGCTGCCTGCTTCCCAGTTTCTGCAAAGCTTTTAGTAAGTTCTCTTATTTCAAATCGGAAAAATAAATTGAAGGAATTCACACAAAATCTTCCAATTTTTGTATCTTCAAAGCCCTAATACAGAAGGAGTGGTCACTTTCTCATTATTACTCCACAGACTGAAAAGGACTTTATCCAAGGAGCATAATCTATTGGAGTATCCCTAAGTGTCCATCATTTTTAATACTTCATAAATTTTTGTAAAGGCAGTAAAATAGACATGGCTAAACCATTTTCTTACACCAGAGAGTAATCTCTCCAGGTCGGGGCTGAAAGTCTATAAAGCAAGCAAGAAGCAAATTCTAGTGTTCACATCTCCAAGCCACATTGACAAGTCCTAAATTTCTATTAATTGAATCAACCGTTTCTGGAAGTCAGAAATTTCTGGGAAAAATTAGCAAGGACAGTTTTTATTGCAATTTTCAGCAGAAAATAGAAAACACCGTTGCTGCTTGATGTGCTTTAATAACTTGATACCAGCCCAGCTCACCACGCTCTCCATATATAGTAAGGAATGCTCCGTGGCACTGGGGTGCTCCTTCCTCCTGGGGCTCTGTGCCAAGAAGGGCTATTAAAAAAGGAAGATTAGCAGGGTCATCTCCTGCCTGAAATCCAACAGGTCTGTCTTCCAAAGCCAATGGAATGGCTCTAAGGAAATAATCAGGTGGAACAAAGAGCAGGCTGTACACTTGGCTTCAGTTTGACAATGAGAAAGCAGCTCTTGACTGCTCCATCACCAGCCTGGGAATTCCCTGTCCCAACTCAAAGGACATCCCACTAGAAAGCCACAAGGGGAACCAGCCACAAAAATGCATCTTGTCTAAAAACTGAGCACACCCAGTTTCTGTGATTATCTCTGCTCCACTTCCACTTTGATCCACTTTCCCAGCAGGTTATCAAAGTCAGGGATCAGTTTTCCTGAAGTGCTTCAAGACCTAGCAGTTCCCATTCCTCTCTTGTATTCGTAATATTCTCATACATCACACCTCTCCCACTCAGAGCTACCAAATACAAGTATTAAAATGCACATGGAGCATCCATAACACCTGCACAAACCCCATAATCCTCTCTTCTTCTTGGGATACTCGTACTAGAACACCTTGACAGACAGAGAAAGATCTCGAGAAGAAATCACCTCCAAGCAACCGAGAACACAATACTAACATGAAGTTAACTCTAAGCCAATGGGAATTGTTTGTCCTGTTCTGTAGGGAAGGAAGGCTGCAGTTCTGTGGACACAGCTACGCTGGAGTTGTGGCAGAGGAAAAGCAAAATCAAGACTGCACTGATCTCATCAAGGACGGAAAGGCTCCAAGAACAAAAGGAGGTTAAGTGCTTCGAATTCATCATCGTTTTACTCGGGAACAGGATTACTCCAGGATTGCTGCGCTCCACAGCACGAAATTCAGCCAACACTTAGGGTATTTCTGAGATGGCAAGCAGCATAATCCTTCTAATATGAGGAAGCTCAAAGAAGCAAAACCCTTTTGAGAAAATTACTTCAGCTAAATAAAGTTCATCCAAGTAATTCCAGACCAGTGATGCAGAAGTTCTTACCCAGCAGTAACACAGACACTTGAGTATTTCCTACAGATCTGAAAGAAACGACTGCTAAATCCTTAAGTGTTTTGCTTAAGCAAATACCCCCATAAATCTTCATCAACTATAAAAACCCCTACTAAAATCAAACAAACAAACCACAGAAAAGAAGAATGTTTAAAAACTCTGATGTCACGTCCAGTGCTGATCAGCTACTCCAACTGAGTTACGGCTACGCTGTAGTGGAAGTGTCTTTATTCCACTTGCTTTGCAACCACTGCTTTCAGAAGCCCAAGAATCCTGTGGTTACAGAACCTCCTGTCAACACAAACGAGACCCAAATTTGTTTTTCCATGAGTTCTTGCGGGTCAGTGACCTACTAGGAAAATGTTTTTTGATGAAACCAGGTTCGCTTATTTTCCTGTTGTGAAAATAAACGCCATTGTTTCGTGGGCCTGCTCAGCAGCACTAAGGCAAAGCAAACCCCACTCACTGGAGCGTGCATCCTGCTTTCTTCTCGGCTGCCCTTTGCCTCTCCTGCACTCTTCCTGTGTTTGGACTCCTCCTGTGCAGGCCTATTGACAGAGCTGCTAATGGCTTCCCTTGGAAAAGAGGGGCCAAGTTTTTCTTTTTTTTTCTTTTTTTTTTCTTTTTTTTTGAATGTTTACAAAAGAAATAAAAAGTTCACTCTTGGACCAGCAATAACCAAGGGCTTGGCTGGCCAGCAATGGCTGAGTAATATGTAACTGCATAATTATGTGCTACAGACAGGCAGGCCAAACGATGAAATTTGAGGATATTAATGCCCTCTAGGAGTCCCCAGCATATAAAGTTTTTGGGAACTATCATTTTCCCAAATGCACATACCCAATTAGAGAATATAACCTCAACACATCTTCAAAGAACAAGTGGTTTCTCATTAGTTTATTCACTGAATAGTTCCCAAAGGGTAAGAAAGTGACAGCTACCGTACCACTTGAAAATTTATTTCAACAGCAGTTCCATAAAAATAAACACAAAGAAATACAGTTCTTGCTCACTTGACTCATGGACAAGAAAGAGCAGGAGGGATTAATCTCTGAACTAATTTATCACTACTAGAGGCTTAAAAAAGTTCTTGCTAAATGAAGATGGTGCAGTAGAAAGCCAAGGACGCAGTTACTGCAGGGAACTCACAATCCAGCAGTTCATCAACACTTGCTCCTTTTAACCTGTTCCTTCCGTTTTACCTCCGGATGGCTTGGGCGAGACCTACCCCCATGCAAGGCACTTGTCCATACTAGAAGGAGGAAATTTCTGTCCTTTAAGTGTGTTTGTACCTCTTTTATTGTGCCAATAAAAGTGTCTTTCTGATATACAGCAACAAACCTACATCTCATACACTCGGAGCAAGTTTTTCCAAGCTGACTGTGGATTATTTCCCTGAATTCACCTGCACCAGTTTTTTCAGTCCTGAAACTCCAAGTGCAGCAACGGCAGAATTTTTTGGCAAACTGACAGCTTGCCATATTTTTAATAATATAATAGCAAAGGCAAGGCAATTTTTACTTTTCCTCAATCAACCATAAGAAATACAAACTGTTTCTCAGTATGTAACCTGTACTCACAGCAAACATCAGCTCATCTGCGTACAAAGTCACATCTTTCAATGCCTGAAGCCAGGCTTGACTAATTTCAATAAAAACTGAAGTTATGTGCTTTAATATAAGGAAAAAAAACCCCAACATGAAGATCCAACCCACAGATGCCTCTCATTTGAGGTAACACCACAATGAGAGCACATGACATGGCTGAGCAGTGCTGGTTTCCAAGTATCCACTGCCCACAGAACAAAAAAGCACACCCCCCAAAAAGCCCCAAATGTATTTGTTTTTCATGTTAAACCTTTTTTTTATGCTTCTATCAGTCAATTTTTAGAAACGTCACTGAAAACACAACTGACCTTTTCACAACACGGTTTAAACTACTGGAATGCTTGGAACAGAACCACAGGAAGTTTTATTAAGACACTAAACAGGAGACTGACTTTCTGTGTAGGCAAAACACAGACTGGAGACGTCTCAGAATGAGCAGGTTTCACTTCTAGAAGCTGATTCACGTTGGGTTTTTTGCCCCCACGCTCTTACTCCACGGGTGATCTGTACTTACACTTGAACCACCGTGGCTCCCCAAACCCAAACAAGTTCTACCTGCAAGGCCCTATTCACAGGAGAAGGTAAACACCAATTACTCTCGAGATGCTGAGACACGGACCTTACACAGGTGTCTTTGTTCTTTGCCTTACTGTGTGGTGCATTTATATTACAGAATATCAAGTTCTAACCATGAGAAGAACACACATTGTCAGGATTTTAGCAAATTGCCCCAAAAACGCTTCCTGTTTTGCCTTCCTGAAAAATGATACGAATTCTTTAGGTTGATATCTCAGCCTCGTGGTACATCTTTGGAAGGAAGTTCAAGGAGTTGCTCTGAGTAACTCCTGGCTAAACTGGGGGCTACAGTATTTTGGACATGCATTGTCTTGCCTGGCGCTTGGGACCAGTCGGTTTTCCCATCTCCAACAAGCTGCCCTGGCACCTGAAGTGGGCAGCAGTGAGGTTTTTTCAGTGTTTTAATGCACCAGGGCACAGCGATTGACACCACGCAGGCCTGGGCAGGGCTCTAACATGGAGCAGCAAAAGAAAGGCTAAAACTCAAAGCTGCACTAGACATGAACTCAACTAAATTCAAAGGGAAATTCCTGTATTTTGGGCTTCAAAAATGTTAAGATGGTCTTAAAGCTTTAAGTGTGCTTCTTTTTGGGATGTGTATTTACTACTCACACTACATATGAAAAATGATTTCTCATTCCTGGACACTCCCATTGTACTACAGCCAAAATGAAGTAACATCTTTCTGAAAAACTAATATACATGATAAAATACATTATTGACTATATGAATTTGGTATCTACATGACCTAGGCCATATTTGAGTATTTTCTTCCATTCTTAGCTGTTGTGAGACGCTTGACTCTATATGGAAATGTATGTCCTCGACATCTTGCAACATTCCTTTCCAAAAAGAATGACTTTTTGGACTAATAGCTGCAAATTCTCCTCCTCTCACAACAATTTTTTATTGACTGTATATCTGAATTGTGGGAACAGCAAAGAGAGCTCTTCTAACTAAAAAAGAAAAATAATCATCCCTGGCCATATCTGATGTATCATTTACACAAATGACTAACATTTCTCTAAATTACTGGCTTTTAAGTAGTGTCAGAAAAATACATCTCAGTGAAATCTTCCAGAGCAGCCAGTGCACAGTACTGACAGATAAGTGAAGTATGTGAGCCATATCTTGGGAACATTTATTTTGGCTGTTTGAGCCAAGAGCAGCACATCACGTTGAAGCAAAAGCAATATAAAATTAATGAGCTTCCTTCTTTCCTTCCAAGAATTAACAAAGGTGAGCCATGAGCTCGAGCCAAGAGGTGACTTGATGTAATGTAGTGCTTGCATTCTTCCCCAGTGATTGGCTGAAGGGCACTATTCACACTCAGCCTGTCAGTATCTATTTTATTCTTTTATTTGCAGGGAGACACTCCCCCCCTACACAGATACACCGAGAGCTGTCCCATGTATCCTTCCGTTTTCATCCTGTGTCATTCTAAATGTAAATTGAGGTATTGACCCCACAGCTCAACAATCCACCATTTGCACCTTGTAGGGCAGTTTCCATCATATATAATGACAAAAATTTGCTTCTATTATTTTATCTTCTCATTATCATTCCCATTCCTCAGGGAAGCTACTGATTTTTCCTGGGCTTTTGTTAAGCAAGTCTAACAGGAAACAGGGATTCCTTACTGGTGACTTGACAGCTCTTTAAATTCAGATACCCACAGTGAGCTTCTGCATGGGGTGAAGGGCAGCTGCAAGTCCATTAAATGCTCTGCTCCAGGCATGAAAAAGCAGCACGACTTGCCAAAGCACCTCAACCCTCTCTGTGGAAAGGACAGCATATCCCTAACGCCTGAGTGGTGGTCAGCCAGCTAAGCTGAGGCAGAGGAAGACTTGGAAAGGGTGATAAGCAGTTCTGTTTCCTGCAACAGATGAAAATCAGAAAGCACCCAGCACTGGAACTGATCTAAAGCCCAGCCAGCTCCATATCCCATCCCTAGCAGGGCCAATATGCAGATGGAGCAGGGCAAGGATGGAGGATACTCCTCTACAGCTTTGCCACCTTCCCAGCTTTTCTGATCTGGATGAAGGTACTTAACAGCCCTTGGTGGAGATCTCTTTGATGAGTATGATTTCTGTACTCTGGAGAAAGTCAACACCCCCCCAGAGAACAACAGAGGAGACTGAGCCTTTCTCTAGAATTCAGGTTCTGAGCCAGAAGCAGGATCAAACTGCGGAACTCCATGCAAGAATTTGAGGAAGAAACTTGTGACCTTCGGAAGCTGCTACAGGAGGGTGTTACTCTGCTGCTATCAGGGTCAGGAAACTGCAGATGAAGTACTGATAATAACATTGAGCAGTAAAAACTACATTATAGCCACTGGCAAGTGAAGACCCACAGTCCAACCCACAATTCCTGAGCAGAGCAATAAGACTGCACCCACCCATGCAGGTTAAGCCAAATGGTCCCCGCAAATGAATTCATAGATTTGCTGTGTGCTTTTCAAAGACACTGTCTGAGAGGGAAGCCTTGCACAAACCCCAGACTGGAGAGTAGAGAGGACTGGAAGTGACTCAAATAATAGGAAGGGGACTGTGCAGCACAGAGAGCTCCATTCTCCACGATTGTCCCACCAGAACCCAGGGATAAAACCAACAGCACCCTGCCAGATACTCCCACCCAAAACATTCCGACTCATCATGTTGGACTTTCCACAATGTGAACAGTCCCACAGACACTCATCTGAAAGGCAATGCTACATTTTCTTGAAAATGGAAGGTAAGAGAGACTGCTTTGTTCAGATATTAGTTATAGGAGTCCTTTTTTTTTTTTTGACTGGAATAATTTCTCAGAAGATACAGGATGAAAGTTATTAACAATATTAATTATTAACTAACATCAATAAACATCACTTGAACTTGTAGGCAGCCAATGCAGCAAGGAGTTTCATCCTGTGAGCTCACGGAAGCAGCACCAGAACTAAGAACTCGTCCATCATTCTAAGAACACATTCCCAAGTGCCACAAACTGACTTTCAGTTTTGCACATTCTTTTCCCACAAAAGGGTGGTGAAGGTCACAGATATCAGAAGCTGATTTCCCCCATTTTCCAAAGATGCCATCACTGACAGACTGAGACCTGGCCTTAGACAGACCAGGGTTGTTCTGCCCTAACCATGGTGGGCTCTTGCAGCAGTAATTCTGCCCAGCAGGAAAGCCTAACTCAGGTTCTGACATCCACTACACCCGGTTCCTCAGGACTCAGGGGTGACGCTTCTGTCCTGGGTATGAACACAAAGAAATCCATCCCTCCTGCTGCAGAGACACCAGAGCTTCAAGATTTACCCTGATTTACCACTGACACCCTCCCCAGAGGGGACAGGCTGTGTGTGAAGAGCTGTCCCGGCAGCAGGGCACGGGCAAAGCCTTCCCAGTTCTCCTAAAGCACCACCAGCTTGGTAGCAACCCTGGTCCTACGCCAAGTAACCTGTGGCAGTTTGAGAAGGAAGAGGGAAGTATGCAAGTAATAAAATCGACCAAATATCAGATCACAGCTCTAAATCCATTTCAGCTTGTCTTTGTTCTCCTGCCTTTCCAGATAAGCACTTTACAATCGTGGATTTCAAATTAGATATGATACCCACAATGTCAGAGGGAAATGGAGACAGAAAACCATAAAGCTTTTTTCTGAAAGGTTACGTTCAAACTGTCTGACCTCCTTCCAGAACCATACGGCTTCTTAAACGTGTGGCGTACACAGCTCCAGAAAAACATCCAACCTGCACACCCTGTACAAACACTGCGGATTTGGCCAGGCTGCCAGAGATTTGCTTTTGTTTAGAACAGCAGAGGCCTGTCCAATGCTTTTCATTACTTTGCCACTACTCTGAAGCACCTACCAACCTCTCCACTCAGCAGGGTCTTTATGGGAGATGCTTTTTGTATTACATGATTTATTTAAAGCCAGCTCAATCTCAATTTATGAAATCCAGATTGTGAAACATCAACTAACAATTTGTTCTTCTCCTCAGCATCTCTGGGCACTAACAGCAATTTTACAGTACGCTGTGCCAAATAAATATACTTGAATACCTTAATCAAGCATTTAGGAGGCTGCTTTCAAAGACTCAATACATAGTAGCATCTCTGCGGTTCAAAGTCAAATATAATTTCCATTTTACCCTCCGTCTTCATGTGGCCAAAACCAAAACCATGCATGTGTATGCTGGGGTTAAAATCTGGATTCTAGCTTTTTGCTTTTTTCCTTAAAGCTAATTATTTTTCCCAACTTTGAGAAGATTTGGCCACGCTTATACATTTCCCCCCCTCCCCTAAACAACAAAAACACAGTTTTAGTGCTTTCAGATGTTGAGATCTTTTATGCTAGTTAAAGACACTAATTTGAGTAGAAAGAACCAGCCATCAGCCAAAGTCCAGTCTTTTGAAGATTATACAGCTACGTGACAATTCCTGGCAGTTGGCTGTGGAAAAGTCAGGATCTGTTGGTGTCTTATATCCTGCCTCATTTTTCACATGGATGTGTGACACACATCTGGCTCTGGAAGAAGTGTCAATTCGTCTTTTAGGCCCACCAGAACGCCTGTTGCTGCTTGATCCTCCTGGCATATGAAATTTCATAATCATTTTATCTTAAAACCATAGACGGTGTTAGTAGCCCAGCACAAAAATAAATGCTAAAACCCAAAAGAGATTTGGGGTTAGAACTGTGCTGCTACAGCACTCTGTGCGGGCATGTTCAACTACAGACAAGAAGATGGAAGTCAGACCTTTCACATTAACCACTAGGGAAAAAAAAAGAATCACAGAAGAGAAATAAAGAACTACAGTTTCTGAAAGGTTCTGTACACCAGGCACAGCTACTGTGGAAAAACTGTTACCCTGGCAAGGAGGGCAAACTCTCCAAATTTGCAACTGGCACGTCCATGTTTTCGCTGAGTATTTCCATGGCTCAAACACTTAGGAGCAGATGCCCAGACCTGCCCTGCACAGCCTACCAGCCCACATCAATCATGAGTGCTTTGTGGAAAGAAGCACTTCAGAGCTTCTCCAGTGTCTTATATCCTGCCTCGTTTTTCAGCTCACTGTGTCACACACATCTGGCTCTGGAAGAAATGTCACTTCATCTTTTGGGCCCACCAACACGCCTGTTGCTTCTTCATCCTCTTGGCATGTGAAATGTGGTGGCCAGAGAACCCTGGGAGAAGATGAGCAGCCCGGGAGGAGACTGGGGAGGATCATGAGACTCACTCAAGTCCTTCCAGCACCTCAGACCAGTCACAGTGACACACGAGCGCTCCAGGACTGCCCTGCCCAGGGGCTGGTTGTTCTGAGGCTCAGCGACGGTGCAAAAAGCAGTTAAACTGTGTGCAAAGATAATCTGTGTTCGTGTTGTCTCAGCTGCCTGACTTTTTACGATCAGCGACCTCAGCGCTCCTCTCTATGTTCTGGAATAAAGCTATCCGACCTTGTTGTGACAAGAGCACTAGGAGCAGTTTGGCTTTTGCACTGTGGGTACCACTGGTCATTGTCAAGCATTCTGAATGTCAGGATTTACCTGGAAACACTGAGTTCTGCTCAGAGGGAACATTTATGGCCCCTGCACATTTGGAAGGCTGAGTACGACCACGCCAAAGGCAGAAGAGGATTTTACCTTCCACAAGCTTTGTGCTGTCTGTCTTTTTAACAGACCTTGGGTGACGTGCTTTCCTTGAGCTGCTATTGGCAAACTTTGAGCCAATAGACAATTTTGACAATATCCTTCTTCATGGCATTGGGAGCATTAATCTCCCACCAAAAAAAAACCAAAAAACCAGAGTAAAACCCAAATAACTGCAGGACCATCACCCTGGTGCGTTTGGCAGCAGCGGGTAACAGCATTAAAGACATTTTATTTAAAATTTACTTCCATGTTTACGAAGGGGATGCCAAGCAAAATTCTGCTAATTTGCTCAGAAAATATCAGTGCATTTGCTTCAATATCCAGAGAAGTGAAAATACAACGAGCTGCAATATTCCCCTGAGGTTATGCCCTTCAAATGGTTACCATGAGGTGAGAAGTGGACCAGCACACTTCCACTGGCACTTCGGAAGACAAACCTTTCTAGATGGTATTTTGGCAGGAACAGAAATTATTCCTGTTCTTTAAAGTCTGACCCAGAGCAGCTGCTTTGTTTAAAAATAAGTTAATGATTACTTTTGCATCCACTTCGACAGATCAAAAAAGAATGTTATTCCAAGAATCGAAGCAATATAAGTGATATTTAGTCATTATTTGAAAGAAATTAAATGGAAAAAAGCCAGATTTTTTTTAAATGCAACCACCATACTTTCTTCATTAACATTTTGCAATGTTTGACAATACTTAATAAAACAGCCTTAATATTACCTAAAATGTTGCAATTTAGCCTTATAAGTTACGCCAAACTTTCCACAGTTCATTCTCCAAAGCCTCCTGACTCATAGCAAAAAAGCCAGATTTATAGTTTTGTCCTAAAAATGATTTAAGCTAAAATACCAAAACAGTTGCAAGTTTCCAGGCCTCCCTTTCATACTACGTTAATTTCGGAAATATTTTAATGACAGGAGATCCTAAAAGAGAAGCAGAGATGCAGAATGTTGAACAGGCCAAGTTAAAGAGTTCGTGCAGGAAGGGGAAAAAAAGTCAGATTATCAAACATCACAGACTTAAGGAGACACTTTAAAGGTATCGGATTTCCCAAGTGCTGCTTTCTCAGAATACCTTGGTTGCGTTTGCTGACAGAGCAGGCTCCACTGAAAAACATGCTCAGATGACACCTGAGCGTCATTGCTGGCTGCCAATTGCCAGCCCTTCCCTTGAAATCTTTTCAAAACTCATTTCATAACTCAACCAAATGAATCTGTTCCTAAATATAGAGATGGAAATGATTCATTTATATATATATATGCGCACCAAAGCATGAAATGAGCTTAAAACTAGGACTCAGTTAGGATACTGACTCTCCAAGATGAGCTATAATGTCAACAAACTGTTTTTTACAGTGTCAGGCTCTGCTTAATTTCAGAAAATTAATCTCTGCTTTGGTGGGTTTTTTGTTTGGTTGGTTTGGTTTTGGGTTTGTTTTGTTTTGCTTGGGTTTTTTTTTTACTGAAATAAATCAGCTGTGGCAAAACTCTGCTCCTAAAAGTACTTTCTAATGGAACACAGGTAAAAATGCCTTATAATCAGAATTTTAAAATTCACCTCCTTTGTTGCCATAAATGGAGCTCTCTAAAGCACAACAAAAATCCTGAATAAATGAATTTTCAATGTTCAGCGTGCTGGTTAAACAACTCAAACGCAAATCTAATCCTGACATCACCTGGAACAGCTTTAGTCCATCTGCTCACTCCTGCAGACTTCTCTTGAACAACTGCTCGTGGCCACTGAACTCCTGAGAGCCGCTTTAGAAAACACCGAGGAGAAAAGCACAAGCCCTACAAGAAATGCTTTCAGAGAACAGTTCCCAAGCCAGCAGAAACCCCTGCACTCCAGCCCAGCTCGTGCTGCTGTTCTCGTCACCCACCTCCGACAAAGAACAATTCCCCCCAGGGTTTCAGAGGTTTTGTTCTGCTCCCACCAGAAGCACGCAGAAGGTTCGTGGTAACACCAAGGAGGAGCCCAGCTAAGAGCAGAGCTGGACACAGCATTGCTTTGGCCCTTTTTCCTATTTGATATTCCTGCAGGGCCAATAGTTTTCTAAGAACTGATTCCGGATTAAGAGACACCTTAAATTCACCTTTTTCAAACCAACTCCATTGCTATCCACACGTACAGCCTGTTGTGTAAGCCTTGCATGACACCCTGGAACCCACTGCCATCACTGGCATTGTGCTACTCAAGGGGAAGTGAGCTAATCTGAAAATTAAGTATAAAGGCACTTGTAGAAATACTTGGTTCTCAAGGGAGAGAATTCCAGTTTTCATTAGCATAGACATAATTATATATAAAAATACAAATATATATAACAATAGGAAATTATTCTAAAGAAAAACCTTTTCGCCCACACAGCAGTTTTAGGAGCTGCCCGGATAATGTCCTTTTGATAATGTTATTGAGACTCTGGTTTCACCACCAGTTCTATTTTCTTGGCAAGCAACTCTACATTTATTTCAGTGATTAGCCATCGTGTAATATAAATTCAGCTGTGTTTAACAGCATTCCTTAATTTAGGCAGGTACTCTGTTTCTCCTAAAGAAGCCTAATTTTATTATCATGAAATATTGTGCATGACCAGTAGCAGTGTCTTTTCACAGGTACAGAAACAGGGATACTTACAGCCGTTCCAGTTGTTTCAGATCCTGAAAAGCTCCACGTTCTATCACACTAATCTGATTTTCTTCCAAGTGTCTGCAATTCAGAAATACCAGTTAATTTTCACACAGGCTCCCTGTTTCTGTGCTTCCCACTATGCCCCCAACATCCACAGAGAAAAATTAAAAAAAAGGGAAAATAGGGGTAGTAACGTAGAATAGCCAGAATTAGGAAGAGAAGCCAAAGAAATATTAAGGAAAAAATCTGAAGGATGTTTTATTCCCAATGAGTTCTCTGGCAAACACCACATTACTCAAAGGCTGAGCAAATGAGTTGCATAAACTTGTAATGAACGTAGGATAAAAACAAAACCATATAAAAATGGCAGTCATGCATTTTGCTTATTCTTAAAGGCATAAATGACTGCAACAGCATTAGACAATGTCTGCCAGCATAAAAACCCAACCAAACCCAAACAGCAACTGACATTAATATAGTATAGTACATGTATTTTAATAGCCTTCCAAAAAGGTATTGACAGCTGGGATGGGAGCCAAGGAAATCTAAACAACTCCACTGCTAGAGAGGAGAGAAACACCACGGGAACAAAAAGTCTTCCAACAGATTTGAAGTGTTTCCACAGTACATGACAACTTGCTCAGAAGTGTTAAGGTAGCAGGAGCAAAGACTTGCCTTTTCCTTAGCAGGACTTATGTAATTACTTGAATTATCACTAAATAACTGTAACAGTTCAGCAGTTGCAGTTTTAAGGACTTACTTTAGAGGATAATCAAAGGAAAACTTTTCATCACTAAATTAGTGCTGCTATTTGAGGTTCATGGAAGAGAAAGGAGGAAACCAGGAATGACAAAGTCTGTAGAGCATTGAAAGGGGAAACTCCAGTCAAGGCCCATTTCGAACTATAGTTTAGCACTTAACTGATACTTTGAGATCATGAGACAGCACCACCCAAAATATTTGTATTACTGCATGCTAGACTGAAAAAATTCACAGCTTTCCTTGTGTGCAACTTCTACAGCTCTCCTAAATGAACTCCTCCTTAGTCTGTTAATGGGACTGTACCTTCAGGAGACCGAAGTCTCACAGTCCTATTTGCTCGCATTTCAACATAACTCCTCGGTGCACAAGTGATTGTAAAGCAGACCAACATTTTCACCAAAGGATTTATTAAAATCCAGTAAGAAACAAACAATTAACTAGCTCTGAAACTACATTTACTTCAGCACAGAACTAAAATATACTGTTTCACATCACAAACTGTTCCAGTTGTCTGGCTTAGAAGAATACCAACAGCTGAATAATATGCAGAAATCGCTACCATTTGGTATCTAGAATGAAGGCCATTCCCAGCACCAGCACCCTAAACTGTCTCCTAAAAAAGGACAAGTTCTGTGTTATACTCACAAGACCCGGAGGTTCTTCAGCCCCGTGAAGTCTGTCTTCGTGATTCTTGTGATGTTATTCTTTTCTAGATCACTGCAGAGGGAGAAGAAAGCAGCATTCAGACACCAGAAATGACACCCAAAATGCCATTGGCAGGGAGCGTCTCCAACACTGGACCATCTCCCTGCTGCTCCAACTGTACAAATGAACATTTCCATTAAAATCTCAAAAAGGAATATCAAGAGAGATGCTCATGTCCCGTTGTTTGGCCTTAGATGTTTCTCCTGGCCTGATTGTTGTCCCTGACCTTGTGCCAACCAGAAGGGACAGGACAAACAGCTCGTCTTCATGCCATTAAAAATAGAAACCACAGGGGTATAGAATGTATGGGTTTTTCGCGTATCTTTTTCAAACCTTTGCGTCAACCTTAGAATATCTTTCTAAGATATAAGCAAGACTTTGACAGGATTGAAGCAGTCTGTGACACACTAGAGTAGAGAAAGAAGTGTTTCATAATACTGGAATCTACTCCTAATGGTTATTGTTAGGCATCAAAATAATGCTAATAAAATATTTCACTCATAATATCTGTTCTTAAACCATTTTATGAACTTTAAGAGTTAGTTTAAGCATCTTAGCACAGCACATAATTATACAAGAAACACATTCTCCTGTCAGGAAGACATTTTCTGTAGCACAGATGGAAAGTAAGGATAAAGATAACGGAATGAGGAGGGAAAAGTCCCTACATTTCAGCTCTATGAGCAAGACAGCCAGAATCCTTACTTGACTCATGTCAACTGTATTTAAAAGACCCATTGAAGAAAAAACAAAAATTAAACAAAACGCAAACCACAAAGCATCTCCTGGGCACTTTCCCTGCCTGCCCCAGCCACACTCTTCCGTTTGTCATTATCCTGTGGATTGAACCGGGCTTTTCCCCAAGAACACCTCTGAATCACTGCCTACATTTTTCAGATTTTCCAGCTTAATTTCCTCTTCTGTTCTCAGTTAGTCCTTCCCCCCAGTGCATCATTAACCACTTGCTGCTGCTCCAGTGTGAACTGATTGCAGGGACCATGGAAAGAGTTATATCTGAAGGGAGCAGCACATAAAATAGCTTATGTTTGCCTTGTATGTTGCTCCCCATCTGCTTTTCACGGCATCCCCTCCCAGGTTTTCCTTGCCTCCATCTCAGAGAAGCCCTGGCAAAGCAAGGCACTAAGCTGGTTGGAATTCTCCAAGGCAGGTAGGAGCCAGCCAAGCTATACGGGGCAACACAGCGGCAGCGGCTCCAGATTTGGGGCATTTTGGGGAGACTTGATGCTCAGCACAGCTTTACTCACCTTGAACAGGTTCAGAACCTCCAGCCCTGCCACATTGCCAGCAATCCCTCCACCACACCAGCCCTCCTCCCCAGCCCAAGACACCAATCCCACCCAGCAGCAACACCCCTCTCTGCCTTCAGCCCCAAGGACACTCCACATTCTCCCCCTGGTGAAATCGGCTCCCTATTCTGAGAAAGACTTTAACATTCCTTGATCAATACATATCTTGAGATTGCTTTTTCTCTACTCCTGCAGACTGGCACAGCCTATATTGCATAAATAATAACAATTCTATTAATCCCTTGCAAAGGTTCTTATCTAAGTCAAAGGTTTCCATTTCTGTCAGTCAAATCCCTTGCATAATGCCCTGACTTCAGCACAGCCACTCTTCGTGAAGTTCCCTTCCTTCAAACCATTTGGGATTTAATTGATAACTGCTGCCTCTGTTTTAAGAAACAGTGTTTACCTTCTGAACATTTGCCCTTTCCAGCATGTTCTTCCTCAAGGCTTACCTGCCATTTGAAGAAAAACCAGCGTAAACCTGTGATGAACTCCTCTGCAAAACTTCCTCCTCCTGCTCACAGTGGGTCTAACCCCGGCTGCAAAGCAGCAGATTGCCACAGGTCAGCCCATTAGTCAATTAAACTTTGGGACTGTGAAGTTCCTGAACCTATGCAGACATTAGTGGTTTACAGCTGGTATTTGTGGGCAACATAATATTTTATGTTTCCTTTATAAAGTTTGGCAGCTGATTATGGGCTCGCTAGTGGGTTTCAACTACAAAGAGCTAAACCTTAACATGCGGCCTTGGTTGGCTTTCAAACACATCACTGTTCAAAAGGACTGCTGGAACCAACCAGATTGCTTGGAAAAGAAATCAGCTGGGCCAGAGACATGGGGAAAAGAATACTGTAAAGGTGAATTTAACACCTATCTATGTTCAGATAAAATAATTCTGCATAAAATTCTTATTGCTCACCATTCCTGCATATGTGGGGCCAAGCAGATCTTGGCTCCTACTCAATGCATCTCTCTCCCCCCACACATACAGAACCCCAGCTACTATTCCGTCATTTCACATCCAAATGTTGTCTCATCACCTGAGAAAACACCACTAAGGAATACAGGTAGTATGAGCAGCAGAATTGGTACCACTCACTTCAGAGGAAATCAGAACTGTCACCTATACCAGCTCTAGCAAAGCTCTTGGTATGAGGTCTCTTGGAAACTCATTTTCTAATTCTTTTACTTTTTATTTTATTTTAGGATAAAGCACATTAAGGTCAATGCAGGCATAGTGGCAGCTTTAAGAAGGCAAACGTGGAAAGAATCATTTCAGTGGGAACAGAAACATGAACAGGAATAGAAACAGGAATTGGACGAGAACAGTATGAGACCTCGTGGAAGTGAGTTCAGATGAACCATTAAAGGG
This sequence comes from Sclerurus mexicanus, assembly GCA_013396755.1. NCBI lineage: Eukaryota > Metazoa > Chordata > Aves > Passeriformes > Furnariidae > Sclerurus > Sclerurus mexicanus. The sequence goes on from VWZF01002002.1 coordinate 978,726, forward strand.
AGCTTTGCTCATAAACATGTCCTGCTATGTTCTAATCACCATTTAATTCGATACATATTTTGTAGATGCTGAAGACTGAGTCACACAATGTACACACTTATTACAAACAGGGATGCTTGGAGCAACTGGAGCAAATCCCGCTTCATAGCAAGAATTCCTCGGAATTGCTTCATCCTTCATTCTTCCCTAAAGAAAATCAAGTGAATTTAAGACAGACTTTGAAAAGTTTTAAAGCACCAACATCCTTTGGGGCATGCCAGGAGTGCACAGATTTCCTCTGCTACATTCCTTAACTTTCAGCTGATGATTATTCTGTTGGGCCACTCAACTCTTCCAAAACACCCAGACACTGATCTCGGCGCCCACCCTCCTCCTTGGCCTGGATCAAGTTTATGACTTGAGAAGCAAATCCACTTGCCCCTTTCCCACTTTGTGCCTCAGCCTTCCAGACTCGCATACCTTGGCAAATACACACCCTCCTCTTGGAGCTCAGCTCTGAGCTTCTCCTCCTCTGACGGACAAGGTCACCCTGGGCTTTGACACCACCTCACCCCCACAAGGCACGGCACAGCTCTTCCAGAAGAGCCAGTGACAACAGCCATCAGATGCTCAAGTCTTGCACAACCTTCAACTCAGTCATTCAGTAGTCATATATAAACAAACCGCCTTACACCAAATTCAAAACATTTTATATAAAAGGATGAAAAATTCAAACCAACACTATTAACAACAAGTTCCTGTTACAGTCAGATGTCATTTTGCTGCCTGCTGAGCCCTCTCTGCATTTTAGTCTCCAAGATAATCTCAAGTCTGGGCCATCACCAGAGTTGTGAATCCTGAACATTCCTCAGCTCTTCCAAGACTAGAGGTTTGGGGTTTTTTAATCAGCTGCTTGTTTTGGAGCCACCTCTGGCTTCCTACTTAGGCTTTTCCAGGCACAAAGAAACCAAATTCCTAAGTCTTACTAAAGCATATAAAGGAGTTTTCTCTCTGTACAGGTTTGGTTTCGAAGTTCCTGACTTACGGGCACTGTGCAAGTTCACAGGCACACAAAATACTCTCGGTCTGATGTTCTTACTGCAAGTGGTGTATTTGCTTTAAGAGAAACTTCTACTTGGTGGATTTTTTTAAAGTTACATTTTTTTCTGATGTGAAAAACCACCAGACTTCAAGGCCTAACCCTGTTAGCTTTGGGTCAGAAAAAAAAAAGTCGCTTAAAGTTAGTTGCCTTTCTAGAAGAAACACAAATAACTGCATTTGGTTAAAGCCATTTATTGTCAGTGAGTGCTCCAAAGCAACAAAGTTTGCCTGCGCCAGAGAACTCTCAGGTGCCAACCTGGCAATCACAGGGGCATTCCTCACTGAACTTCTCTGATGCCCAGGAATTTCATGGCAGCAGCTGGTTTTGCATTTCAATGACAAACACGAGTCCTACCTGGAAAGTACTTCCAAAAATATTTCTTCTTCTTTAACCTAAGAAAACATTACACAAAACAAAACTACATACAAAGGGAAAACGTCTAAGGAGAAGGAGCACCAGACTTCACTGAAGTCCTCAGATATTTGACTCTTTATATTAATAAAGACCTCAATAAGAACAGTGGAGAAACTGTATTTAAGGAAAAATTAGCTGCCGTAGACTTCAAAAGACAGCTCTTACCAAAGCTAAACAGCACTGGGATTCTTTCCTGTCCAACTGCTTCCCAAGTAAGGTAAATATTCATTTCGAGTCACACAACCTCAAACAAAGTTCAGCTTCTGTTCCTGCTGAGTTTCCAAAGTGGGTGCCACACTCCAGTTCAAAGCTGCACGCACAGGTCACACTTGGGACAAACAAATCAGCACAGAACCCAACGCTCTGAAAGGAATCTCAGTTAACCCAACACCCCCTGTAATCTCCAGGGAAGATGCATTTCTCTTCATTTTTGGTATTTTCCAAGAAGGAACGCATAAGATTTTTCTGTCACCCCCAACAACGCACTTAGGAATGAATAAAAATCTCCCCCTAAGAACAGGTCAGGATCCAACACACCATCCAGAACTCCCATCAAAACAAACCTCACCTGGGACACAAGTCACGGAACATACAAAAGCTCACGAAGAACAGAAGAAAAATCACCTTCCAAGAAATTTAAGAGCATCTGTTTTGAGGTTAAAGCACACATTCTTTGCTATGAATAATTTGTAATACATTCCAAGGGATTTTATTTTAAACGATAAAGCAATGTTCCAAATGTGGGAGCTGAAACTCAAGTGATAACAATGGAACCCAGAGTCCTGAAGCCAAGGACTTACTGATATATTTCATTAACCCAATTCCTCCAAATAACTAAAGCAGCATCCCTTCTTGGGAAATGTGGATTTTACTGTGCCATGGCACTGAGGGGGACTCTGCGACCCCTGTGGGTCCACTCCAACCCGGCATATTCTGTGACTTTGTCCAGCTGGTTCATCCCTTGCAAGTTTTCCTGTTGCATTTGTTTTCCCGGCCCCTGCTCACCATGAACACGCAGCTGGAACAAACCTGCATTTTTTCACCACTGACCTGGCTACCTCTTGCACTCTAAAAACTTAAAGCCACAAGGAATACCTGCTTGATTTTTAGGAAAGCTCCCTGCAGGGCTGGGGGCACAAAGCTGTCCAGTGAAGCTCCTCTCCTGATGAGTGCTTTCGTTCTTGGGTTGGGGACACGTGACCAACCATAACCAGTAAAAAGACAAAAATCCTCTCCCCCGTGCAAAGTGTCTCCCCAGAGGGACTTTTGGCTGCCCTTCACAGTCTTTACACACCCAGTATCTGTTTTATTATTTTAACCATTTTCCAGATTTCTGCTGTGCAGCTGATTTGCCTTTAATGGGTATGGACTACCACTAGCCTCTTAACCTTAAATGACCATAATTCCCTATAGGAAGCACTTGGCAATTCTCCTGTGCCTTCAATCCAAGAACATCAAAGGTCCTGTGATAAACTACTCAATTATAACGCTACCCCGAAGCCCTCTGGCAGCACAATCTGCATATCTTCAGATTTAGCATATTTTCATCTCAAGTTTTGCAATGCAGGAAATGAATTCCTGGGACTGGATTTTATGAAATACACAGATTCCAGTAGTTTCCAAATCACATGGACAAGTATGAACATCACTTGTAAAGAAAGACAAACTTCAAAATCATATTCAGCTGAAGTAATTTCATTTAAAAAAAAAACCCAGTATGTTTCACATCTATAAGACTTAAGTTATTTTCTTCTTAAAGAGTTGACTTTACAAAGGAGCATGAGAATATTTTTTTCCTGAGTTCTTGAAAGACTGGCACACTCTGAACATTTCACATCACCTAGTTCTTTAGGAGAAAAAGGCTGAAATCCCTCCACCTTGGAGGAAACAAGTCCATGGAACAACTACAGGTGGGGCAGTGCCTGAGCAGGGAGCTGCTTTGCAGAAAGGTCTTCTGGAGCTCCCTGGGCCAAACCTCAGCAGGGCAGGCCATGCTTGACCAGCAGGAGCACGGCCAGAAAGGTTTCAGAATTTGAAAGAATTCACTCATGGGTTATATTCTGATTTCTGACAGCTCATCTGCAATGCTCTATCATTTCAGGCTCTCCAGCACAAGAAAGCTGTGACATAGGAACAGGGGCTGAGAGAGCTGTTCAACTTAAATAAAAGGTTAAGGGGAGGTCTTAGCACAATCCGTAACTACCTGGTAGGCAGGAAAATACAGACTCCCTGGCCTGATGTAAGAACAGGCAGTAAGAACAAGGCAGAGGTGGAGGAACACCAGGAGAGGAAAAACAAGCCCTGCCACAACAACTTCTTGTAAAGATTCCCAAATATCCTGCACATCTTCAGCAAGGACTGCACAGAGCGTACCTGCACGCTGACACTGGGATCCAGCAAGTCTGGTATCTTAGGTCAGAGTAACAATTAACTTACAATCCAACATTTAATAGTTTTTGCTGTACTTGCTAGATGGCACCACGTGACACTGGATGGTTTCAGTCTCCAGGAAATTTGAATAAATAGCTGGAGCGTGCAAATCCTGTGCCGCAGTCCATCCTGCTTTTGTAACACACCTCCACCACACAGCTTCGAATTCAAAAAATGAGATCATTCATTGTGATTACAGAGGCTTTCAGGTATGACTCAGACTGTTTTCTTTCTGTCTGAACAATGAGAGAAAGGATCCTAGAGGTTAAGTGCCCTAATTTTGTGAATAACCTATCCATTCTCAAGTCCATTACAGCAGTGCTCGGGTAATAACACACATTACTACTCCAAATGATCTGGAACCGCTTGCAGGTGACAATTCTGTCCTCATCCTTATAAAAATAAAGAAAAAAATTATTTGGCAAGATAGAGACATTAAAAAACATCAAGGAAAGACGAAACTACATTTTGCAGCTTGTGCAGTGGCTGCATTTCCAGTTGAGCAGACTGCTGTGGGAGTCATACCCAAGGCCCACAGAAAGCAGCATAATGGATTGAGTAATTCAAGCACTCTGCTTCTTCCAAGGAAATACATGTTTGTCTCAGCCTGCAGGAATTCCTGCCTAATTATTACAGTTTGCAGGTTTTATTGTATAGAAAGGAAATGTTCCGCTGATGGAATAATGCTGGATGGTACATTCTACGCCCCTGTGTCCCTCACCCCTTCTGGAGTTACTCCTCATGTGTTCCAGGTCTCACTGGGCAGGGTCACCTGTGGCCTTATGCAAGACAGAGGGTCTGCAGGAAGAATAAAGGGGTGAAGCTGTACTGGCACTGTCTCATGTGCCACTACACTCCTCGGGTAAGGAGGCACCTCTCTCCAGAGCTCCAGCCCAGGGGAGAGGGAACACACAGTTCACAGCAACCCAGAAACACTGCCCAAGCACTAAGTGATGCTATTAGGAAGGTCAAAGCTCAGCTGGAGCTCCAACTGCCACAGGTCATCAAGAAAAGCTTCTAGCAGAGCATTAGCTATAAAATAATAAACAAGATATGCTGGTTTAGTGACAGAGCAGCTGCTCGAAGCCTTCTCTGCAGAGTCTTCACTGACACTGTCTCACAAATCTTTGTGTTCAAGGAGGAGAGGAGCTGCCAGCAGTGGCAGAGGATCAAGTCAAGCATCACCTAAGAAATCCTGCCCCACACGAGCCTGTGGGAAGAGAGGATCCATCTGCTGGTGCAGAGATCTGGCTGACACAACACAGACATGCTATGACATCTCTGATCCAGGCAAATATTACCTTTGCCTTGGAAAAAGTTTGAAAGCATGACATGGCCAAGTGCAGGCTGGGCAGCAGCAGCCTGTTATTACTGGGAAAGTCAGTGCAAATACTGTTGGAAGCAATTTGTGGGCCAGCAGAAGAGAAGATGACTGAGAAGAGCCAAGAGATTACCAAAGTTCAATCCTGCTTGAGCAACCTGGAACAGCAGCTGTGGATTAAGGGAGAACAGTGTCTTTCTCAACCACACAGGGAATCCTGAGTCCAACTTGGAACCCCAATGTCCACCAAAGATGCTAATGGACATGGGCAAGTCCAGGAAGACACTACTGACATGATCAAGGGGCTTGACTACATAAGCTTGGCTTTATGTAGCCAAGGGAGCTCAGCCTGCCTGGTTTGGCTTTGGGTGCTGAAGCGCAGCTGCCAACACCTGCAGAGGGTTCCTCTGGAAAGGGAGGGCTCCTCACTGAGGAACACAGGGCAAGAGATACACAGATCACATAAATTAGGAGATTGGGGCTGTTTATGGAAAAATCTTCTTTCTGCATCGCAGTCACACTGTGGAAGAGGTTTCATAAAGGTGCTGTGCTTTTCAAGGCTCAACCAGACACTCTCCTGTCCAAATTCCATGCTCTGCTCAGAACAGAGGCTGGAGCAGGAGACCTCCTCAAGTCCCTTCCAACCTTAAAGATTCTATGGTTCCACATTTCCGTTGAGGAGTTAGTAGAAAGCTTTACATCTGGAGCACAAAGAAAACTATAGGAAATACTTTAAAACACAGTTGCTACAGAAACATGGTTTAATATGAAGAAGCCAGGAGGGGCACTAATACAGTTCTGTGGCATAGGAGCTCAAGCATATTTTAAATTCATATTAAAAACACCCAAGGTTAACAACTGGGTATACAAAACCTTCCTTTCTTTTGCTTTTCCCTTTTCAATTCTTGACTTTATTCAGCCATTCCTACTTAACTCCTACAACTAACTCATCTTTCAGATCCAGCATACACCAGCTGGTTAGATGGACATCAGGTGGTTAGATCAGTCCAGTGCTATTCCAAACAGGCAGAAATCAGACATCAAACGTTCTTTGGATCATATTTTCACTCAACTATCAAATGGACACATCAGATATGAACAGATATGCGCCTGTGCTTCAATCTTTGTCACTTTTGGCCTCACTGAGGGAAAAAAAAGCACATTATTGCAAACTTCAGCCAATTGCACATTGCTTTATTCCACAGAGACTATATCTGATGTTTGCATTTAATTCCGGATTTCACTTAATGACGTGGGATGTGACTGAATGTGTCACAGTGAGGAAACCGCTGTGTGTTTAGGTGCTCCTCAGTAATACAGACAACTTGATGTTTAGGACCTGAAACATTTCACACCTGCTTCTCACTGCTGTAAATCCTTGATGACTTGGAAAGAAGTTCCACCAACAAACAAATGATTTTAGTGAAGTCTGGCATGAAAATCAAGCCTTGATTTCATCACCCTGCTCACTTTCAGACAGGCACAGACTAGAAACCCTTCCCAGGAGATCTTTTCCTGGAAAGGTAAGAGAGGTCTCTGTTTATGTTTGTGGTTTTTCTTTTTGTTGCTGTTCAGGGTTTTGGTTTTTTTTTTTTAAATTTACAAAGCACCCAGTTTCACCAGCTCTGTTCCTTCCAGGTACCACCACAGCGAGTGCACCATGTCTACAGGAGCCACGAAGGAGCAGATGAAGCCAAGAAGTTGCAGCAAAACACACAGGACAGTTTTAATATGTAAAATGAAATTGTGAAGGAAGTTCGTGTTCACTTGAAGTTACCAACCGGATGTTACAGCCAATCCACAAACCATTTTCCTCACTCTCAGTAGATTCCCACCTTCCTCATCCCTCTTTTGGTTTTCAGCAGTAGACTTGCTGCAGTAAAGCTGCATTTATTTCATAGTGTTTGCTAAATGAACCCAAAACTCAAGTTTTTCTAAAGAAGAGTTGGCACAGGTATTTGATATTTCAAGGTGCTGAAACTACTCATGCTTATAAAACCACTTTGCACTCACCCTGCTCCATACCCAAAGAACAGCCTTGGAAAATACCTATCCTACAAAATGAAGTTAACATCAACAGGGAGTTGATGATCCATTTTCACCTTCTAAAAAACTTCATAAGCAATTAGCTAAAGAACTTTCCAGGAGGGAAAAAGGAACATAAAACCTAAACCAACACCAAACAAACCTCCCCAAAAAAAATCCATAAACCAGCTCTGATTGCTCCTTATCTTGTGTTCCTTTTCATATGTTATCTATCAAAACTCACAATTCCAAAGGATTACTGAGCTCTTTCCTACACTTTCACATTCTTATCTGAGAAACTTCAATCCAGATGTGTGTTTTCATCTCCCTGAAGAACCAGCCTTTCCCTTAGCGCTTTTATTTCTCAATATCTATTTCCCCTCCTGGAAAACAAGTTTCCTTTGCTCACAAATGTTCCTTTCCATGATTTTGTGTCACCCCTTTCTTCCCATCTCCAGCCTCCCTGCCCTGCTGCACCCACGTAGCAGTTCAGAAAGGCACATTGGCTTCCCTGCACCCTTCCCTTCCAATGAGCTCTTGTTTGCTCCCCCGCTCTATTCTTAACACACCACCTCTAACCAGCTCTACCAGCTGAGGAGGATGAGACTGTTGGAGACTCTTCTCATCCCTCTAGGAGCATTTCACAGCAGTTTGTGACCCAGCAGCTCCCACGTTGCTCAGTGGTGCTGTAACCACGGCTGCCCTCCCCAAGCCAAGATGTCTCGCCCAGGTTTTGCCAAAATCAGCACTTCAAAACACCTCCCCAAGTCTGAGTGAAACCGTCACACAGACAAAGGATGAATTTGGAGGAAATCCACAAGTGAAGTTCCCACCAAAGTCCAGGCAAAACACACTTTGGGGCTCCCAGGAAGGCACAAGACATTTAAGGCACTTTCAGGATGCAGCTTTTTGTTGCTGAAATTTCTCAGGGTCGTATTTAAACAACACAACTGGTTTAATTAAACATCAGCGTCTCCTTCGCTGTGGACAGCCAGTACACGTGTGCAGGATTACTTTTAAAGGGCTGGATGTCATGCAATCCCATCTGTTCTGTGGGCTTTACATGCCAGACACTATATCCTAATTGAGAGGGAACGGTCAAACTGCTGTTTGCTACTTTCTTATTGTAAGAGAGGGGAAACCAGGAACGTAAAGCTAAATTATATTCTTTCATGGAGAACGTGTAACAACTGATAATTTCATTCTTCATTTATTCTGAACAAGACAACGTGTCCCAGGGAACATGTTTACACAATTCTAGGGAAGTGTTCTCCATTTTTGGCTGAGTTTTTTGCTATCTTCAAAGGAAAACTGAAGTTAGGAATTTGAACCTTTTCTACTTGGAGACAAGCTGTTTGTGAAAAAACCTTTTCCAAGTCAAGCTTTCATGATAGGTCAGAATCACAACACAAATGAAACCATATTTTCTGCTAATGCTGAAAACCATTTCTGACAGACAGACAACCCAGCAGTACTTCAACTTAAAAAGCTGCGAGAATCCCTGAAGAAGTGCTCATTATTGCCCAGTGCATAGCCAGAAAAAGCTCAGGGAAGACAATTCAGTAGGACAGTTTGGCTGAATGACTTAAAGCACTTTCCTTTTAATGAGAGAATGCAAAAGGGTCCCAACTCACTGTTGTATCTTTGGAAACTTCCATGGTTATTTATGAGGCTCCCATAGCAACCCTCACCAGTAATACCTTCCAGTCTATTAACACACGTATTTTGTACCAGCCAATTAGCACGTTCCTTACCTGCCTCAGGAATAAAGGAGAAAGACCAACTTCAAAAACACCCAAGGATTCAGAAAGAGTCCCCTAAGTATTAGCATGCACAAGCATGCATCCATGCCTCTGCTACCAGAAATGTTATTTTCTTAATAGTTAAATGCTTATCTTTTGACACATTTCATGAGAAAGGTGATTGCCATACTCTTCCGCTCCACTCTGTGCCTCCCTCTCCCCCTAAATCAAGCAGCCAACCTTGACAGAACGCAGCTCTTGGGGAAAAAAAAGTTTGGGGACAGACATTAAAAGCTGCATTTGATAGTGCTGTGATCTTGGAGATCGGAACCTCAGCTTCACTAATAGGAAATTTATTACCATTTCAGTTCTCAGGCCTAAAAGCACCCTTACAGTAGCTCAAGATTTCTCCCGCTGAGCACCGTACAAACAAAGATTTCCCAAGGGGGTTTCTGCAAAGAAAAAAGAGCAAAGGGCTGAAGGCAGGCAGATGACACAGCACTGATCAGTACAGCAGGCACTGTCCTCAACTCCAACACAGCCTAACTTAATACGTATTTTTAACAGATATAATTAAAATTGCAGTCAATGTAAAACTTTGCAAAACAAACTTTCTGTTTCAAACGAGGACGGTTCCTCCCAAGAAAAGAGCACCAAAACAGAAAGGGAGGGGAACAAAAATCTATCCGAAATGGAGCTCATCACCATCCTCCCCACACCTGCTACAAGCACATTCCCAGGCTGTTCAAATGGGTTACAGATCTCCAAATCATTAACCTCCTGAGCACTTTATCCCTCCCCTCACAGCCCTGGCTGCAACAGGATCACCGACCCTGTGTCCTCAGCAGACTCAAACCACTGTCCAGGTGCACAGAGAAAACATTCAGTAAAATTACAGGCAGCTCGCGTTGTGTTCTTCTGGAGATTGCTTGATGCAAAGTCAGGACAAGATCAGCTTTAAGACAATGTGTTTTCTGCCTTGTTTTAACTGGGCTCATGTTGACTGGGAACGCTCCCTTCCCCAGTGACAGCAAAGGAGGGTTGAAGCCGTGGCTGAATTCTTATTTCCACCTGAGATACGAAAGTAAGGTCTTAGAAAAAGAAGCGAGTCACAGTTAGAAAGGTCAAAATTTAATTAAAAGCTCCAGAAATCTATCAATCATAAGATTAAAAACATACATTGCAGCCATCAAACAGATGGCATAACGCTGGAATACGAGGCAAATTTATTCTGACAGAGAAAACTGACAGACCAGATTCAGTTGGGAGGAAAAAAGAGCTGAAAATAACTGGCAGAGGTAAGAATCACCCTCTTAAACTCTCCTTTCTGCAGGGATGGCCTTCAACTCCTGTACATTTTGCTCTGAGCACAAGAGCACAGACCTGTTCCCGTTTGTAAACAGGCAGACAGATCTTCTGCGTATTTAGGACCATTAGAAGAGACTGTCAATTGCTTACAGAGCCATTTCTTAATAGGGAAGAAGCAGTTCTTGTCACTGATGAGAACCATTCAAGATCTTAATGACACGTCTGGCTGCACAACATTGAAAACAGATTTGGAGATGGAGCATTACAGATCTCTGGAGAAAAGATTTGAAAAATGCTGAAAACAGAGTAGCTTTGGCCATGTTGCAACCCAAATATGACTAGAGCCCAGCCTTTTCTCATCCTGAAAACTCCTTAAAACCAAACAAAGTCAAATTGATACGGCCTTACACCGGCCAAAAAACCGTGTTAATGAACGTGAAAGGGGATAGGAGTGACAATGGCAGTCCTAGGTCAAAATCCACACAACATTATTCCAATGTACTGGAATCAACAAGGATAGACACTTTGTCACCTAAGCAGCAGAAAGGAGCCAAGGACAAGCCACCAGCCTGTCTCAAACCTCACAAGAGGATGGGGAACAAAACCTGATGTATATTATGATAATTTCTGAACACTAACCCCCGTCCACCCCTGTGAGAGGAACACATGGATGGACAATCACCTGAAGAAACATTTGCCACGCTTCCCTTCGAGTCAGTCCCTCTAACATTGCCGTCCTTGTTTTCCTTGAAAAAGCTTTGGCATTTGAGGATTGCTTCAGCTTTTCCCCCCCCGAACTTAGCTCAAACTCCCTCCTCCCTCACCTGAAGGTAGAAACTTGCTGTGTCCCACCTTGAAGAGGACAAACGCCCCTGCTTTGTCTTGCAGGAATGGAAAATAAAGCGAGCAGGAAAAGAGAAGCCACTTCAGAGAGCTGTGGGACTGCAAGGTGTGCGTGTTGGTTCCTACAGGTGCTCACAGGCACTCTGGGAAGTCAAACACTGTGGGCACCACATGAACTAAATCAAGAGTTCTGGGAGAATTAAACTTCAAGTCTTTTGAGCTATTAGTTCCTGGGGGGGGAAACACATCCTGATTTAACTCTTGTGAATAGTCTCTCCAGTAAACAAACTCAATTCTTAACATACAACCTCTGAATAATCTTTATTAGAGCGAAGTTTTATCATCCTTATCCCCAAGCATCCTGTGAGAAAATCATTTTCTTTCTGCTCTGTGGAAGCTGAGGAATAGCCTAAACTCTCCCGAAATGCAGACAAGTCATGTCACGAGTTAATGTGACACGGGACAAGTTACTTTTGTTTTAAACACAACTGGAAATGTTTGTACACTGCAAACCAAAAAAGACTTGGCAGTGACAGTCCATAAGATTACAGGTAGTTTTGACTGTGAAGGTCAAATGACTTAGCAATCAAACGACAGCATACAACACAAGGAGTTTTATACAATTACTATACTAATAAAGTATAGGATTTAGTTATTTTTGGCCTCACAACCCATGCTACAGGTAAGCTATGCCTGTATTCCTCAGTACATGCTTCGCCAAACCCCCAGAAAAAAAATCCAGGGATAAAAGCCAATACCCCTCATCTGTATTTTAGGACTTCCTAAAAGACAACAACTGTTCTTTAGAGCAGCAATTTTCCTTTCACCTAATTCCTTTGCATGAACCAGTTCTCAGCTGCTAAAGAATATGAAAAAAAGTAAATAGTCTCAGAGCCACTCATTAAAAATATTCTGCAGGAAGTAGTCTGGTCTCTTTCATCTCGGAATCTAATCCAAATTTCTGCAAATAAATACAGACAATGTGACAATGGCCACTATTTGCTTCTGTAGCTACCAATTTACAACAATTAATTCCATCCTCCTTCCTGCTTCCATCACTTCAAAACCAGGGACCAAATTTAATAGTGCAAGACTGATCCTACACAAGTGCAGGCCAATGTCCAGCCACGCACACGGAGCCAGCGCCGCATTAATAAAGGGAAGCATCCACATTAAATTAAACCCAGTCAAGTTTTCCCAGGATCAGTCCCTCTGACAGCAAGCTTTTCCAAGCCAAAGCCATGTACTTACTGACACATGACCTAGGGAAAAAAATATCTGAAAAATGCTCCATGCAAGGTTTTGGAGACTATTACTACACAAACAAATGAGTGGTAATCCCTAGTGGGAAGAACTCTAGAAAAACAGAATGTCAGTGTAAGAGTCACTGTAATTATCTCTGCATGTGTTTAACAGTGCATTCTGCAGCAATATGGAAGCAGTCAAGACAGGAGCTTAGATTTAATTTGGAGACAAACTTGAGGAAGTTGAAGACTTATTACAAGCCAGTGCAACTTGAGCAGCTCAACACACCTATGCCAAAACCACCATAATAATATATTTGTGCACCAGAAACCCCAGACCACATGAAAACTCAGGAGTAAGCAGATGACTAAGCTCCTAAATTGCACCTAAATGTGGACACACTCAATTTAGCTGCTCAGACAAAGCAAAGAACAGATTAGTCTTGCAAGCTTTATCAATTTAGCAAGGTAAAGAACCCTTCAAACTAAAGACAAAACAAAGCAACGACTAACACAGGAAAGCTATCAATTAAACAAGACTCTAAGCCACCGAACATAAACTCCTCAAGAACTCAAACACGGTTAAATTCTCCATAGAAACTTCTATACACACATAATGTGCTGCTAACAGACAGGGAGATAACCAGGCACGAATGGAAGGCAAGACACAAAGGCTCAGGGTTCACATTCAAACAGAAAGCACACATTGACCCAGAAGTTTCCTGAGCAGCTTCTCCATATCACTTGTTCCTTCCAGAGCTGAAGAACACAACTGTCAAACAGGTGCCTTTGATCTGCATTTACGCATCATCTCAAACTAAACTCGACTATCAGCATTATTAAGTGCTATAAAAGGCCACATGTATAATACTTTACATATATAGAAAATGTTTCCACTGAAGAAAATTATCTCAATAACCACATGCAAGAACTGAAGCACAGCTAAGCAAGCTCTGATTAGGGGAGCTTGATGAGGCAATGCTAAGGAACTTTTCAGTGAGGTAAAATATTTGGGATTTTCATGGATGTCTTTATATATCCTTAAATTTGCTTCCTTTACAAACCAAAGCTTCTTATCAGTTGCGCAGCTGAAATAAAATAATCAAATATTACGTTATTGGTTTTCTCCTCTACACAAACAGCATATAAACTTCTATTTTCACTAGAACACCAAGTTATTTCACAAATGGGGAATGGATCAGTAAATCTCAGTAACAAACCACAAGGTCAACTCTATCATCCTGCTCAAGGGCCTCTGTGGAGCATCACATTTTGCCATTTGAGAAGCCTTAGACCTAAATTCACATCTCTCTTCCTGTGTGAGACTGCAGCTATTCCAAGGGTTCCTCCTCCAGAACAAAGATAATTGGAAGTTACTCCTGGAAGTGGCAAGTATTTCCCTCAGCACTTAGAGGGCCCAGACTGAGTAATTTGCTTGTGCAGCAGCACACAGTGTTTACCTCTTTTTAGCTCCGCATGAAAGTGAACGGGGCCAAAGCTTCAACTCCACCTCGCAATTAGAAGACTACCATAGAACGTAATAACAAGGTGAGCTGCAACACAAATCTAGCACTACTCGCTATATTCGCAAAGCTACTATTAGAGATGAATCTGTGTAAAAAAAAAAAGTATAGGATAGTTTTACAACTCTTTGTGATCACTGGTTAATCTGTGGATCTCCTTCAAGATAGAAATCACAGGTAGAGCTCCTTACAAAAAGTGCACCTTCAAAGCCTTCAGAAAAAAATGCATCTCATTTCTCATGAGGAATCAGTAATCAAAGCCAGTTCATTTAATAGAACTTTGCAATAAGAAATTCTTTCCCCCTACAGATATTTCCCATTGTTCCCTTAATGTTATATTTTCAGTTTCTCTTGGTTTCATATTAACACAAATTTGAATAATATTTAACTTGGCTCCACTAGCCCAAACAATCTGTAGCATTTGTCCAAACATAACCCTAAAAGCTTAGTGGCAAAACATTTTAAGTGGTGCCATTAGATCTCTTACTAATTAAAGCAAAAAGTTTCCGACTTGAACAGGTATGTGGAATTTTTAGCTCAAGAGAAAGCAGAAAGAAGTAAATACCTTTCCAGAGCATAACAGTTTAAAAAGGCACTTGGTGTGTGGCCATCAAGAAACTTGCTAAAATGATTTTCCCAACGTATAAACACTTGTCTGAGATTAAAAATATTTTCATCACTTCAGATATAATCATTTGGTTTTATTTACAAGCTAAACATACTAGTTAAAGACTACACATCAGCCCGCTGTTATGTCATAAATAGTTACAGGTTGCTGTGGACCACAGGGAAAAATGAGATGCTCTGATATATCCCGTGGCTGACTGATGTTTCACCTACGAGCACAATTGGACTCGGAGGAATACTGCCTTTCTCTCTGCACTGCTTGCGTTAGGAAATTCAAGTTAGTGCAATTAGTAGCTATCTAGCTTTGAAAGGATGGATACAAGCTTTAAAACAGTTGTAATGAAGGTGTCAGTGAACGCTGTGAAAACAGTGAAAGGCTCACGATGGACTGCTAGAACAAAAACTGAAGACAGTGTTTAAAAATGTGGATTAATGTGTCACTACGCAATCCACTGTATCCTATTTCCACAAGGTTTCAGCCACTGAATGCTCCAATAACACACTATTAAAAAACCCCTAACCAAACAAACCATCCAACACAGTTCCATTTCATATTTATCAGTGATGGTATCTCCGAGGTTAAATATTCAAACTGAACATTGTGAAATCGCTGCTATTGTTCTTTATGCAGCCATTAATCTAAAATTTAAATCTGTAAATAACACCAAAGAGAACAAGACCAAGAGCACAGTGATTACACTCTCCTTCATTCTTTTTAACACTTAACGTGCCACAGCCAAGAGCTTCCCTCTTCTGGCTCAGCTTCCTGCGTGAAGCAAGGCAAGTTCACATGTTGATTACATACTTTCTCACAAATGAAACTTGGCAGCAACGTTCATTTAGTCCCCCTCAACCTCAGCAAGAGCAAATTGTCATTTTGAAGTTCTTCTCAGGTGGCCAACTAACTTTACATTCGTGAATCGCTTTAACCTGCAATTTAAAAGTTTAACTCCAGCCTTTGAGCCTTAAACCCTCCCAACACCCCTCCCCAGGGACACACACAAACCACCCGCGGTATCCCACGCACTCCCACTGCCCTGGCCACACTACTCTGGCACTGGTTTCTTGGGGGTTTGTTGTCTCAGGGTTAGGGGGTTTTTTTGGCTCTAAACTGCCAGGTTGCTACTCATCAATTTTAGAGGACACGGTTTCAGGCACAAATGTTAAGGTTTCTGACATCTGAAAACTATTGCTCACACAGCTGGGGTTGAAAGAAAGGCTGATATGGCCACAAAACATGAAAGATGGTAGAAAAGCGTAGTGAGAAAGCTGCATATTGCTATCATTTAAGAGCCCTCAGCACTATAAAACGCATTTAGAAACAGCCAAGGATACTATAAAATTTCATTCCAGGGCAGAACTTAGCCTTTAGGAGTGCTCTTTGCACAGAAACTTTGTTTGCTTAGTAACCTCATCCAGCTTTCTTCCTCGGAGGAAAAAACTGCTTGAGATTTTGAAGTTTCCCCAACTCCACGACCCAGAAGGAAATAAAACAGGAAGTCAGGCCATACAATCTACAGCATTTGCTTACAAGTTCAAAACCACTTTATCAGCTAATCCACATAAGGCACAACTGAGCGCACTTCCCTGGGGTCAGCCGCGGAGCGCAGGGCAGAGCCCGGCTGGGGCTCTGTTTAACATTCCACTCTGGACATCTTCCTATCTAGCACCGGGCACCCTCTGAAACGTGCCATCTGCTATGCATTAAGCAACGTCAGAGACGCCGTCCCCTGCACCGACCGAGTGCCAGAACTCTATCAGAGAGCTCAGGCTGGCTTTCAGCTTCCTCCTTTCAAACTTATTAAGTAAAAAGAGTCAGCTGAAACACTCCTGAGAACTTAGGATAGAGAGGAATTCCTACACATTCGCTATTCTCCTTGCTCCCCACAGTGTTACTTTACTATCATAAACCCTGAAGCGGATTAAAAATTAAATAAGGAGCTTCCCCGCAGCAGTTTAAAAACAGACATCAGGAGTTGTTTATTGCGACTTCTCCATTTGAATTAGTTTACGGCAGCAGTCGGTCGTTCCGCGGTGATGAAATGGCCATGCAGAGAGAGCAGGGAGAAACTGGCACCAGGTGAGAACAGCCAGGTTTCTAATTGCACATTACGGCGGTGTTCGCGCCGCCACCGCTTACAGCTGCGAGCACCCCAGGTACGGCTCCCAGCCCCATTACAAGCAAGTCACTGCAAAACCCAATCGCACGGCAACTGGAACAAAACCCGTGGAACTCTGGAAGCGATGGTTTTTTAAAAGGGCACAGCGGCAGGACCGCTGGAACTCCCGAAAAGCTCCTCCCCTTGCCTCCTGCAAACATTAATCCGTGTTGGATTCCTGCAACTCCTGTTACTAAGTACTCTGCACTGATAGGCAGGTGTTGGGAAACTCGTCCCAGGTGTTCCTGCGAGTACTTGAGGAGCCCTTAACGGGTTTTACTTACAGTCTCTCCGCATTCCTGGGAATATCCCTCGGTACAGTTTTGAGTCCCAGTCCATGACAATCCACGTTGGAAGCAATACATGTACATTTATGCGGGCATCCTCCCACAGGCATCCAAGTCACGGAGCTCCAAAGGCTCAAGATCGTTCCGAGGCACAGAAAGGCACTTCTTCCACCAGACAACATGGTTTCTTGATGGCTTCGGTGAGCATAAAAGTGCGGCGAGCAGCCGGCCCCTAAAGATGAAATGCCTCTGAGAAAAGGAAAAGAAAACAAGAGGCTCTTAGTACAGCCCAAGGGAACCCACCACTGCCATCATCGCCGGAGCGCCAGCAAACCTTCAAAGGCGCCCGAGAAGGTCACGTTAGGTGGAAGAAGGTGGGGAATTGCCTTTCGGGCTCAGGTTTCCTGCTGTTCTCTACGGCCGGTACCAGAAGGCAGAGAGTTTAAAAGAGCTCGAGCCAGACGCGTCCTCAGATGAAAGAGAACCCGGGAGCGGAGGCAAACACACACAAAACATCCATCAGAAGCGGCGGCACCCTCCGAAACAGCCTCCTCCGCTCCACTCCGCTCCGCCCCACCTGGGCCGGGCAGGTAAGCGCTCCGAGGGGCTGCGGGGCGGCCCCGCACGGGGTCGGGGCAGAGCCCGGGCAGCGCTGCG
>VWZF01002002.1:996505-1042378 GCA_013396755.1 Sclerurus mexicanus
GCCTTTTGTTCCCCCGCGTTCGCTCTCCCCGAGTACCCCCTGGCGGTGGCGGCGGCGCCTCCCGGCCGGGGCTCACCTGCGCCCGCGGCTCACCTGCGCCTCCCGGCCGGGGCTCACCTGCGCCCGCGGCTCACCTGCGCCTCCCGGCCGGGGCTCACCTGCGCCCGCGGCTCACCTGCGCCTCCCGGCCCGGGCCCACCCGCACCCGCGCCTCCACCCATCCTCCTGGGGCTCACCTGTGCCGGGACCTCTGCCGAAGCTCCCACTGCTCACCTGTACCAAGACCTCCACGGCAGCCAGACCCCTCACCTGCACCAGGACCCTCCACTGCAGCCAAGCCCTGCCCACCTGCACCGGGACCTCCACCAATGGTCCCTGTGCTCACCTGCACTAGTCGCTCCTCTCCTGCCTCAGCCCCCTGCTGTAGTCACTGCTGTGCTTCCAAGTGCTAAAGTTCAGCTCTAAGCTAGAACTCAAAATGTTTCTCTAACTAAGACAAAGCAGCCTGCTGTGCGTGGTAATCCCACCCTGATTTGGTGCAGTTTGAGGCTCAGAACATCTTACCTAAGGTGGACCGAAAAGTGCAGCACACCCTAAAAATCTTACAGCAGTTTACTTGGGAAGTTGCAAGTCTTGGGAGAAGTACAAAAAACATTTTTTAAAGCAAGTCTTGGCCCATTAGTATGAAGGGTCTTCCTGTAGTGCACCACACACAGTGATCCCCTGGCACAAAATAAAGGTGGTGTATGCACATCATGAAAACCTGCCTGTTACAATACACCTTTTTCCTTATTTTGCACACTTAAACGGAGTTCAAAAGATATGTTTATGCCTAACTTACTTGGGAACAAAGATAATCTGTGCTTTATCAACATCACAAAGTTGTGGTCCATGACTACAGGAGTCCAGGCTCTGATCCTGTAGGAAGGGAAAAGTTTTCAGCAAGGATGGATCATGGCCAGCATGAGCACAAAACCCTCATAATTCTCAAAAAATCTGACCAGGCTAAGTTAAATTAAGACTCAGGTTCTCAGGTGTTTTCCTACCAACATAAACATTTAGTATTTTAAGTTTAAGCTTTTAGGAAAAACACCAGCCTAAGATGTTCACCACAAGATATGAACACAGCATTCCAGTGTGCAGTGACACATTCTAAATAACTGTTCATTTCTGGCAACATTTTCTTCATTGTTTGGACTACTGAAATTTGGAATTACCTGAGGCATTCCTGCCCACCTGGATAGCTGGCTTTGCCCAAAGCAGTGAAGTGTCCTCCTTTACAGCCAGCAAAGCAGCTACTTATCTACTGCCTTCTCTAACAAGCAAGGGCTTGACACTTGAGCAATGCCCTTTGAAGGCAAATTTGCCAAAGAGCACAAAAGCAAGACCACAAGCTACCCTTCACCTCTCCTGGTCTTCATTTAGAAAAGCAAGAAAGTGATTCAGTAGCAAATTATTTACATGAAAAATTACATTTGTACACAGAAACCATTTTGATCAAGCCATAAGGTTGAACCACTTCCATGAAAACTCAAAGCTTAGGGAAGGGGTCCTTTTATAGCAGCACCCACATGAGAAGGCTCAGTGGCAAGTGACACCAGGTTTGAAAATACTCAGAGGGACTCAGCTGTCACCTCGGCGAGTGGCTGCTTTATGCTGCTTCAGGAAAGATCAGAAAACACTATGCCCTCCATCTCTCCCAAACCCACAATCTTAGGGAGGTGTGTGCCTTTCTGCCTGGATCCTCAAACTAACTTCTCTCCTGGATCAAAAAGACAGAGGAAGAGGACTTTAATCACCAGCATAAACGCACAAAGTAGGGGGCCGAGCCACAACAAAGCCCTCTCCAGCCTCACAGTGCCCAAAGCTGCAGTGATAACCAGAGGGGCCTGAACCGTGTCCCTCTCAAGAGGGCAAAAGCCCAGCCAGCTCCAGGCATGTCACTGTCACTCAGCGCTATCTATTCCGAGGCAAGTGCCCTCCATAAGTGTCAGTCTACAAGAGATCAGCTCTTGAACAAGGACCAGCTGGTTCAGAGCAGGCAAGGCAGAAATGGCACTGCTTAGGAAGACAAAGTACTGCAAAAGCTCTGCAGTCTCCTCCACACACACTGCTGGTGCACGCCCTTAGCTCAGTAGAGCAGGGAAAATACTTTTGTTGGAACCTCGCTTTGCTTGGGAGCCAGGAAACGTCATTCCAAAAGAAAGGCTTGTTTCCTGTGCTAGTTTACCAAAGATCATCTTCCCAGCTACAAAGATGGCCATAAGGACAGGAGCACACCTCTCACCTCAGGATGGAGGGACAGAAAGAAAAAAAAAGCAGTTAGATACTAAATAAATATGATTACAGGTAATGGAAATGTTGCTGATGGTATTTTTTTATAGCTGTTTATCAGTGATGAATTTCAAATTCTAAGAAATGCTGAAAAATAAACCTTAACCCTCTTCAACACTGTCATCCAAGGCAATCAGCATATTCTGTACTTCACTGCTAATCCCTCACAACATTTCCCTGAAAAAAGGCAAGCAAACCAGAACAAATGGCAGAAAAACAGATGAGCCAAGAGCCAAGCCTATCCTTGAAATATATTTAATTGTTATAAAAACTAAGAGGTGTGTTTTACTCCCTTCCGGTTAAAACAGCTCTTAAAAGGAGGTGGCCACATAATCTCAAGACAGAGCACAGTGAAGCAGCATCTTGACTCTGCTGGTTTTCCCTCACACATGTACTATGGCTTCTGGCTCCCTGCAGTTGCCAGAGGCTGCAAACAACTCTCTCTTCATCTCTTTGGATGGAGCTGGCAGAGGTCAGCATAGTATGTGTTACACAAAACTACAGAGAACCAAATAATTTGAATATAGAAAGTGTTTCTTATTTATACTCACTTAGGCAAGTTATTTTTAGGAACTGTCTAAAGCTGGGCAGCTTTTATCTATACTATTTCCTCAAGTATTAGACACTGACAGCATTTCCATATATGTAAAACCCCTTACAAGCAAGATTACTATCAAAGGTGTGCTGCTTCTTCAATAAGAAATATAGTAGTTTCTACTAGAAAATGAGTAGTTCATTACTTAGAACATATTTGAATCAATTTGGAAACTGACTATATTTTTATTTAATCTGTTTTCAAGCAAGGAAGAAAAAAAAAGTAGTTTTGTTTGTTCCTCTTAGCTTGGGAGAATGTTTACTAAGCACATGCTGAGTGTATCTCCATTCAAGCAGTGCTGTCTCCTAAACCCTCCTGTAGCTGCCTTCTTTCTTGAAACCACCACTTCCAGACCTTCCAGACTCCACCAGCACCCCCACCTTGCCACAGCACCCTCCATACCACTCACAGGCCAGCAGAGCTGAGCTCTGGCAGCAGGGTGGGCAAAACCAGACCCGCCTAGAGAGAGCCAAGTGCAAGAAAATCCCTTTTTATAGACAGTTCTGAACTTCCAACACGTTCTTCACAAAATACGCAAGCGCCAGTGTTTGCAGTTAATTTCAAGCTAAATTACGTGGTGTGGCATCCATAACGTCACCATGCTCCTTGTCAGGGACTTCCCGGGCAGTTTAGCATGTGCACACGCTGGGTTTAGGAAGTGTGACACGTCTGAGGAACACAGGACACCGGGCACGGGTGGTGTCCATGTGGCCTGCACATGTGCAGCTCAGCCCATGGCTCCCAAATGCTGCTATTTTTGAATGCACAACAGTCAGTTGTCTAGAGGCCTGATGAGAACTGGTCAGCTGGATGAAGTCCTGAAATCTGGAAGTTCATGGGCAAGAAATAGACCAACGAAAGGAATCCAAACATACGGTACGCTTTGGTTCAAGCACCAAAAGCCCGTGCTGCGGGACGACCTGTAAAGCCTCCACTGTCCCCAGCAGGAACCAGGAGGGTGGAGAGGAAATGACCGATTTTGATCAAAGGAATCAAGCCTGGAGTCTTATCACAAGCCCCGAGGCTGCCCGAGCAGCTCTGAGAGGAGCTCTCAAGCACATCTGACACCTCTCTGAACGCTGCCTCCCACGGGCGGGCTGATGTGCGCGCTCCCAACCCGCCTCAGTCTAAAGCCACTGATGCAACGAGCCGGGAAGCCGTGACACGCATCGAGGCAGAGGGAATCTCGCCGTGCTTTCCCTAAAAAGGGCAGAAAGCTGCACTCGGGTACCCCGGCGATGCTGAGGAATTCGAACTCCGCTTTTTTGTTAGACGCCAGAAATAGGTTTACAATGACACGTGTCAATGCTGGCCCGCCGTTCCGGAGCGATGCAGGGACCCGGCGATGCTCTCGGCATCCCGGGGCGGAGGGGAGCGGCGGTGCCACCCGCGCTCGCACAGCCCGGTGTCGCGGTGCCCTCTCGTGGTCCCCGCGCAGATGCTGCCTCGGGAAGCTCCGTCAGCCCCGTCCGTCGCACACGGCTCGTTTGGAAAGGTGGCATGTGAGCCTGGGACGGGGTAAAACGCACGTTCAAAACTACAGCCCGTACATCCAACGGGGAGATGCAGCACAGAGAGCAGAACTCGATCCAATGAACGCTGCATCACTGTTTTTCACTCTGAGTTTATCTGAGCCCTCAGAGGTTTAATGACACAAGTTTCATAAAGATATCAGTATTACCTACTCCCGTTTCAAAAGGAAAATTAATTGTCAACCAAACACTGAGTAACAGCTTTTATAAAGATGCTCGCATGGCAATTGTTTTTGTGAGCTAGGAAAATACTGCTTTGTTTTCTTTGTTAAAAACGTGTTAAGCTGAGCAAACAATGTTTTCACCTGTGCCTTTGTTTTTAAATATTAAGCTTATTGAAATAAGCATGAGCTACTTTTAAAATAGTCCAGCTATAAAATGAATACAGCCATCACATCTGACACTATTGAAGGTTACTACTTACTGGGAAATATCAAATGGATTAAAATACCTAACAATGGAAAGGAGCCTCAAACAGGTTAAACCCATGAATATCAGCAACCTGCACACCTTTACTCATCAGTCCATCCCCACTGTGCTAATACCAAAGCTGACTCCGTGTAACAGTGGCTGTGGCACTGTGTCCCCCTGGCACAGTTAGTCACCACACAGCACACACACAGAAAAGCAGGAACTTTGAGCAGCAAAGAATGTAAATGGCATTTCTTCCACTTAGAGCAGGACTCCCATGTGCAGTAACTATGTGGAAGATCACAAATTAGGCTTAAACCATTTCTTTTCTCTCTTGCTTTGATGAGATGGAATTAGGTGTCCTTGAAACTTGGAATTGGTTTATTCCGCCAGTTTAATTCTGATAATGGATGGTATTGAATGCACTTGCTCCTTTATCCTAGTTCCTAATATGCTATCGCTCAGGCAGTCAAAGTCAAACTGGGAAGCACCAGAAAGCTAATTGACCAGCACTGAGATGGGAGCAGGCACCTTCACTGCTGCTGAAAAAAGTGTTTTAAATGTGTCAAAGAATCTTAAATTACAGCTTATGAAGCAAACAAAAAGTAGCTCCACTAAAAGCTTAGTAAATTAAATTAAATTCTTCTCTATTAGATTTGTGTCACACAAAAACAAGCCAGAAAGCCTTCCATGTTATTGCCCCTCTGCCAGCTCCTGTGCCATGTATTCCATCAGCCCTAGAGCATTAACAACTGAGTCACCTCTCAGTTCACACACACACAACTTCCTACAGCTTTTCCTGCTTCATACTCAGCATTTAAGGAGAGACAAAAAGAGAGAAAAGGCAAACCAAGGCCCGCTGTTATGTGTTTTAACCACACAATAACTACCTAATGGATGAGCATTTTGTTCTTAAATTAAAATCTATAATCAATAAGAACACGGCTTGCATATAGCAGGCAATACTCAAAATGTTTCATTCTGGGTAGAGGGAATATAATACTCGTGTCAGGAAGTACTGAATTGGTTGGAAAATATAAACAATTTTAATACTTATGGAATACATAACAGTCTAAAGAGGTGACAGCCTGGCATCCTTTCAGCTTTGAGGATGTTACTTTTGATGCAGGTATTTCCTCAGGTTGAGCTTGTTTTCTTCCAGCTTGAGACTGACATCAAGCAATTTTGAGAGAGTCTGCATCAGATGACATTTAGGGTCTTTTTTTTTTGTTGGTTGTTTTAACTCCATGCATAATAATTCATTGTTCACAGCTGTCTACACCAGCAGTTGTTAAAACCCCCAAACAATTAAAGTGGCACAATCACAGGTACAAATTCAAATACAGGCTTCAAGCACTGAAGTGTATTACGTGCCAAAGCAGTAGGACCAGAAGTCAATACTGCTCTTGGACAAGAGCTGAAGCCTCAATACTTTGAGACAAAACAATGCTTTAGATAGAGAACACCAGCTTCATAACCTCAATATTTAAAGTTATCAATATTTGACTAGTTCCTCAGTTTGAAACCCAAATCAGAAGGATGGAGCAATATATACCTATTTCCCTAAATGAGGCCTTTTCACATGGAAAAAGTATTTATTACCTTACACTGTCTTGGAGGACAAAGCTAATTTAAAAGTCTTGGCAGCTTTGGAGAAAACTTTGAAGAAAATAAAGCCTTCAAAGCTGTTATTAATCACTTCTATATGTGACAATGTTATTAGCACTTGCACATACAATAAGCAATGCCACTGCTGTAATTCCAATGAGCAGTCCCATTACCTCACCTGTGGATGGTTCACAGTCCTCAGTGTGTCGAGAGCTGTCTGGTTTTGAAGAATAAGTGGCTTCCCAGAGTTTTTGCTTCAAAGATGCAGCAACAGAAGTTAAAATGTCATTTAGCATGTGCTGGCATCAGAGGTCCTTCATCTATTCATCATATGGTGGTCCCCCAGCCCTGACATTGAAAAGTTTTCAATAAGCTCAGAAGTTTAAAAGCATGTTCAGCACAAAGCTTAGGCAGCTAAATCCCTGTTCCACCAACACACTCACATTAAAACATTCTTTTGAGTGCAGAAAGGAAATATCTAGTGCTTAAAGCAGGAACCAGAAAACCTGGATTTTGTTTTTGTGTTACTTCAGGGCTGCAACCTTGGCAAGTCAGCCTCCTAGCCTCCATTTACTGGTTTATAAAGATTTATAATGCACACAAAGTCAGAGAGCAGTCTCAGCTCTACAAAGCATGTTTCGAGTATTATTTTTCTGTCTAAGTTAAAGTCTACATTAAATATAAAGAACTGGAAGTATTTTGTAAATATGCAACGCTTTAATAATGTGAACATTTTGTGGTCTCTGACAGTTGAAAATTTTCTTCCCTTCTGGATGTGTTTAATAGATACAGTAATTGAAAGCAAAGTACTAGAGAAAATTCCAACTTTTCCCTGTAAGTGCTTACATATGCATGTACATTGATCTGGACAGCTGTAGAACTGTATTTTTAGTGGTGCTCTCCAGTATCTGCTCTGCATACTTTATGAAAGGGATGGAAGGCCAAAGAAAGGAAGATCTGAAAGTGTTTTATTGAATTTTCCACTTCAAAAGCTTTGCATATCTAGTTCAGACATTTTGCTCACTGTTTTCTTGTTTGGGCTTTCTAATCGCACATTCCCATCCTCCAGAGGAGGAAAAAAATAAAGAGTACAAGGAATTTCCCAGTGAACCCCTAACCATCAGGACAATACAGTGAGCAGCCACAGCGGGCAGAGCAAGAAGGGTTTGGCCCATTTCTAGGTTGCACAGGTTTTCTCCTGTGGCTTCTTCCAAGCCAACACTTGGAAAGAAAATTGCAAAGCTTCATGATGATTATTCCAAGGTATTGGAATTGAAGTTCTCAAGCTCCATCATTCACTTCCTGTAGAAATTATTAAACCCATTGGAATGAGAGCAGCCTCTATCCAATAGGGTTGCTCATTAGAAAGCCAAATGCTGTTAATTTAATGAAGTCGATGGACACAAAAGACTTAAAAGTGTTAATTCAACTCCTTTCCACTTGGAGATACAAAAAGACTGATCTGCTCAGTCTTTTTGAAATGTTAAGAGAGTTAAACCGTTCTAAAAGTAACAATGAAAGCCTCAAATGTTAACAACATCCCTGGTGTTAAAAAGATTGGCACGTAATGTATTTGACCCAGAAATAACAAACTGCCTTCTGGTTATGGTTGCCTTTCCTCAAGAGAAGTCCCTTGAAATTGCATAGAAACATTGTTTTTAAAGCAAAACTGTTTCCTTTAACAAACATGCAAACATATGGAAACAGAAGAAGAAATTTAGGAAATAAACCTTCTCTTTCTGGGGCCCACAGTTCCAACGCACCTTGTTATTAAAACAAGATTTAAAAAGACCCATGATCCTGTCAGATACACCACAGCTCATAGGAAGACCCAAACTCTGCAAACGTGGCCCGAGTGCGTTTTGGGGTCAGAAGCTCCCAGTTATGGTCCACAAAAGCAGTTCTGGGTGACTAAGACACCCTTCTCTCACTTGAAACAAATTAAAGTACAGACTAGGACAGGGGAAAAGAAACTACAGTGAAGTAACAAGGCCAGGAATCCAAATCTCACAGCCCAGCAAGGGCCTTGCACTGCAAGAAATGGCAATCATTGGTTCACTGGTGCAAATTAAAGTAATGCAGGAGTGTTACAATCAACCCCCAAACTGCAGCACCAGGCGATACAACACCTTTCCAGTTACAGGCCAGGGTCCTACCCCTGAAACAGCTTTTGGAGAACTCCAACATGTCTAATAGATCTGATTTCAAACACATTTTGTGACATCTTTCACCGCCACTGTGGAAGAAATAGGAGAGAAATCCTGAAATTATATAACTCTATGTGAACTCTCAGGATTCCACCACTTGATATTTTTCTATCATTTTCTCTTCAAGAGCTACTGAACCATTGTATGATCCCCCCTTGACAATCCTCCTCACCAACAGAATACAGATTACAGAATACAAATTACCAGAAAAGGCCCTATGCAATTAACCTTTCACTCATTACATTATTACTGAAAAAAATTGCCACTGAAGGCCAAAATACCAATTCAGGCTATGGTGACTCTAAAACCTGGTTTCACATCCAGGATGATTTCCAAGCTTGAGGAATGCCTTAAAATCAGACACATCTTAGATACATACACCATACACTTGCGTGGGTTGGGGTTTGTGTTTGAGTAAGCCAAGGAATTCCCCAGTTATTTCAGGATTCACTGTACAACAGGTTTAGTCTGCCAAAAGTGGAAGGCAAAACCCGTACTGAGGGCAGCCCTGATATCATGGAATCAGTTGAGCATTCAATGGTTCTTATAATAAAAGATAATAATAAAAACAATCAAACCCACCTGTTTATCTTATGCTGGTCAATCAAGTATTGAATTTTAAGTTTCAATACGACTGCTAAATGTCTGGCAACAGCCTTTTCCCTCCACAACTACTGTCAGGCTCGAACAAATATTTACACCTTCCAACCACTGCTTCGACTTGCATTGCCAGTCTGACTTTTAATTCCCCTTCTCTCCAATTTTATCTGGGCCAGTGGCAATTTTGGTCCCACTTGGCAGGATCCGTGCCTCCCGTACCATCCACAACTGTTTGGGTTTCAGGGATCGCAGCCCAGCACTGCTGGGACAGTGCACAGCTCCCAGCTTGGGGCTGTTTGTGCCACAACAGCTTTGCCTTTATTCTGCACTGGGTGGTGAGTACAAAATACCAGCTGGGCCACTCGGGCTTGGTATTTCGCTCTGAAGGGGAGGGAACAGCAGGCTAATAAAGACAAGTGACTAAACAAGCATTGAACAGTTGAGGATTTGAGGAAACATCAGCAAGTTAGCTTTTCATCTGGGTCAACATCCAAAATATATGACCACAAAAGAGAAGCAATAGAGTTATTCTGTTACTAGAAATTACGTGGAACTAAGAAAGTGGGAAACAGTTGCTGTAGGAAGCCTGGATTCCTGCTCACTGCTGCTCCATTTATGATGCAGATTTCTCCACCATTTTCCTGTTGTCCAAACAGCTTCGTTGTGCCAAAAGGTAAGCAGGAATTAGGACAGAATTCATCTTGTGTAAACAGGCAGCCTGGAATGGGTTCAAGTGCACCAAATACAATTTGGTCTGGTTAGTGGGAATTTTTCTAACAAGCTAATTACTGAAGTAGAATCTCTAGAACCCAAAGCAGCCAGGAGACAGATTTAGCAAATGCCAAACAAAGGCTTTGGAGTTTCAGTTGGACACCTAAACCGTTCACCTCGGAATTTTGGATTGGAGATCTCTTCAGTGTAATCAGGCAGAATAAACATGCAGGGGGAAAGGCCAACTCATAGGGCAGAGGAGGATGTTGGTTTGGGGGTTTTGTGTTATCAGAAGAACACAACCCCAGCTGGAATACAGTCAAACATCTTGACTGCGTTTATGATTGACATCACTGGCTACTCACACCTTAAGCCTTTTCCTTAGGACATGAATCATTAATGTTCAAGTGTAAAAGGCCAAGAACTCTGGCTGTTAATTTTCATTGTTATGGTATTGGCTCTCATTATTAAAACTCAACATTATCTTTACTTATCCCCCCCCATGTCACTTTTCCAGTGTCCAGCTAACACCAACTCCTAAAATATGTGCAAAACACATGCTAATTTCAAAGTCATGCTTTAGGCCAGACACTGAAATTCCCCTCCAATGTGGTTGCTATTATGGCAGTGGCTTTCTCCTAAGAATGCTTTCAGGCAAAGCCAGCCTGAGCTGTTCGGATCACAAATGTTCCTGCAGAGCCTGCCATCCCATTTTAACACCAGCACGTTTTTGTCATGTCAAACTTACCCTGTCCACATAAAGACAGCAGGAAATGGGCCTTTTTTGAGGTGTGGATATTTTGAGACATCATTCAAATTAAACTGCAAGGTGTCCCTCCTGTGTGTTCATGTTTATCCTCCCTGGCATTCCAAGGTCCTGAATTCCATGGATATTTCAGATGGACATTCCCAGCCATGCCAGAGCATCTCTGCCTGTCACTCACCAATTGCTCGGTCCTGTAGCTGTCACTGCCAACACCTGTTTCCTACATGTGTATTTAAACCTATTAACAAGTAAGAGATTCAGCTCAGGTAGTCAGGGGCTCACATGCAGTTTTTCCTGAGCCGATTATTATTTCCTTACTAGAACAAGCTAGTCTATAATTCTGGGTTGTTGCCAAAGCATTGTTTCATCCTGTGTGCCTAATTTGATTGATTTGACAAAAAAAAAAGTGTCATTAAAGATTGGACTGAGTGGGAGGAAAAAAGGCTTTTGAAATCTCAAAGGAAAGGCAAACTGTTTATAGCATTTTAGAGATATTTGGGATGATTATGATTCCCTGCTCTACTTCATGTTTTTCCTTAAAAAGTATTTAATATCTCTAAAAATAAAGGAAAATATTGGTGTACCAAAGTTACACACGGAGAAACAGGTAGAAGGGAATGCTCAGAGCCAAGGGCTTCTCATGCACATTTAACCCTCCATACAGGAACTAAAACTATCCTATTTATTTTTACAAATTCCTGAATTTGCCACGTGTTCCTTGCACAAATATGACTCATCTGACCAGCAGCTTCCCAAGCTGTCCAGCATGGTGCAGCTGGGAGTCGTTTCTGTCTGACCTCCACAGCAGGCTCTAAGTGCAGCAACATCTGGCTCGTTCTCACATTGTGCCCCCTGCAACGTAGGGGGAGAACTTACTGAAAGTGATGCCTCACAGCACAACAAAGAGCCACAGTGAATTTTCAGCATCACTAAGGGTTGGAGCTCTGGACCAACGTGCAGTTTTTCCTCATCAGCTTCATGCCAGCCACGTGGAGATGCTGCTAAGCTCCAAGAGACGAGCAAGGTTGAATTCAATACAATTCGAGTTGGAACTTCCACCTCTGACAGTGACTCCTGTGCCTTATTCTCTGCTGCCGCACAACTAAAAGCCAAGCAGGTCATTATCCTCTGACTCCACGGGCCATTTGCCAAGACAAACACACCCAAGTAAAACTCCGAAACAAATGAAAACTGAGCAGTGTGTTCTGTATGTACACAAATATTAAAGAAGAATCCTCTGGGCAGCAAGTGCAAAAGACATCATGGCAAAACTCAGGATTCGGAGTTGGCCTTTTGCTATTCTGACCATCATCTCCCAAAGGAAGAGGGGACTGGAAGGATCCTCCCCTTTTATCTGGAAAACTGTACAGAGGCTAAATTTATAATTAGTGGTTGGAATCATTGTTCAGCCATCCTAGTACTGCTTCAAAAACCTTCACAGAAAGAGAACTTAAATTCTGAGGTCACTCGTCCAAATTCATATGCATTAGAATCATAGGGATTTATTTTCCTCAACCTTAAAATTTTCAGTGTTACAACCAAGGGAAGGATTTGTTCTTCTCATCAAAGCTCATTCCACAAACTATCACTTAAAATTTTCAAGTGCTCTGGCAATAATGAAACCACTCCAAGAAATCACAGAGAAGATTTTGAGAGAGCAGCACAGCTACAAAATGCAGAGTAAGAAAAACTGACCCCTGATGAAATATGCTCAGCTGTATACTTTGGTATTACTTGTGTATACAGGGACAGACATCGCCAGATTTCATAGGAGGCCTTCCATCCTTTCCATGGAATTATTGCCAAAATCTCTCTTAAGTGCCCTGGATCTGCTTAATGCAAATATTTGGGTTGTAATTTTTGATTACTTGCCTTTTTTCAGATCTTGGAGACATTTTACTTCAACTTGTTCAGAGCTAAGAACTCTGACATCTGTAAGAGAACTTTTATTCATGCTGCAAATACTTTCAAGAAGCAAAAAAAAGTTTTTAAAGGTCATGGGGTGGGGGCTTGTGGCTTTTTGTGTGAATGGTTTTCGGTGGTAGTTTTGGGGGTTTTTTTACTTTATTTTTTTAATTATTAAAGTTGTATTTTACTTTGTTCAAGTTCATTATCATAATTTTGTTACCAGTTCAGTGTTCCTCTGTCCAATTAAATGCACTGCTCCAAATTGCTGTTCAGATACTGAACACCTAAAGCTGTCCTTGAACAATGTATTCAAAGTTCATCGCATCTAAATTACCTGCCTTGCAACTACGTCAGCTTTGAAAGTGTTAGGCCCAGACTAACGATTGCCTACACGTGCACCTTATTTATTTGTGCACACAAAGAATAAATCTTGAACCATTACTCATCTTAAAGTGCTTTTTAACAACAATCCCTTCATGGTGCCACTGAGTTGCAGAGAAAACCATCAGCCCATTTTAAACCCCAACCACCAGAAGTTTGCAGGGTTATTTAAGCACCCACCTGGATTAGCTTTTGAAGCCTCCATGGTGAAAAACCTCATGTAGTGTTCACTGCCTTTAAGTATCTACTGTTGTATTTATTCCCTGTAAAATCTAAAGCCTTTAGACACATTTTAAAATGAAGAACAATGCATCACCCGTGAGAATAGAAATCAATATCTTCACTAGGTCTTGTCACACTTTCTGCCAAGTTAGTTTTGCCCAATATGATGGGGGGAAAAAAGGCAGAAATATCAACTTGTTTTTGAATTTATGCACTCAGTGCCCTGATAATTTTCATCCATTATGTTCAGTACAGACTGTTTGTGGACAGTGCTCCCCACAGTAACACCATGTAAGAAATTGAAGATTCTTTTTCTATACCTAAAATATTCAGAGAGCTATACAGACTCAAAGCACATGCTATTTTAGTTTTTAAAGGCTTGTGGAAAGGAATGGCAAGATACTAACAATAAGAGAACAACAACCACCCCTCTTCACGGACATTTGGTAATTTATCACACATTATCAACAACGCTCGCTGAACTTTGGGAAAAGATAGTTTTTCCAAGGCCCTTTCAATTCCTGCCTCCAAGAGCTACTCTCACCCCCCCAGAGGGCACTCCCAGCTCAAACTTGTTCCCTTTGGAGCGCGTGGAAGAGCGCAAAGTCCAGGAACGAACGCAGCATTTGATCTGCTGCCAGCAGCAGCTCTCTGCCTACATTTGTCATTTCTTTAGTCTTCTGCCGCAAAGCTTTTTACGATCTGTTCGCTCTAGATGAGCGTCCCTTCTGAATTCAGCAGTCACAAGGTTGGCCCTCACCCGCTGAGGTGGTTGTACAGAGGAGCAGTGGTTCTGCAGCCCCTGCTCACACATCCCACCTGTCTCCGGGCTCCGCAGCTCCTCTGCATCTGCACACCCCCTGACTCAGCTCGGCCCCAAAGCACTTCATCTGCCTGTCAGCAATTCACCTCTTACAAACGCATTCTTTCGGAGCAGGAAATTTCCCGGAATTATCTGTAGCAACTCCGTGTGCCGCGGCACGCAGGCAAAGCGCTTTCAGATGGGATTCAGCGTTTCCCACCTCTAGGAAAGAGTGGGATGGGTGCTGCTGTGTGCATCCCACCCCCAGGGCTTTGGGCTGTGCTCACGCCAAGGTCACAGCTCCACCAGCACAGCCTGTTTGACCGATGTCTTCTTACATCGCTCCTGCTTGAAGAGCACCCGGTGTCACAATAACAGGGCTCTTACAGACAGCCTGACGCAATTTCGTGCTCAGGGGACAACTGGAATAGGAAGACCCTGATGCCGCACCCCTTGGTGCATAAAACGCTGCTTAAACTAAAACAGAGTCCTGATCAAAGCTGCACAACAGCCAGCTGCCTTTGCTCTGCTCACCTGAGCGGCACAGCAGCGAGGGAAGACAATTTGGAAATTAGATAGTAGAGAGTTAGAGATGGCCCACAGTGAAGAAGTGGAGCAGCAGCACACAGAATGCCAAAGTCAGGATGTGCACAGCAAGAGCTTCGCAACCACCACTGAAAGAAAATATGTCGCACAAAGAGAAACCCTCCGAACAACCTGATTGTTACAGAGGAACAAACACAGCTACTGAAAGGCTCAGCTTTAGTGCTAAAGCCAGGCCCAAAGTAAAATTGACTCAGTGTAGTACTAAAGGATGCAACTTATGTACCAACCACCCCACTAAAGGCAAATAATGATAATGAGTGTCTGAAAGAACATTTGGATGGCTAAATACTGCCATGATGTAACTGCTTTAGGAAAAGAAAAAGGATTGTGGTGTTTTCTTTCAAAACACTCAGTGCAAACTAGAATAGACACATACTACACATCCATTATTCACACACATCTTTCAGTGAGATCTGATGTCTTCAGGGAAATTAACTCACTTTTCTAAGAAAAACTTACCTGGACAAGGAGTAGCGACTACTAGACCTTCATTTAGTGACTTTAAACTTGGCACAACAGGTGTTGGAAACGTCAAGCTGAAAAAAAGCACCTTTTCTTGTGGTTATGGTAGTGCCTTTATACTCCTGACAGATTAAGACATATCTGCTTGTCTCTTACACTGAAGCAACTAGCCAGAGTTGAGAGAGTCCCGTTCCTCTGCTGTGCTGGTGGACAGGACTGTTTGAAACCAATGTTGGCCACAAGAAGTTGGACCTGCTAATTCTCTGTTATGCTCCAGGATTTGGCCAACAGCTGTTGGCCATTCTGCCTTCACAGACTTCCTGCCTTGACATTTTTTCCCCCTCCTGTTTCAAATGTGAATTTTTTATAGTCATAAATCAAAGCTTGGCATAATAAAAACATGATTTGTAACTTCTGATAAGACTTAAATACATACATGAAACCTAAAACAATTGTTACTGACAACCCACAGATGACTCAGAAAGAAGAGACTGGGAAACATTCCAGAAACACCCCCGTCAAGGAGACAGAAAACACAAATTCAGAGGATGAACGAGGCCCACTCAGTGGCTATAGAGAGGACAAAGCTGTCAGGATATTTTGGCTTTCCTTTTGAAGCCAGTTGTTCGGCCACCAAGGTATCCGACCTCACCCCCTAAACCAGCCACTTCAAAACCAGTCAGCAAGAAGGATGTTTGATTAGGACCTGTGCTTGTGTTGTCTTCAGTTTTGTTATTATAAAGAACTAAGGATGGAAAACATTGCTTATCTTGCACATGTCTTCGCCTTAATCTGCATTTACTCATGACACTAAGTCAAAATAACCAGCTGAAATTGTAAGCATCATACACTGGAGGTGACCTGGAGTTCTCATGTTGGAAAAAATCCTAAAAAACCCCATCCCAAACCTTCAGATTATTTTCGTGTTTTCTTGTTAACATATAATAGTTCTCGTGTTACTGAAAAAAACCCTTGTTCATTTGTTAGTGATGCTACTGAAGAATAGACCAGAGGTAAAATTGTGCTGCATGTTCCTTAGAAATATTTGTCCCTTCCTGCACTAAAACCACCAAACCCATCCTCAGTGTGCTTATCAAATTTAGGGCAAAATTTTGATGCATTTTATGCAATATAAATATTTAACAGCTGTTATTTATGGAGAGGCTGCACATAGAATTACATCTATGTGAATTCTGAAGTATTCTTTAGGAGTCTATTTTAGTTTTAAAGTTCAGAGTGAAATTTCAGCTTAAAATGAAAGCCAGTTGGGTTACTATAAACTGGAAAAAGCTGGTAAAGTCTATACTATGATGTCATGTTACAGGACATGCATCAAGTTGAACAAATTCCAATGCTTGAAGATTTAAATAGATTCTAATTAATTATTAGGATATATAGCTTGCACTTTTTTAAAAAAAAGTCTAGCAACACATAAATAAGTGATGAGTGATGGATGTTCCCTTCAAAAACATTTATACAGTAGCCTGGGTATGAGAAATGATCCCAGAAGGTTGTAGAAGAGTGACAGCCAGAGCTATTGCTTCAAGCATGAGAATCCTCAGTCAGCTCCCACCAACACTATAAATCACTGTCTCCCAGTATTGCATCTGAATAGCAGCTCGAATCAAAGGAAGGAAAGAAGCTCCAGAGATGCTGGGCCTAAAATTCCTCTTCGTCCCACTGCAAAAATGCTGGGGATAACAGTGGGGAGCTGCAGCAGGTGGTGACAGTGCCCAGAGGTGACAGCTGAAGGCAGTGATGGGTTCTGCAGACTGTGTAGGGTTTGTGTCTGCACCTGAACAAGGCGCTTCACAGCAAAACCCCACTTCGTAGCAAGAAAAGAGGTTTTACTCTTATCCAGCCAAATCTAAGCTGTCTGCCAACAAAACACACACCTCCAACCCACTGCAGCAAAGTCCCTTGCTGACCCCTCCAGAGACATCTGCACTTGGCTCACACTGGTTGGTTTTCCTCCTGAGCTGCTGCAGCTGCTTGAGGGACAGGTTCCTTTTGCTTCACATCCCATCTGACACACCTGGGGTCCTCAGCTGATGGACTTCCCAGAGCACCTCTGCAGGGTGGGTGCTGCTTTTTGTGACGTGGCAGCTTCCCGGTGTTTATCGTGGAATGCAGGTCCCCTCATTTTTGCTGTGGAGTAAGACCATACACAGCGAGTGGGGAAACATGAATAGGTAACAAGATCCCAGGCATTCAGAAACTAGAAGCGGCATGAGGAATTTTCAGCTCCTCCAACCCCCTCTGGTATTCACTTCACACTAATTGATGAAGTTTGGGTCAATAACTCAAACCAATGAGACCTGGAGAGCTGAGCATCCCTTGCACTCCCTATTTCTGTGGCTGCAATTGTAAATGCTGCAACAACTCAACATTTCCGTATGACTGGCCAATATCCTCTTGCTTCCATGCCCAGGAAATAACTGAGATACCTCACGTGCTTTTCAGCCTCAGCCATAAGGGGAAGAAGTTCTCAGATCATTGCGTTCCTCTAATTACTGATGAATATGTTCCTGGGACATCTCAGGTAAAGACAAAAGAAAAAGTCCTCTTGTTCCCTTCAAGCTCCCTTTCCTTCCCGAGGAACCCCAGAAAAGCCAGCTGGCACTCCCAGCCTCTCCCTAATTACTGCAAGACAAATGTTTACTTCCTTTATAGAGTGCTAAAGTAGCACATCAGTGACAGTTTAATACCAGGACCAAAAGCAATTTCCTGGAGAAATTAAAAAGGTAGCCTGGAATAAAACCATCAAGACCCGGCTTTGAGACACTGAGTTATCAGCTGAAACAAGACAGACTAGAATTGAGTTAAACTTTATTTCTTTTCTTCAGTAGCATCCTGGATTTCACAGAACAGGAAAATAAGGTTTCTGTTAATTAGCTACTTGAGAATTTAAGCGCTGTATTAGAGCTGAATAACACTCAGTGCTGATTCAGAGGTCAGTATGGCTGGATTTTTCTAACATTGTTAGGAGAAATCAATCTACTTCTCATTCTAATAAATTTAGCACTTTTTTCAGTCATGAATCATCATCACCTAATGCTGTGGAGACTTCTATTGCCCTGTTGTTTACTGCAACTCTGAGCCTAATTTTAATAACCTTCTCTCATCTAGCCTAGAGCTCATAAACTGCTACTCAAACTTGTATTCTGTGGGGATGGGGAAAAAACCCACAAAACCAAACCCCAACCAAAAAAGGACAGTGTTTTTCAGTGTAAGACATTGCCAAAGAAGAGAGTTCTACTAAGGTAGACCCAGCTTAAATGGGAGCCCTTAGAACTGATGCACACACACCACGGCCCCTTCTCCCCAGCTCTGTGCCAGAAGTGGAGTGAACCACACAAATGTAACTGCAAAGCAGCACACTTGAAAAGCTTGTCTTACAATACATGCATATAGAATCAAAGCCAAGCCAGACAAAAGCACCCCAAAATATTAACCCCTGAAAGGATTCACACTCACTGTTTCCTCTGGGTTTCTCGACAGTTTAACAGTTCCTGAGGGACTTTGATCCCCTGCCAATTGCTCCCTTTTCCCTGATCCATGCCAGTTTCCTGCAGTCATTTCCTTGGTCTTCCAACCTTCCCTTTTCTTAACTTCCCTACCTTTTTAGTGTAAAACTTACTTTGGAATCTGTAAATACACTATAAGTACATATCTATGCGTCTATTCTTGCTCTACAGCAGAAGCATTTAGCCTCCTTTTCTATAGCAACTCTACCTCTTTATGCATTCCACAAGTTTAAATGTACTAATAAATGAAAGAGACATCTGAAAATATTATTCCCTGCGATTGTATTACTGTATATGACACTAACAAACTCCTGTGATTTAAGATTTCTACAGATTGATAAAAGCAAAACAAAGTAACAGACTGGGGGGGGTGTTTGGCTGGGTTTTTTAAACAAACAACTCAAAGAATACCTAGAGAACTCAAGACAGTAAAGGCTATATTTTTTTTTCTCAGCTGATCTTAATTTCCTCACTTTCAGTTGACCCAGAAATCAGTTCTCTTCTACTCAACAGGGGCTCATCAAAATCAGGAACTCAGAGCTCACAGGAGCATGTTTATGTTTGCACTTGTAGACAATTTTAGATAATTAGAACATTAGAGAAATATCCATCAGGGAGAATTTAAGGCTTCCAAACATCTTCATTTTTTTTTAATGGTGATTTGTCTATGTAGAATAATTTACAGATACTTCAGATGTGGATGAGTTTACCAGGTCTGTCCCTGATACCAAAACTAGACAGTAACACATGGTTGGCAATAAATAGGCCAGTGACTGACACACTGAGGGCTGGTGACAAACAGAGTAACCCTGGAGAACGAGGAAAAAAAACCCAAACATTATTCTTGCTCAAAAAGAAGGGAATGCCCATTCTTCTCAAAGGCATCTTCACAGGATCCCAAGTACAAGCACAGTATTCTGAGCTCTTAATTGACAGGAAGAGAAGAAAACTCCCCCAAACCTTCCAACAGCACCAAGAAGGAGCTGGAGGAGTAACTGGGCCCAGGGGAACTTGCCAAGTGTCTGAATGGGTGAACTCTGCTTACCCTTGGGGGTGTAGGTTAATTGTCCGCCAATAAATTGATTCCCAAACAGTTCTTCCTGTGGCCTCAGGACACCAACTAAACCAGGCTGAAAATAATTTTAACTGTCTAATTAACTCATTAAAAAAGAAAGGCTTTTCCTCATCACCAACAGCTGCACAAGCCACAACAAAGCAGCCGTGGATGTTTTTCTCCAAATGTAGGAATTCTGGCAGTGGGAAAAGCTGCCAGGGAAGCAGCCTGTGACATCAGGCTCGGGTGTGCCCGCCCAGTGTCACCGCTCGTGGGGACAAGTCACCTCTCGTGGGTTGTAGCCAAGTTACACACGACTGGGGAACATGTACTCTATCTTTTAGTGGGACTGTGTGGAACAGACCTTCAAAAACATCACTCCGTGAACTGCAAGAAATGAGCTTTCTTGCAATACCATTTAATTCTAAGAACACTTCCAGAGATGAAGAAGCTGTAAGAAAGTAGGGGAGAATCTATTCAGATTCGGTTTAGGCATCAGACTACAAACTACTGAGGCACAAGATATCCTTGAGAACCTCGCCTTGGATAGGAATTCCTTCAGATTCTTCTCCCAGCTGAAGGGTTTTGACTGGGTGTAACTACATCAGCAGTCCCTAAAACTCACCTTGCTACCTTTTGCTCCACTAACACAATTCCTTTCTCTCAGAACAACAGATAGTTCCAATATTATTCTATGCAATCATTGTTTTTATTTTCATTTAACCAATCACTTAACCAAATATACCTCATGAGCATTCAGCTGGCAAGACCTGGAATTAAGTAAAACAACACTGGAGAGCAATACTAAAATTCAAAATTTAGCCATTATGTTCTTCCATATCTGGTTTTGAGAAAGGGCAAATCCAGATTCCTGCAGACCATTAATCAGGAATTGAGGCCAAGCAAAGGAACAAGAGTGGACCACAAACCCAAAGGCATCAAGTCATCTCATTATCACAATTACTATTAGCTTTAAGAACATAAACACAATAACTTGTAGCTATTACATATATATTAGTACTACAACCTTCAGGGTTCTCTTTGGGGTGGGGTTTTTGTAATTTAAAAAGAGTACAGCATAAGGACAGACTCATTTAACTTAATCTAGGAAAAAAATTAACTTCCAAATTGCCTTTAGTGACATAACTAAAGACCACAACATTAAAGACTTCATACTGATACCACTATGAATTTAGTAGAAATGAACTTACTTATTTCATCTTAAACTACTGATTTTAAAATACTGATCTGCCTCTCTTGATAGTTCATTTTTATTTATTCTCAATGTGGTAGCAAAGGTTCAGCAATTCCTTCTTACTCTATCCCTTTCCAACACCCAGAGCACACTATCAACAATGATAAAAGTGAGCATATATTTTTTATGAAATCCCTTTCTATTTGCATTCAAGGTTCAGCAAACCCCACCCAAAAGCTCAGACAGAAGGTGGGAGCAGACCTCCCAAGTGGCACTGTGTACATTTATGGCCAGCTGAAAAAGTGGCCTGGAAGATGAATAAAATCAAGCCCAAACCCACAGCTGCCCCATGTAGTTCTTACCTATGGAATCTATGCTATACAAACTACATTGCTATTTTCCTGGCCCGGTCTCAAAGTAATGTTTGATCTATGGAGGATAACAAAACCTCAGACAAGCAGTTGGTTCCTCCTGGGGTATTGCTGAAGACTGAAATTACGCTGGATGAAAAAACATCTGCTGCCCCTTCAGCAGAGCCTGGTTTTGCCATCAGAAACGGTTGAGTTTGGTTATTTTTTATGAGTTTTTAATGCTGTCACGTTCATCTGACAGAGTCCCTCAGTGGACCACTGACATGCATTAGGATCACATTAAAGGCTGAGACAAGTTTGATATGAAAGGCTTTGAAGTTCCAAGGCTCAGAACTCCAGGGAACATTGCCCCAAAGCTTTGTCACTGCCCAGGGACAGGAGCTCTTCTGCACAAGCAAAACCAGAGCAGGAGTAAAAGCTTTAAATAATGAACACAGTGATTGGGTTTTTTTGTTTGGTTGGGTTTTTACAGCCTAAACACTTTATTTAGCACTGTGTTGGGCTTGACAGCACAGTTGCCAGCTACTCACATGGGCCACCAAAGCCCGAGACAAAGAATTTTGAAACTTTATCTGTGCTACCTTTCATAATTCATTGTATTACACTGGTAACTCATTTGTCAAATGGCAATAACCTCCCCAATTTCCACTATTATATTTATATCTCTGCTGGAATGACACACTGCCCATCATGCATGTGAGGAGACAGACATGTTGCAGCTGTTCTGACGTGGCAGGATGAAACCATTAATACCAGCCTTCGAAAGAACTGAACGACTTCTTACAATCACGGGAAACAAGCTGGGAAGTTGGATATATATCAGAAAAAAAACTTAAAAAAACCTGCCAGTCTCTACAAAATCATTCCAGCCTCTTCAAAGCTTATAAACCTTAAATACTGAATATGAAGAAAGGATCAAGTTATTTTCCTTTGTTTTCCCTTTCCCAGATGTGAACTTCACTGACAACTTCTGGTCAGCGAGAACTTTTCGGTGGTAACACCTTCACTCTGTAAGTTCAGCCTTCGGTGCGTTCCATCTTTGTAGGTCTGTGTTAAAGTCAGTTTGATCAAACACTGCCATGGCTGATCCACTGTCTGGCCTGGGTTGGGACCATTTAAACTGGCCCTAGATCAGTTTCTTCCAGTCATGAGAACTAAATTGCATAAAAGCCTTTTTCTTTCTATTTATCTCAAACTGATTGTAAGATGGAACAATACAAATAGAGA
This sequence comes from Sclerurus mexicanus, assembly GCA_013396755.1. Taxonomy (NCBI): domain Eukaryota; kingdom Metazoa; phylum Chordata; class Aves; order Passeriformes; family Furnariidae; genus Sclerurus; species Sclerurus mexicanus. The sequence goes on from VWZF01002002.1 coordinate 1,019,025, forward strand.
TGAACAACTATTTGCCTTGAGGATAATTTAAAAGATAGAGATGAAAATTAGTTAATAAAGCTTTTTCTGTTGCACAACACAAGATTAAATGGTCTGTCACTTTCTACTTGAATAAAGCCAATGAGCTAAAGTGATGATACAACATCAATATTCAGTGGAGGAATAAATTGGCTTTTCAAAATATTGCTCACATATTTACAAACCCCACAAAAGCTCATAATTCTCACTGTTCTCTATTTGCTGTTACATTCCATCCATTAAGGCACTGCGTCTTCCAATCCACAGCAAAATTGAGTTGATGCCACTCATGTACAGCTAGTCAATAAAATAAATTTGGTCCCTGCACAATCTCATACAGGACAAACACACCACACAGAGCAGAGTTGTCAGACACTGCCTGTGCAGTTCTCTTGAAAGCTGTTAAGTATTTAACTCCCTAAGTAGAAAGTTCTGTGATCACAAAGTTAATTAGAAAGGGAACTCCCCCAGACACCTTTATACCTTTGCTGATCCATTTAAGTAGTCCCAGAACCCTAAATTTATTTAGAAATTTCAATCCAAAGAGAGCCAAATATCTCAATGCATATCTAGTCCTCTGCTGAGCTGAGCTTATATTTGGAGTTGGCCAAAAGCTGTGTAAGCACAGTTAATACAAAACTGAGTTTGGACACGTGTACCAGGCTCATCAGAAGTGATTTGAATGCAGCGCTGTCCTACCACAGCTCCACACCCTCCATTCTCCAGCCCAGGGCCATCAGACAGGTCTGCTTAGAGACCAGGGATTCCCTCACATCCATCTGCAAACCACTCTCTGTGTTCTGGCTCATCCCACGGGAGCATCTCTATCCATCTACCCTATCATTCACACTTCATACCTGCTGAATTGTATTTAAGTACCCACGTTAGAAGGTGATCCTGTGAAAGATGCCAGACAAAACATGAAATATAGAAGTGTATAAGCCCCTTAGCTACTCAGATAATCGATTCATTTTGTTACCTATTGATCAACCTTCAAGGACTGAGAGCCAATCCCACAAAATGAGGAAGCAGAACTGTTAAGGTACAATGTTAACTTTAAGAACTGAAAACAGCATCTTACACCTTACATTTCAGCAGCATTTGTACCGACCATGGCTCTACCCCATGAGAACCAAGCAGTGGAAAACACAGGAGATAATATATCTTATTAGTCAGTTTAATGGGAAAGAGCAGATCCTCTGACAGCAGAACACCGATTTCTTTCCCTTTCCAGTGGCAGCAGCTGGTCTCTCCTCAGTCCTCAAATCAAAACTTAAAACATCTAAGCTAAGAAGACTCAGAGGTTCAGAGAGTGCAGCTTGCTTCCTACTCCAGGGAATTCCAAGAAGCCAAGACATGGGGGTTTCTGTTTGGTGTAGGTTTTTGGTTTATGTGTGTAGGGGGGTTTGTTGTTTTGCTGCTGTTTGATTTTTTTTTTTAGAGCAACAGCTTATTTTGATAGACCAGGTGCTACTTCTGTTAAACTACTCCCATTAGCTATGGAGTTATACAGATTTAGAGCCATTTGAGAAAATGTTTCCCAACGTTAATCAGAAGATACTCTGGTTGAGTTTTCAGCCATCACTCAAACTTGGAAAGCCCAAGATAATCAAATCCTCATTTCGGATATCTCCCTCGCATATGAAAAGGGTGGCACTCAGACTTTGACCAGCCTGTTGCACAACAGCCTAACACTTCAAACAAATACCATTTCTGGTCAAAAGAAGCTGCTGTTCAGAAGCTGAGAAATTACTCCAAGTTACTGAGTTACCTAAAAAATAAAAACCAGCCAATAACTATTTTTCTGTAACAAAGCAGAACAAATGGGGAATTTGGGGGAAATAACTTTGCCTTCCATTCCTCAGCGATGGTCTCCAGGTATCTCTAAGGGAATTCTGTCCATGTCAGTTCTAAAAAAGTCCTTCTCTGCCAAGCTCCCCCCGGGTGTCACCACAAGGTGGCCTCAGCTCAGCACTAACCAGCGCCGGCCAGTTCACACCCTGAGAAACCACGAGTTCTGATCCCCCAAAATAAACATATTCCACTGTTCTTGGCCCTCAGCTTATCTATGTTTCATGTTTTAACCTTCTTGTGGTTTTCTGTTGCATTTGAGCCACAGCTGACATGCTTCTGAATTGACTGGCACTATTATATGTTGAAGAGTAAAGAAAAAAATCAACTCTAAGCTCAACAGCCAGATCCACAGAGCCTTTAGCTTAGTCTGTCAATAGGCATCAGTACTGTTAAATTGCTTAAAACATTTGTTCAGTTCCTTCCTATGCTCCAAGATGGGCCAAACTTAGACTCAAACACAAAGAATGGAGAAGGGATTGCATCTTTGTTGAGCCCCCAAATGTGCAGAGACAGTTCTTTCACCACTTGGAAGGAATCACAGCCTGTGCAGAGTTCAGTGAAAACTGGGCTTTTCCCAACTCCCGTAAATCCAGGGGCTTTGATGTTTCAGCACCACCCCATCCCCTCAGCGTTCTGGGCAGGTGAGAACCCGGTTGCATCTGTGACTGTTTCCAAAACACTCTCCAGGAAACATCCAAAGGGAAATTTCAGCTGTCAATGCCCAGTTCCTGGGAGCTGCTCCACTCGCTGCTGGCAGTTCTGTGTGTTTGTTTTACAATCTGCTCAAGTTCATTTCTCAGCTTTCGATAGAAAGTCTACCTACCTCTCTCATAATATTTTTCTTTCTGACACTTTTGCTATTTTATGAACTGTTACGAGCTCAAGTGACAGGCTGCAGGAAAACAAATGGACACAAAGGCAAAGCCCAGCCAAAATTCTGGAAGGCTGGATGGTTTGGTGAAGGTGATGAAGGAAGAGAGGACTGCAAATGGCTCTTCTGCAGAGGAGCAGAGCCAGAGCTCGGGGCTGAAATGCAAGGACGTTGCCCAAAGGCATCAGCAGCACCTCCTGGCAGGACCCCTTGAGCAGATACCCCTATTCAATGGGAGCTGCCAGCACTGCGATCATCAGTACAGTGCATGTGGCAGGCAGCTCCTAAATGCTCCCTTCACAGCTGACCAGTGCACATGCTGGGCAGTGAGGGAGAAAATCCATTTCAGAAAAAATATCTGAGGACTAGATGGGGACAATTTGCCCAAAGAATTCTTTTATCTTTTATTAAAAAAAAATCATCTTTTATACTTCACCAAATTGCTTGAACCCAGCAGCTGTTGAGATTCAGTTTCTCATTCCTTTCAATATGAAAACTAAGCTTAATAACAGTTCATAAATTGCACTGTTAGTTATACAAGGGAACTTCCTGTGATAACATTTTTAGGCTCCAAACCACATCAACTAAACCTTAAAAGCTTCTAGACCAACACGATTTCTCACAGAAATAAAATACTGTATTTGTTTTAGGCATGAAGACATCCTGTAAGGGCTAAAAAGAAAGACCTGTTGTCAGATGCTGTGGGGAAGCCTAAAAGCCCAGGGAGATCCAGAGCTGGTGCCCAGGCTGGGGGCAGGAAAGGGCAGGGACCTGTCAGCACACCTGGCAAGAAGGGAAGGTATCAAAGAGCTCACCTGTCTCTCCCACAAAGACATTTCAGGTCTATGAATACAACAGGAGTCAAAGCTCCATTTCATTGCAGTTAACACCACAAATTAACTGCATTGTAATTCTGTACATCAGTTCATTTTTAAACAGTTAAAAAGGTGCATCTCTGCAGGGCAATGCAAAGCTATCCCCCCCTTGGGGGCATGACAGGGACATTTAGGAGCCTCCTGTGTTCAAGTGACAAGTCATATCAATGTTTTTATTTCCCTGAAGTTTCTCAACATGAACCACAACATTGAGCTGCAATAAACAGCAGAGAAGACTGATAACTAAGTGCCCAAAATTCACAGCACTGTGGCCAACCGGATCCACAAGTGTGTTTTTGGAGTTCACAGGCATTTATCTCATCAAGAGTGTTCCAAGAACCAGTGAAGGAATTTCTGACTTGTGAGAACAAGGCTTCGCAGCTGAACTTCTCCGTGTTGAATTATTATAACAGAGAAGTGAATTAACTGCTAGAAGTGCAGTGACCCACTAATGTTGTGAAGGGTACTGTCCCCAAGACTTGGCATGAATTATTTATAGGCTCCTTACTAGGAATGGGAGAGGAGAAGGACATGAAAATCGGTAAATTCCATGGGATTACTATCATTGAGGGTTTCTCTGTGCAATTGACTTAATTCTTCCAAACATCCTCAGCCTGCACTCCAATTCCAGCAATTAAAAGCTCCATCTTGGCCGTTGTTAAAGAATTTATTATGATCTAAAACACTCCTCTCCTGCAACACTGCTGATCAACAAGTTATCAATGACTATCCTAAGGAGAACTTTAGGAGTTTATTCCCCTACTTGTAGTTCTTAGAAACTGAAAAGAAGGCCTTGAGGATAAAAGTAACTTGAAGGGGGTGGTGTTAAGGGGACTAAAGGACTCCTGTTACAATCCATCCTGAAGTACACTAAGTGTTTGCATACGTTCTTAGTCACTTCAACCTTTTAGCTGAAAGAACATGTCCCCTACTCCAAAAAAACACTGACCTGAGGAAAAAAACCCACTCAGAAAATATGTTTGACTGGAGCAGTCACATGCTATGCATTCTGTTCCTCTTAAATGCTTCACAGAGGTTAAAAAGATGTGGGTTTAAGGTCAGCCAAGAGCCAACTCTCAGGTAAATAGCAACTACCAGAGCCAGTGTGGTGATTTCAATTATCCAGCTACTGTCTGTGACAAAATCTAAACAGAATTATTCTGCTACTTTTATTAGTTTTTGTTATGCTTTTTCACACTTAAACCCCCATGTACTTCAGTTTTCTAAACAATTATTCTTGTGTATTTTAAATCTGCCTATCAAGCCTAAGGTAGAAAGTTCATAGCTCTTTCTTTCTTAAGCTGAACACAATCTCTGTAGATGTAGAAGTGGAGCTCAGCATTGAAAACTTGCAATAGAGCAGCTTTCAAAACAAAACAACAAGTAAGGAAGATCTCTAACTTGGATTTAACTTGGGAACTGTAGTAATTCCAACTGAGTCTTTCATATCCCAAACCTCATACCTCCCTCTACCACTACTAATTTCATCACAAACTGAAAATTCCCATGAAATTAATAAGTCAACACTCAGCACATTGAAGATTTCAGTTATGGGAATATCCATTCAACCACAGCTGGAAATGTGCCTGGTCAGTTGTTGACTGGTTTTGGATCAAGTGCTGTAAGAGCCCTACTCCAGCCTTGAGTCACACATAGAATAAAGCAAATGAAAACAGGTGGATTATTAATTTCTCACTATCAGTCTCTGGACTGTTGTCTGCTAACAGAGTCTCACCACTCCTGTCCATGACCACCTTCTGTGAAAGCACAACCAGCTTGTTGCATCTTGCAGTGGGAGTGACTCAGCTCACTCCTGCTCCAGTGGAGTCAGTTACAGGAGTGGTAAATCAAATACATTTCTGTTTGCTTTTCATTAGTTTTCAGAGATCCACATTAATTAAGTTACTGATTATCAGAATTAACAAGACTCCTAAGGCTAAGATTTTATATGAGTCATCTCGCTTTCAACCCAGTGAGCCAAAACCTGCAGTGCCTACACATTGTTCCAGCCAGGAAGATAATGGAGTCTGGCATCTCTGATGCCACCCTTTTCTTTATACTGACATCACACTATTGTATTTCCCTCAACACAGCAGAAATCAAAAAGGGCAATCTTCTTTTATAGTCCCAAACCACTTCTAATAAAATCCCAAACCAGAAAGCTGGTTTACTTTTATTTCTGGCACCGAGAAGCAGTGGGAGGCTGGGGATGGAATGTCACACTGAAAAGCTTTGCTCAAGGTACATTTACAGGTTGCTTGATCCATCCTTGGGGGCCTTTTCTGCAGAGGTTCTTCCTGTTGATCTCAGGTCTCTTCTGTTGGTACAATACCTCCCACGGGGCAGGGCTCCCTCCCTCACATTGCTTGAGGGCTCCACTCCTGAAGCTCAGCCTCCTGAGTGAACCATTTGAATTCAGTTGACTCCAGGGAGAGACACCCATGAGCTTTTGGTGTGTTCCATGTGAGTGTGCCTAAAACCACGCAGGGTCACAGTTTGTCCCTTAGAGAAGCAAGAAGAGCTCAGTCAAGTGGTGGGGGTTTTTTTTGGTACATCCACAAGAAGCTCGTGGTGTTGTAATTCCTAGCATATTGTATAGACACTATGGAAAGCAAGACAAGAATGCCACCAGTATTTCCCAGGTAAGTTGTAGCTTTCCAGGAGAAGAAACCCAAGGAGCCATGCACCTAAATTCGCCCATCAGCCTGTTTCATTTCCTAAAATCAAATTCCTGTGGAAGCAATACAGCTGAGAATATATTAGACATAACTGAGTGGTCACTGAAGCACTGTCTTTGTAAGAGACACATAGGAGCAAAGGTAGAACTCTCCTGCGCTCCCTCAACATTGCTGGCCCCAGGAGAAACTGGATCAATTCAGCAAATCCTTCAAACCAGAGGTAAAAATCCACTACCCTACAAGGAATTCGTAAAAAGGGAACTGCAAGAGAGGAGTCAGGCTCTCAGGGCCTGGTCACGGAGCAGTCACATTTGACAGGACTTCTTGTCTGTCCAAAGACACCGATGTGCTGCAGCCACACTTGTTGGAACACAAGCTCAAGACCTCCTCAAAGCGTTTCAGAAATCTAAATTAACTCTTTAAGGTTTTTCATTAACTGCAGTGGCTAAATCCAAGTCAGTCAATGTTCCGTCATTGCACAGGCCATGTACAGAGACATCTTCTGGTTTTCACGCTTGCAATTAGCACACTCTCAATTTTGTAAAAAACCCAACAGAACAACAACGAGAAACCTAATCACTTGGTGTTCAAATGGGAAAAGTTCTGTCACTTGAGATATACACCTGATAGAACACAACAGGACAAATTTCAAGATACCCCTTTGGCAAGCAAAGTTTGTTACTGCATCCCTTTGGCATCAAGTGACAGCATTACACCTTTCTGCTGAGAAAAGATCACAGTGAAAATGCTTCTGTTTCCTTCGATTTGCAGGGTTCCTGTGGTTGTTTTCGATCACACCAAATGTAACAGCTCTGCTCCCCATGGAACAGGGAGCTGTAAGGAAAAATCCAAATCCCAGAGCACTGTCACCATTGCATGACCAAGCCTTCTGATGGCCTAGGCTGGCTGAAGACAGAGTGCACAGCTGCACTGAAACCCAGCAGCTACCGAGTTGTGTCACTTTGTGTCACACACATCAGAAAAACCAGGGTAATCACTTGCCCTCACTGCTTCATTAAGTGCAATATCAACTTCAGTGCTCACATTACAAAGATTCTGATCTGACACCATTGTGCTTCTCATTATAATCTTTCCCTGATTGCTTTTCATTTGTCTTCATTATGTATCTCCAGACTAAACTAGTTTCACATTAAGTTTCAACCCCAACCAAAAAGGCCAGCAACTTTCTCTGAGAGATCTGAGTCTCACTCTTTTAAACCCAGCAACTCCAGAGTAGCCCCACCCAGTAGGATTATTTATTACTAATTAGTAGATGTTATTTGCTAACTACAAGAGTACCTCACCAGATTTCAGTACGGATCAACTACTGGAATACTGAGATCATAAAATGCATGTGCTGCTATTGCATTGGATGACCAGACTTGTTAATCCTTATCAAAAAGCAATTTACTCTACTCTATTGATACTTTTCCCAGCTCTAAATCAGAGAGCACACTCACAGAACTCAGGATGGAAGAGCTGTAGGATAACTTTAATTTGATCATTGGTTCACTAATAGAGTTTTCTTTCTAGTTCTTGACAGGATGAACCCAGTAAACAAGGACATAGTCTGGAGGATCAGCAGGTTTATCTGCCTTGCAGTTATTGGTATAATCCATAGATCTGTAGCACAAAGTATGGGCTATTTCTGTGGGTTCCACAGGGTTTCTATTAATGGATAGTGCATTAAGAGCACTTCAAGGAGTGGAGTTGGCTTCATCTACAGTTCATCTACAATTGTTCTGGTGACCAAGAGCTTGATGTGCCCCAAGACATTTCCTTTGCTCCAAGTTTCTCTCTTCATGTGACCAGACACTGCTACAGGACACACGTAAGTCTCCAGAAGCCACATACTTAACAGGCCACAGAGCCTGCTTTGCAAGCACACTGGTGTGATATGAAGCAGCAAAGCAAAACGCGTGTCCTCCAAACATCCCACAAAGCAAAAGGCTGCCTTGTGGCTGGTCAAGACAGCAAGATTGTCATCACAGCCCAAGAGGGATCCCTGAAGCTGCCACTGCAATGTGAGCAACTTGTGTATTGAAGCCTTCCAAGAAAGCAAATTGGCAAGACAAACAATCACCTCATCACTTCAATTTCATATCTTCTGGTTTATTTTAAGGCTTAGTAGTAAGGGCTTTCATGTATCTGGGGAACTTCACTTTGTTTAGCTTTGCAGTCTTCATGTTTGTTTAATAGATACTATTTGTAAACTTAGAGTGTTTCTATGTCCTAAGTCTATTTGTATTTGTTTCTCCAGCATTTTTCCTGCCTCCTTTGTTTATTTCTGTACTGACACATCAAGGGAGGGCTTACTTTTGGCACACACTCTTGCCAAAACAAATTGGTTTATGTTCTATTTCTTTTCATCAAAACTTCAACATATTAACAACTTAGGATATTGCATATAAGCCTATATCAGGATTAAAAAAACCTGATGGGAGGAAGAACAGGACACATGTTGAGGCAAGAAAGATTAAAGGAAAACATTTCTCTGAATTAAAGCCCTCTAACAGTGCAGTTGAAACTACGCCCTAAGTTCTGTTTTATCATTAGACAAGTTCAAGCCGTGATTAAATCATGTTTACAAGTAATTTAGGATCAATCTTCCTCTCTGGAAACCAACAACAAGTAATCAAAATGGGAACACTTTCTCTTTTTGGTGGGGGAGGAAAACAATGAGGGGGCAGGTGGGTAAAAAAAGTTACCAGAAGAGCAGAGCTAAAGTCATGAGCTATTATTAACTGCCTATGAAATGGGAAATAAAATATATGGCAGTTGAAGGTTTATTGGATAACATTGGTCCCAGCCAAAACCCTCAAAGAGCCCAGTTAAACAGGTATATGAACCCTTATAATTTTGCAGATATGGATTTGGAGATGTTGACTGGAACAAACAAAATGAGCATGGCACTCCATGTTCATTACCAAAAGCTAATTAAGTACACTAAATCATCTCTATGTCCCATTTAGTTGGTATTTGGCAAAACCCTCTGTTAAGAGGTCACTGTCAAACATCTTCCTGCAGATCCTGATCTGAGATACTCCGTGCTTTGTTTAAAATTCTGCTCATTGCCAACAAGTTCCATTTTGCAAAATGGGAGGTTTGTACATTATTGACACTAAATAACATCTCACCGGCACTATCCTTTGAGGACAGGAGATTGCCATGGATCCAAACTTCCCAAAGCAGCACAAAAGAAGGGGATCAGGGAAGCAAGGGTGTGACACATTGACAGCAAAGCAGCTTAAATACAACCGAAAGGCTCCTTTTCCTTTTGGTAAATAAGTTGAAGGATTAGCATTTTCAGGATTTAGTGGCCATGTGAGCTCTGTTTCCCCCTTCACATTTCTATTAGAACTTATTAGCTAAAACCTGAGCCACGTGAAAGTTGGTTTCAGGGATTTATTACCAGACTTAAAAACCCAAAAAACAAACAAAACCCTACCAAACCAAACAAGTGTCACATCAACGAGACCTTGAGAGTAAAGAAATACTAACGTTAAGCAAGAGGAGTCAGTGATACAAGTACCTGATGTTGAGATGGCTGAGTTTGGCTCACTGACATCCAAGATGATGAAAACCAAACCCACATTCAACTCTGTTTCCTCAGAGGAATATTTGCCCTGATAATTCAAGTGTGGACAGGACTATTTGCTTGGACATGAAGATACTGCTGGTATCCCACCCCCATTCTTCTCTAAAACTAAAGTCATTTACCAAGTTCCACTGTAGATTGTTATGTATTGATTACATTTCAGTAAGTTAGCTTCGTATTTTTTTTATGAAACAAAGCTTGCTAGGGGCAAGAACAATTAAAAGACACTGATTCTTGTTATTTTTAATTGCATTGTGGCACATCCAGTGTGAGGTGTGTCCAGTTTGGAACACAAACTGAAGAACTGATGACAAACTTAGTACAGCTCTAAAGTAAAGGACCTGTTATGAAGTTAACACAACTGATGCTACCTTCTTCCATGATGTTGGTACTTCTACCCTTATTTTCCCTCTTCCTACTATTTCCAGATCACCTTTCCAGCCTCTCTACTGTTCCTTCCAACCTGGTTTATGTCACTGCCCTGCCCACGGCACTCATTTTGTGTATGGTCAAGGCTTCAGTCTCATGAAGCACAACTTGTACCTCCCCACTCTGATGAAAGCATCATTCCACAGACACACAAAGGCAAAAGGCTTTGGACCCCCCACTAACATTAAAGAAAACTTGAAGGAAGGAAAATCCAGGAGTTGGCAGACCTAATTACATTTTCACAAGGTGGATAAGATCTTAAAAATTCATAAGCATTGGAACACTTCTATAGTATGGCTTTGAGACCTCAGTCACACTTGGTATGATTAAAGAGTCTGTGAAAGAAAACAAAACAATAAAAAAAGAAGACAAAACCCACTCAGCCCCCTAAAGGATCAGGAGACATCTGCCAGTCAGGGTATCTGGCATGGAAAAAACAGTTTCATCCTGCCCTGACTTTGATTAAGCAAGATAAAGCTTCAAAAGCAGCAGCAGTGCTATCGACCACGCCTGGTCTTACAACAAAAGCTTCGATGCACTAAATCCTCTTGTCTTCAGATTGGCTTTTGCACATTGCACCAGAATTGTGCCAGTCCTGTGGGACTGGATCGCACTAAAAATCATCTGGAAGCAAAGAAACCATCTGAAACCAGAAAAATCACAACTTGAAAGGAGACTTAACACTTGTGGCAACAGTTACAGGTGCTCTAAGTTTTTGCTTGGGGAATTGCAAATGAAGCTTGTTAAATGTAACAGCAGCACAATATTCCCAGTTACCGTTCCTGTGCCATTTCCCTTGAATTTCACTTCAATTCACTTTTACAACTGGGTGTCTGATCACAAAGGCACAGAAGGCAGGGCAAGCAGGGGGCTATTGGGGGTGCAGCACCACAAATCACTCCAGCAATATGAATGGAATTTAAGTTTCCCTTTAAAACGCCTCTGATATCCCATACCAATAAACCAGATGAGCAGGGATAAACAAGGTGCCAGTGACTTCCCTTCACGCTTTCCTGCCTAAGCCCCTTCTCCACGGCCACACATTTTTAGGTGAGTCAGGTGCAGATACAGGCAAGCATTTTTTACTTGGTTCAGGATGTCACAAACTGCTGGATCAGGAATTACACCTTAATTTTGCCATGCCAGCTTTTCAGTAACTCAGCACAGTGAGCATTGCTCCCAGAACCTGGAAGAGGTGGTTCTTGCTGGAGGACAATACCATGACTTCACTGCTGGAAGAAAAGTTTTATTGTTCAGTTCCTGGCAGAATTTCATAGAGAAGGCAGAAGATAAGCTCTCAGCAGAATTCTCCTTCAGGCACACATCTATATCTCTACCAGTCTTTGTCTTAGGAATTGCAGTGTGTCTGTGATTCACCTTTCAGCTCTCACAGTTGGGACGGCTTGAAAGGAATGCACCTCACTAAAGATTCAAGTAATTGAAAGCTCCTCTGTGAAAAGACTTCAGCCCTCTAAGATCAATACCAGATCTGTGTCAGACTCCAAGGATGCTGGAAATAATGTAGTGAACTGCCAAGAATAGAGAGCTGGTGCTCTTGGGTAAAAATCTGCACTGTTGTATCCTTAGAAAACATGATGAATGATTCTAAAAAGCAGATTCACATGAACTAGTACATCTCCATGGCCCAGGAACAGCCATGCACAATAACAGCTTATGGCATCATTATGCACTCTTTGGCTAGTTTTTGTAGCAGTACCAGGGCCAGTCTGGGTAATGATCTTCTGAACCAGCAAGAACACCACAGAAAGCAGAGTCAACAGAACAACTTTGGGAGACTCAGGATGAACTCCGTGTGAGCAACCCTAAAGGATCAAGGATTTATTTTGAACTCAGAAATTTAAATTCAGCAATAAAGAAGAAAAATCGGCACTTGAAAATTTTATTCCAGTGACAAAACAAAGCGGCTGAGACACACTAGCTACGGTCTGGCACAGACACCCTGAACCCCTCACTACTACATCATGCCAACATTGCTGCCCCACTCAAGCTCCTGCCAGAGGGAAATAAAAGGCCACCACCAGCACTTATGCCCCAAATTATGCTACCAAAAGCCTTGGTATGTACAAAGATATAGCAAACTTAGATCCCTATTATGCTTCTCCTAGGAATTTTCCCCCTCCTGCAGTGGCTGTGGATAAACACACATGGGCAGGGTTGGTGTGGGTCCCAGGGGAAGTCTGGGCCATTAAAGCCTGTTGGTGCTCTGAGGGCCCTGACTGGTGCTCAATGAACTATTTATTGAAATACACTGTCTTGGTAGAGGAATCAGGCTGCAGAAAAGGTTTGCTCTTCTACCAGTAACAGCCAAACTTCCAGAAGTCATGTGAGCCTTAGGATTTACTAACATTGATTGTGTTGTCATGGCAAAAATATTGTTCCAACCCAAACTTCAAACTCAATTTGACAGCAAGAAGGTCTAGATCTCAAGATCACTCAAACACGAGTGAAGGCCCCACCTTGGAGTATGGAAAAACTGATCTAAAATACATGATTCTGAGTGAACTAATTTCCTTAATGCTCACAAGTTAATTGATTTAATAAACAGCACATCATAAGGCAAAAATATCAGGACAAAACCAAACATGGTAAACAACAAATCCTTTTTCTCTGTTTATATTTCTCAGATTCCTTTTCAATCTGCACAGACTGCTTGAGCCCCAGCCCCTGCCTCATGCACAACAGGGTGTATGGGAATTACCTGTGCTGTGAGCCTGCCCTTTGCTCTTCCATTCTTACTCTTTCTTCCCTCTAGATGTTCATACTCCTTCCTTCCCCCACTCATCCCTACCTAGGACAGGCTCCTTTTCTCTTTTGGGCTTCACCATCGAGTTCTTTTTGACAAGAGCTTCCCAGCTCCAGAAAAAATCCAAGTATGTCCTGTCCATTTTCAGTTTGCAGGAGTAGGTCCTTGGGGACTGCAAGTCCCTGCAGTCGGGTGTCAGGGTGACCCAGCTTTGCTGAGCACAGACACACAGGCACACCTGGAGCAGCACTCCCAGTTTAGTGCCTACTGGTACCATTTTGGCTTTTCTGGAGGCCTTTCTTTGCATCTGTCTAGAAGAAACACACAAAGCAACTCCAGTAAATACAACTCAACACAAGTGCAAGACTTCTTTCACTCTGCCTACTTAACCCATTAGAAGAGAGCATTGCAAATCCTCAGTACCTACAAGATGGATTCAGCAGAGGCACGGCCAGTTGTGCAGCCTCAAGCAGCATCACCCCTAGAGAGCCCATCACGTGCCTGGAAATCCAAAACCAGACACAGTGAACCCAGGCATAAACCCCTCAGAACGTGTCTCAAGCCTGATAATTCCTATAAACACATGCTGCAGCAGTGATGTCAGTACTCCAGCTGTCCAAACCAAATAGAAATATATCCTTTATGGTGTCATCTGGTCCCTTCTAAAGTTAAAATAATTCTTAATTCCAAACAGTGAAAGGTCACAAGTGTACAACAGAATTGACTTATTTTACCCAAGTTCTAAATCTTTCGTTTCCAACTCCAGTCCAGGTGTTTTGCTTAGGTAAATTCATGTGGCATTTCATTCCTTGACCTCGCTCATTCAGAACCATATTTTGCCCTGTGTTTGGCATTGGTGCCACCAAACTCATCCCCAGGAGCACGTGTTGTACAGCTCAGCCCTCCAAGCCCACCTCTGAAGACAGGGTGCACGAGTGGGTACAACTCTTGCTGCAGGATCTCACTGCAGCAGGTCAAAGGGACCAGGCCCATGACTGCAGTGCCCTTCCACAGTAAAAATCAGTGTATAAACAGGGATTGCTATTTAATCCCCAGCACTGCAACTCCCCAGTTCACAGCCCACAGGAGGGCTGTTAAAGGAAGAGGCATCTTTATATTTCCAGACACAGAGGTTAGGAAGTTGTAACAAAGCCTAGAAGAGATTATTTATTGGTCAATACCACAAACGGCAAACTGCTTGATATATTTCTGTTAAGGTTAACTTTTGGACAACTCTCCACCTCCAGCTTTATCACAGATACTGCTTCAGTAAACAACTCCAAGTTGCAGTGTTGCTTTTTTCATTGCAAAATACATCTATGTAAGTGATTGAAAAAGAAAGTAATTTCAAACCTGTCTTTCCTGTCCATTAGAGAAATTTCAGACACTGCACCAGGTTCTGTGTGCACCTGTGTTCTGTGTATAATACTTAATAACCCCTTGTATGCTGTATCCATGGCTTTAGATTTAAGCAATATAAACTTGTGCAAGTAAAGTATTTGATTACCTTCTAACAGTTTTGGTGGCAAATATAATCAGGTCAAATACTTAACAGGAAAAGCTAAAATTATTCTCTTCAAGCAATCAGTGTGCCAAAAATTTCCCCAAATTATTAAACAACCACCAAAGCAGAACTGTCTAAAAGCTGTATTTGTTTTCCAAGACCTTTAGAACATTTAGGTTGTCAGTTCCGGATTTAGGGACATCTGCTCTTCATGTGCCACTTCAGTGGCAACAGTGCATCCTCTCTGCTCTTGCAAATCTTAATCACAGGAGCCTCCTGCTTCCCTGAGGAAACTTAAAGGAAGTGTTTCATAAAGGTGGCATTTTGCACAAGTTTTTCCAGGCATAAGAGAACTTCTATCCCCAAGTGACAGGTAAACTTACCCACCTCTATCAGCAATCGTAGAGCCTAAACACTGACAGTCAAAATGGACTTAACAAAAAAATAAAAGCCAAGCCTTCAAGGGCAAAGTGAGTGGAAATTGATCAGTAAATAACTTTAAATGGGGTGTGAATGAACTAACACAACTGATTCAGGACAAAGTTCTTGCCTGTTTGCTCCCACCATACCAAACCCAAGATCTTCTCAACCTGAGAATGTATCCCAAGCGTTGCTGCAAAGTTATGCTCCACTTTCTAAGATTTAGTTATATCTACACCAAAACAATAAATCATTGGTTACATGGCATTTAGGAAGATTGATCAGCTACATCACTAATTAGTTCCAAGCAGAACTTGCATCTCCACAGACCTTACAACGTGATGGTTTCAGCTGCTTGCTGCCTGAACATCGCAGAGTTTATGTTCCAAAGCAGAGTGCTTTCCCCTCTTCATGAAGCACATACAAGAAAAGAATTCAAGCTAACTTACATCAACCACATTGTCATAGCAAAGGCAAAGAAAATATTATGTTTCCACTTCTAGAGGAATAAGTCAAAAGATTTCCAGCACAAATATGCTTCGGAAAGGCATTATTTCTCAATGGTGCCTCTTTAATGACCACAGGGCAAAACACAGTTTTACTCTTCACTGGATATAAGTTGCAGTCCATATTCTCTAGGAAAGATCTATGAATCAGTGCAACTCTTATCTACCACTATTTGACAATAGCTATGAGGCACATTAACTGCAACATTTTCCAGATGAAACAGTTCCCTAATTAGAAATAAAATATTTTTTAGTCCCTTTTTTCAGAAAAGGCTGCTGTGAGGCAAGACAATAGAAATGGCACCATCTGCAAATAATCCAATTAGAGAATTTCAAAGCAACAGCTAAAAAAAATCTAGCTGTTAGTGATTTATTTTTCTAAACATATTTCTCAGTTACACCACATGGAGGTCCACATGCTTTCTGATTTCACTCTGTTTGGAAACTAGGACAGTTCATGGGATCAAGGACAAATCATATCATGGGTAATGCAAAACAGGAGCTTTTCCCAGTGACACATTTGTCTCCACTTGTGACAGAACATATCCACAGCTTTGCCACTTGCTCATATTCCCCCATGACATGCAGGAGTCCAACATGTCTCAGACATCACTTTTAGCAGATGATTCTCTGGAATGACCGTGGGCACACCTCTTCCACTTGCTTTATGCTCAGAGTTTTCCTCAGGTGCACCAAGACAATGGTAACTTGCCTTCTGGGACTAAGTGCTCTGAAATGCTCTATTTGGGAAGCAATTGCTGCTTATTATTCCAGGTTCCTTGACCAGAGATGGGAACTTGGCTAACACTGGAAATCAACTTGCATTTTTATCAATTCCCAACAAACTCCTGGCTCTTGGACTCCTGCTAAAGATAAAACTACTAAGAAAACCCCAAACAACACAACCACGATTAATATTTGAATTTGTGCTCAGAAGATACTGACAACTTTGGGGAAAACAGTTTTATCCTGCTTATGAGACACAAAATGAATTATTTGCTCAGGGCCTCATCACAAGTGTATGGATGAGGGACATACAAAATGAAATGCAGATGTGGATGCATCAATACCCAATACTACAACAACCGTTGGATGAACACACATGGCCACAAATGACACAGAACTGCAGCAGTTCCAAGTGCCTGAGGATTAGAAACAACCTATCTGGACAAGAATTTGGCTAAATCAATATGCTTTAATTCTCACTCTGCCTTCAGGTGTTTTCCGTTTATCTTTTCACAGGAAGCCTCAAGTCCCTGTCCCAGACCTATGGAAGTCAATCCCAACTTCAGTACATCAGCTGAAAATTCCATATGAAATCCAATGATCAGTCTCTGCCCTCCAGTAAATCCACTGCCTTTTATTGCTGCAGGCAAACAAAAACTTCTTCCAACCTATAAAGTTTCAAACCCAAAGGTGATTTTGTGGCAAAAAGATCTGTTAAAAGTAGTTTGTCTGGAAACACTTGCACAGCTCCATGTTCTGCAGTGGCCAACAGCTGCTAAGGTGTAAATCACTTTCCACCACAACTGCAGTAGACCCAAATCTTGCATTTCTCCCCCTCCCCTCACATCCCTTTCTCCAGATTATCCTCGAGACAAAAGCACAAAATACCAACAAAAGTCTGAGCTACCAAGCTTAACATGGTTTTATTGAAGGAGCAAACAGCCAGCTGAGCATTGGGCATAGGGCCAGCATTTCCCTGGGCAGCAGCTCATGAGGAAACACTGAAGCTGCACAAAAAATGCCCAAATCTGTGAGGGCAACAAAAACCTGACAGCATTTGCTGCTCTCAACCCAAGGACAGACTCACCTGGGTTGTTCTGTAAAGAAAACTTTGGGGCTTTTGAAAACTTGGAAAGCAAAAATGAAGCCCCTGGAGGATATTAATCCCCCAGTGCTGCCCTTTATACAGCCTGTGAGCAACAGTGGTTTGGTTCCACCCACCTCCAGTATTGTGGAGGACAAATTTTGTCAGTAGATTCAAGAAAGTTTAGAATTGAACCACAGAGGGTCTTTGTTTTGTTTCTCCTTAAACTTCAGGTTCCTCTCTCCTGCTCAGAGCTGTGCCTTCTCAAACCAGAGGTTACCTAACCCCGTATCCTGTGCCCAACAGTAGCCAACAGCAAATGCCTTGAGTGTGTCCCAAGTACAGTTCAATCAGTGTAGATCTGTCCAAACCTTCTTGAATTTGTTCCTTTAAAGCAGCAGCAGCACCACCAAGCTCAGTGCAACAGTGGGCAAGAGAAGAGGAACAAAAAGCCTGCAGAAGATGTAAAACCAACCTGAGTTCATCACCTTCTTGCTTGACAATGGACTTTCCCTAACAAACACACAACAAAAATATTCTGCAGTTACACTTCAATATTCCTGAGTTGAAAACAAAACATTTATTCAGTCAGTCTCACACAACCTAATGAGCAGCATGACCCTGTGTGACTTGCTATTTTTCCCCAGTCAGGTGCTCTGTGCCAGAGGTTAATATACAGCTTCTTGCCCCCACCACTTGCTGAAGAAAATCAAGGCTTGTCTAGATGAGACACTACTGAATCTAACACTGAGATAGCATCAAGACTTGAAGCAAAATTACTTGGACTGCTTTTTCATGCACTTCTGGATGCTCCTGTGAACTTGTTCCAAGCACCATTATCAGAATCCTTATAGTCTAAGTTCCTTCACTTATGAAAAGTGAGGACTTCGTTTCTTTCTTTTAATCCTATGAATATGTAACAGAAGTATTTAACTGTGCCCTGCTAAGGGTTCTGAAGGGTTAATACATCCCAAGTAAATTTTGGAGGGGTAGAAAACAAAACTTGAGCTGGGAATACTTCTGCATGTACCTGTTATTGTACTCAACTTGTCATTGCCAGCTTCCCTAAGACTGATTGCTTTGATTCTCTCCCAGGATCAAAGTATAAGCAAAATTTCCAATGGGTCCTAAGATGGATTTGCTGAGATTCAGGAATTGAGAAGACTCATGTACATGCCATGGCTTGCATTCATATCTAACAAATTTATAATTTTCATTACCTACCATAGCAAACTCTTAACAGTGTATTTCTAACACTCTTCTGGTGCATCAAGTGGCTAATGACGAAAAACATGAACTGTAGGAGGCAGAGAGGTCTACCATGAAATGAACCGTGGGGAAATGAAGTGATTTATGGTGTGGGCAGCTACATGGAAAAAAGAAATCAACTTGCATTACTTAAAACTGCAGAAGTTCTGTCTGAACAGATGCCATTCTGGGTGATTTTGTCATTGACATATCCTTGAGAAACTTCAATACTTTATCAAGCATCAGCCTTCTCCATTTTTAGTTTCTTTAACATGGCCACAAATTTTAAAGCAGCACATGCGGTAAGCAGACTTGATCACTGCATTTTGAGACCCTTAGAAGTGAACAGGTATTGAAGGAAAACAGTCCAAACAGTGAGCTGTTCATCCAAATGAACCCTGGATAGCTGAAAAGGTTGTGATACCCAAGAAAGACCTGACTCCTCACACAATTCCAGACTCATCACTGTTAGAGATCCAGTACAGATAGTGAAAGTAAAAGTAAATTTTCCTTTCAAGCAGGCTGTACTGATTGAGTGACTGACCATTGCCAGCCTTTTGCCATCTGTATTCATTGTTCTTGTGGCCTTCTCTTAAAAGAAAACAAACCCCACCTCCCCCATTGGAGTAATTTACTTACTATGACATCACTCCTACCTGCACAATAGTAAACAACCCCCACCTACCACCTTAATGAAGCACCTGGGACTTTATTTATCTTCCAAGGCTTTCACAGATTTCTTCAGACCAAAAGAGCAATTTGTCAGTCAACTGTCTTAACTTAGTAGGTACAATGCCAATACAACCCTTGTGAGATGGATATCTGCCCTTACCTATCGGCAATTGAGAGCAGAACTATGTCAGGACTTCTCTGGTACTTACAGAAGGGGAAGCAAAGTGCTGAAGGCATTAAGTGAAGAAGTTCAGAATCAAATGAGTAGCACTCAGTGCAGTGCTCTTTCCCAAATGGCAGCTGGATAACTCAATACTATTACATTCAACTCAAGGCTGCATTGAAAGTCCTGAGTCACAGTCCACAAAACAGTTACTGTACCTGGTTTCCCATAACCAAAGGGCAGGAAGGCCTGACTGACTCAGAGGAGTAAGCACAACTTACCAAGTGTGAATTCATTGCATAAGTATTGTGTAAACCCATCTGTGGAGGAGGCCTTTGTTTGTAGGTGGAACCTGAAGAGACAAACAGCTCTAATGATGCTCCTGCATGGGAACTGCTTTTGACAAAGGTGATGTGAACAACCACATTCTCTGCACATCCCATAAAGGTGAAGGGATGGAGCTGCAGAAATGTTTAACAGTGAAATACTGCATTGCTGTTTATTTTGGAGAAAAAAAACAAATGAAAAAAAGTCAAACAGCATCTATATGGGGTGGTTCCCTAATTCACACCTTTAGAATCTAAATACTCTAAATTTTGTGTGTTGAATGCTTGTGTGTCCATGCACTGTCTGCCAGTCAGTCAAATGCATCTGCACAGCAAAGGAAGGGCAGGCTGCTGTGTGTCCCAAAGCCAAGGCCAGCAGGGGCCCCTCCAAACCCTACACCAAGGTATGAGCTCTTAATGATAGTTCAGGATCAAAAAATATGTCCATGACATGCCACCAAAATGACACTTGATGGACAGCTATAATTTCTGTTTGTCACACGCAATTGAAAGGAAAAGATACCTTTCTGAGAAGTTTCATTTCAGTTTTATTCACCTCATTTGCCGAGGAAATGAAGTGGTGTCATAGCACAATATTTTCACATAATCCATATATTCAGTACATGATAAGCAAACAGGTATTTTGTTAATGTGATCACAATCACTTCAGACTTCAACCATTTTCCACACCAAACTGTAGAGGTAAGGAAATGCACAGCACACAAATTTCTGAAAAGATACACTTGAACTGGAAGTGAAAAAAAAAACAACAAAAAAGCCAACAAACCAATGCCCTCAAAAACTGCAGGACAAAGTCACTAGATATCTAATTTGTTACTTTACCCCTGTTTGCACATTTAATATTGAAAAATAAGTTGTATGGGGTTTTTAATGTTGTATTTGTGAATGTTTAATCAAAAAGATAATCAAATTTCACAGGAGTTTGACTTCGATATTAGTTACTAGAGCCAGCTGACTTGGTGTGGAATAAACAATCCCAGGCTGCAGGCAGCTGAGCCACTGCTTCCATTGGTAACTATTTCCATGCTGACAGGGAAACACACACACTTCACTTCCCATCACGAAAACCACTGTCTGAAAATATCACTGGTACTGAGTGAACCCTTCAGCCAGAACAAGATACAAAACTGGCTTTCATTCAGAAGCCTCAACTGAGAAGTTGCATTTCCCACCTTTAGTTCTTACACTGAAACTATCGCAATGCAAACTGGACTGGACAGACCATCAGGATAAACTGATCCCTAATACTTTGCTACTTGTGTAAATATAATCCTCATATGGAGTTCCAGAGACACTTCCAGCCCCTGCATATGGCTCCACTTCCCTTCATAACCACAGCTATCTGTTAACCTTTGGTAGCACGACATGACTGAAGACAAACACACACCAAGAAGCTATTAAAGGTATTAATAAGGAGGTTTGCCACTCGGTGTAAGCACACTATTTCCCAGCTTAGTGTTAAAGTTAATCCACACCTATACATGCATTGCAGTCATTCCAAGTCATATCTCAAATGCCTACAAAAGAAAGTATATCTTCATTATTCCAAACAGCTGCCTGCTGAGACCTGTGTTAAAGCAACAGAAGGTTCTGTACCTGAAAAAAGCATATCAAGTTAGGAATGATAATTTAGATACAAGTCCTTCTCTCACTCATTCCCCACTACAAACCAATTACTGCTACCCTGCACACCTTTCACTGAGTCTGCTATGTTAAGTACCTTTCAGGTCCCTCTGCTCTGCAGTTTATCCCCAGGAAAAACAAAATCCTGTTTCTAATGAAGCCAAAACCCATCAGCTCCTACTGGCTGCTTCCCCTGTTGTACTTTTTAAACTTGCTTCACTCACCTGGAAGTCCAGAAGCAAGATGACTACATGCAAGGAAAAAGGAGGAGGCAGCTCTAAGACACAGTGCAAGTTCTGTGCTAGATGTTAGTTGCACATAATGGGCTAAAAAAGTTTAAAACAATAATCAGAAAACAACAAACTGTCTGGCAGTCAAGCTGTGCCACGATGTGACTCTACTAAAGGCTGAGATCTTCAGGACTCCTGAGGAGAGGCAGGTGCTCAACACGTAACTCTTTCAAACACTTCACTTGTTTGAAGGTGCCAGCCAAAGAGATTAAACCCAATGTGCTCCAATTCATTTTAATTCATATTCTGTTGGAAGGAGTGTTAATTACATCAACTTTTGCCAGTTTTCTGCCTAAAAATTAAGCACATTTGATTCTATTTCCCTGAAGGAAAAGCAGAATAAAGTAATATCATTATAAAGGTGTATAAGGAGTCAGCAGGAGTGCTCTCAAATAAAATAAAACTTGTGGTAAACAACTGACTCAGTGGATGAGTCTTCCTGCTCCGCCCATCATATTAAAAGTTTGCCTAAGGAAAAGCCTTAATTGGGGCTTGCTTTCTCCAACTCAGAAGAAACAGCCAAAACAGTTTCTGCTTGAAGTTAAAATATATATAATACAAATTTCAAGAGTACCTCATAAATGATCTAAGATCAGCAGAGCTCTTAAATTTAAGGCAGGACCTACGAGTTAGGAAACTTATGCTGTTCTTCTAATTGGTATTGTACTCATGTAATGTGAGAGGACAAAAATGGGAATAAGATACCCAAGAACTTAGTGAAAGCTTTCCAAGGAAAGCACAGACCCATCCCATTCCCTCACTATAGGAAATAAAGCAATGCTCAGCAGAGCAATTGTTAAATCTCACTGTTTGTAGAGCCACGACTCTCATAATTCAAGCCAGCACTAAGCACAATGACTCCTCTCGTTCAGGTTTCTAGATCTAAAAAAACATGGCTGATTTCACACACAAAAAAAGAGCTATGAACTAATATGAGTCATATTTTGTGCTGAAAAGCTTCTGAAATCAAGTTCAAACTTCATTATACTTTTCATTAATGGTCCAGCTAATCAGCAGCATTAGAAAACCTTGGAACCATAAGAGTACACCACATTGAGAACAAGCATAAGACAGACAAGTATTTCATTTTAGGATCATATCCAGTGATATGATTAAGCTCAGAAAGCTCAAATTCCACTGTCCATCTTCCAGAATGATGGCAATAACAGAGCTATTGTTCAAAATCTAATGCAAAAGAGCCTGAAATAATAGATAAACCCTGGACTGAGTTTTCCTGTTAGAAGCTGTAGTAAAAAGAATGAAGAAGCATCTGTTTCTTCAGGCCTCACATTTCCTGCAGTCACCAAGTATCAATGTGGTTCAAATAGTAAACTGGGGCACCAGAGCAAAGATTCACAGAAATACACAGGGTTTGCAACGAGCTTTTGTTCTTAAAAACAGGTTGTCAAAGTCTTGCAGTCAAGGCCAGGAGAGTAGGGAATAGCACATAACTAAATAACAGGTTGCAGTACTACAAGGTCACACTGCCTTGCTATTGAACTGCTTAAGTAAATGAATGTTGTCAACTTTATGCCTCAAAAATTACGTTAAAATCAGCAAAATGTGTCAAAAAGCCAACCTCAGCACAAGACATTAGGTAATGAATGTCTGCTGTAATTAATTACCCAACTTGCAGACTTCCCCCCCCCCCCCCCCCCCTCGCGGTTCTTTTACGGAGACCCGC